>JAUMHE010000042.1:15106040-15116691 GCA_032359235.1 Enteromius mattozi
TATATATTATTTTTTTTTTTTTTACAACTTTGAAAAATGTTATAATCTAATGTTTATAATGTATTAGCAATTTATGAGTAAAAATTGTTTAAAACTACACCAGTTTTTGTTTCATTGCGGTTACACATAAAATGAATGAGTTGCACTGAATGGACTCTACTTCCATCCCGCTCAGCCTCGGGTTCATTCCTGTCAAATTATATATGCCATTTACTCTGATTGTGGGCCAGTCCTTATTTCTCATATTTTTCCAATTCTTCTGGTATTTCTGATATTTCCCCCCCATGCCTTTTCAGTCATTGTTGATTGGTCTGTGTTATCAACTCTCATGCCCTGTTCTCCTCCTCCCCGTCTCTTTCGTTTAACCTCTGTCTTCTCTTCCATCGTTATCCGTGAACTCTGCGGAGCTGCCACAATGTTTTGCCACAGAGCTGGATGGCTGACTGCGTCCTATTGCAGCGTCTGGAAAGGGGTCATCCGTCTAGTCAACTGTCTGTCTGTCTGGCTTCAGCAGCCACAACACATTTGAGATCAGCATTTTAAAAAAAGGGTTCGAGAAAACCTTCCCCCACCTCTCCACCCTTGCATCACTGCATCATTGAAGCATTATGAGTGTGGTCCTTTGTGAGTGTGCCGAATTCCCCTACTGGGAATACACACACAGAGTTGATAGAGCATTTGTAGCCTTAAGCGTATAGCACAGAAAAGGGATTCTTCCATATGGATTGCTGTGCCCAGAGCCCGTAACTCTCGATGGGACATGACTTGTGGCCACTGGATGAAGAAGATGAGGAGAACAATGGGGATGAATGAGGTTTAGGCCTTTGGGATAAAAGGAATGGGGGAAATTTAACAGTGGTGAAAACGAGCTCAATAGACTCTTTGTTTGTCTTCATCTAATCCACTACTTTTTCTAGTGCCACTTGACTTAATCAGGCTGTTTCACTGCCTCGCTGGTATCGGTCACAGTCGCAGCTTTGTAAGTGTTTGTGTATCTGCATGTGTTCACTTTTAAAAGCCTTTACAGCCCATCTTGGCCTCTGTTACACTTGATCTCAGGTGAGGAATGTTTTTGGTTGGCTAAGACACATTCAGCGTTCAACCTCCCACGTGGATGGAAGAATGCAGATGTGTGTGTGTGCGTTTTCAACCGTTTTAACAGTCACAAGTTACAATCCCCTGAGTATTTATTTTTAAGCCCTGTGTATACATCAGTGCACCAGTAGGTGGCGGCCAAGTGTCTGTCTTAATAAATGAGACGTTAAATCATATACAGCAAATCATTCATGAACAGAGCACATATGCATCCCTTAATCATCCGTTCAACCAGTTCAAAGTGACTTTGTGACCTTTTTAGATCAAATGACTGTTGTTAGTTCAGTAACAAAACAAGGGATTCTTTACGAGTGAGTCATTGAATTATTTACTCAACCGTTTTGTTTAAAACAGTCATTAATTCATTTAAAAAACAGGTGAATGCTCTTAAAAATATCGCTAGCTTCATGAATCCAGATAGCTTTATGAAGTAATTGAGTCATTTATTCAAGCAATTCATTCTGGAGCACGGATTCATTCAGGACTTAATCAAGTGCCTTTGAGTCTTTGAATAATTTGCTCATCTAATTCATTTAAAAGAACCGTATTTATAAGTGAGTCATAAAAATGTTGAATAATTCACTCATCCGGTTAGTTCAAAAACATTCAGGAAAAAATTAAAGCATGAATTGAGTCACTGAAGGGACTGTATTCGTCACTGAATCATCTGAATCACTGAATTATTCAGAAACACCAGATGGCAGATTGTTTGGAGGTATTTTCATTGACTGGAGTAAAACAGACTTTCAATATTGTGTCAAAAATGTAAGTTACTCAATATTAACTTCTTGTTTATTGGACTGTTGTATAAATCCTCATGATAGTTACGCAGTTACCTTCATTAGCTATAGAGACGTTTGCTTCTTTAAATGCTCGTCATAGTTTTTCTCCAGCTTTGATAGCTCATAACTTCTGGTAATACCACTTAAACCACAACCCTACAAACTGCATTTCTTCTGTTTTCCTCAATGTGAGGCTACGTTGGTTTACATTTCAGTTATCTGTCAACCATTTGTCTCTACACGGGAACTTCCTCTCTTATCTTTAGAGATCTTTCACTGGTGTTCAGTGTAATCTACCCCTTATCACGCTTTACAGAGAAACTGTAGGATCTCTTGTGGTTCTGAGGTATGTGGATCAGGGTGTTTTATCACAGCAGTTTATAATGTTCCTACCTTTAATTTGTAACATGTTTTAAGGGATGTCTTTGGGAAAAAAAAGATAACAGCAAAGAGAAAATTACATTTACCGAAGTACAGTGACTATGCAACTTACAGTTGTTAAGACATTGCTAGGGTCTTATAGTTTCTGAATATCCTGTCTTTAATGTATGGCTATGATTTTGTCATCTGCTTAGATACAAGTATGGTCACTGTATATGATAACATTTTACTGATGTTTAGAGCACAAACTAGTTACATACCACAGTTTAATACTTAAAGTTAGGGGCTTGTTTGAGTGAATGGATTTGTTGATGCTTTGCAGCAATTGTAATCATTGCTGTGTTTTTTCTCTTTTGCAGACTTTCCATGCCAACACTGACCCATCTGAAGTGGTTTTGAATCGTATTCCTCAGCCCGTTCTGGCTCGGTTTGTTCGTATTCGACCACAGACCTGGAATAATGGCATTGCACTACGCTTTGAGCTTTATGGCTGCCAAATTACAGGTGAGTGTTTATAGTCACATGGTTTGTTTTTCATCTTAACATACAGTGTATCTTTTTGAGGTCTTTATATAACTCTCATCTGTTTAAAAAAAAAATGCTGAAAATGTTTCTCTCTGTTGAAAATCTCAAATCTATGTTTGTTAATTTAAAATCATTTAACAAAAAAGAATATGGTGATTATATTCAAGGTAGAAAAAACACACCAGTTTTACTGTATTAAGTGTACTGTGAGACACTTTGGATAACAGTGTCTGCTACATGACCATTTCATCATTTGAAAACTGAAGTAAGTTTGTACTTCTCCCTCAATCTCTTCTCTCTCAGATGCTCCTTGTTCGGAGCTCCAGGGAATGCTGTCCGGGCTCCTCCCTGATTCCCAGATCTCAGCCTCCTCGGTGAGGGACCTTCACTGGGCTCCTGGAGCAGCACGTCTGGTGGCCAGCAGATCAGGTTGGTTTCCGGGCCCTGCCCAGCCTATCGCTGGAGAAGAATGGCTCCAAGTGGACCTCGGGACACCCAAGACGGTGCGAGGAGTGATAACCCAAGGAGCGCGGAGCGGGGAAGGAGGAACAAGCTCAGAGAATCGGGCTTTTGTTCGGAAGTACCGTCTAGCACACAGCCTGAATGGGAAAGACTGGAACTTTGTAATTGACAGCAAGACTAGCATGCCCAAGGTATTTCATTTTCCCAGAGCATATTATAAATATATGAAGAATACTTATTTTATAAACACACACTACCATTCAAAGGTTTGGAGTAAACTATTTAAAGTATTTTAAATAATGCTCTTATCCAGCAAGAATTCATTAAATTGCTCAAATGTGAAAGTAAAGACATTTATAATGTCACTAAATTTTAAATGTCAAATAAATTCTATGAAATTATTAAGTAGCATTGATTATAATTAGAGATGTTTCTTAAGCGGCAAATCAGCACATTAGCCTGACTTCTGAAGGATCATGTGACACTTTAGACTGGTGTAACAATGCTTTTTCAGCTTTGCCACCATAGGATGGCAGTTATTTGAAAATTATAATAATATTCACTATATTGCTGCTTTTAGTATACTTTTAATCAAATGAATGCATCATTGGTAAGAATAAGAGACATATTTACATCAATTAGAAAACTTACCAACCCCAAAGTTTTGAATGATAGTGTACGTTTTTCGTGGCTTTTGTAAGAACAGCTCTAAATATTTTCATCAATATGGTTGAGATATTCTGGTTTGTTGCTACCTGTCCTTAACATCTTGATTAAGATGGTCTACAAGGACAAAAATCAAGTAGATTAGATAGAAGCCCAATCGATTAATCATCTAGACCAGCTTGGATTAATGAATTATCATAAATGATCAGCTAAAAACCATTTTCTAAGATATTCCAGTAGGGAATCAACTAGGTTGAATTGTCAGAGTTACTAACTAAATATGCTGTTGTAATTATTTTACTAGCAGGTTAACCACACCGGTGAAACCTGTTCAGATGCCTACATTCAGCGTTTGTGTCTTGTGTCTTTTCTTTCTGTAGCTGTTTGAGGGGAACACACACTATGACACCCCAGAGCTAAGGCGTTTTGAGGAACTGGCTGCACAGTTTATCCGCATCTATCCAGAGCGCTGGTCTCCGGCAGGGATCGGAATGAGAATGGAAGTCCTGGGCTGCAACCTGCCAGGTAGGACACGGCTCTCAAATACACCACTATCGTGAAATCATGAGCTAAATTACTTGATGATGATAGGGCAGTTCCAGTTGTAGGGTAAAATTTATTCTCAGTCTCTACAACTGACACTGAGCAGCTGCCCAGGAACGCACCGTCAGCTGAAAGCTATTGCAGCTTGTACAATGTTATTTTTTTTCATCTTTGGGGGGGGACGTGAAGAGAAAATAGAAACATGGAAACAGGGATTGCCTCTAAGCGAAGTGGATAGGAGAAAACAACCATTAAAAATTGGTGGAGGCTGGATGTATTTCGTAAGCCTTTAGTATGACGTCTCAGTTGTGTGTGTGCTGCATACGCTATTTTAAAAATCTGATTTCTACTTGAATATATTTTAAAATGTAATTTATTCCTGTGATACAAAACTTAATTTTTGGCATCATAACTCTAGTCTTTAGTGTCACATGATCCTTCAGAAATATGCTGATTGCAGCTCAAAAACATTTCATAGTATTATCAGTGTTGAAAACTGATTTTTGTGCAAATTAAGTGTAAATAGAATTTTGAATGCTAATATATTCCCATTTAATATGTTTAAGAAGTTTCAACTAAAATTTCTTTGAAGAAACAGAAATAGATGCAAATTGTTGAAATTAATGAAGAATGTGCACTTCAAATCCTTTTCCTGTTGGAAAAGTTCATATTGAGGCCACTGATTTTGAGATCTCTTCTGAAAACTACTGACCATTTAATCGTGTTACTTTCTGGAAGCTACTATTGAGAAATTAAAGACATTTTTGTTTCCTGTTGGAGAAATTGCATATTTGTTATTATAATTAGTTATGATTGTTTGTCTCTATGTGACTTACTAGAGCATCAGCCTGGATGAATACATTCCCATGTCTACAATATAAACATGAAAGCCACACTTACACACTCACGCAGCACTACTATAATCAGACGGCGACCCTCTGTGCCAATTATCCTCTCTGTTGTATAATTCATCATAGAGCTGCTGGAGATACATCTGATTGGGTGTGTGTGTGTGTGTGTGTATGCAAATGTACAGTATGCTCCACTTTTAGGTGCGAAAACCAAATGCTCAAAGTTCTAGAGACCTTCAACATGCATATAGTTCTACAGACCTTCACATATATATATAGTAAGGATAGATCTCATATTGAATTGATGCAAATGGAAATTTATACTCTAAATTGATTTTTGTTTTGATTCTTTTGTTTTAACTTCGTTGCTTTCTAGTCAGTCTCTTCCTCTCTTTCCCACCATTTGTTTTCAGGGAGTGTTCTTGCTGTGTAAATGTTTTTCTTTTGGTCCTGTTCTTCTCACTTCTTCTCCTCTTTCTGTTTCTCATCAGAGACCATATTGCACTTTTTTCCCATGTTCTCTCTCCCACACACACAAACTCATATGTTATACATGTTCATCCCACGGAACAGATGTTGTTGTGCATGCAAACATATACCTGCCCACACTGTGTTACTTAGTATGTACTTGGTTTAATCTCCCAGTAACGTCTAGTGTTCTAAGAGGTTGCTTGTTTCTTCAAAAAAATGTAAAATTCTTTCATTCATCTTTTTGTATTTTATCTCTATGTCGTCATATAAGCATATTTTCAGTTCCTTAGGTTTTGGTCATCATGAAGTGATCAAACGTACAGTATATAATATATAGCACATTACATTGCATGAATCTGAGTTAAATTATGGGGCCCCAAAGGCAGCTATTTATTTTCCCAGCATGCACTATTGCTCTCTGCTGCCTTGCCAAGCTGTGATTGGCAGGCTGAAATATGCAGGAAAGCTTTATGCATAATTGAAGCTCTGTTATTTATTTATTTATCTATTTTTTATTATTGATTTATTATTTTTTGCTGAATCAGGGTCTTTGGAGAACGATGCGACAGCTTTCCTGTAGAAAGAGTGAAAATATGATGAAAGCAGAAATGACAGGACAAGAGTAGAGGGAGAGAGAAGAGAATGATGGGATATGAGCTGAGAATGGGGGAGCAGAATGGAATGGATGGAAGACAGATTACAGCTATCAATAATATGCTTTCATTTCTTTGCCTTACTTCCCATTACTTCCAGCACACTCAGACATGCACACACACACGCACACACACACACACACACACACACACTGGAGGCAATGATCTTCCCGCTAGTCTTAATCACATTAAGGCAACTGCAGCCTGCGGTGAGGTGTACAGTTACACGTATGCTTTAAAGAGACGGATAACATACACAGCCATTTTGAAACAGCAATAACCTTCACTCTAGGAAATGACTATAAAAACAGAGTGTACTGTTAATATGAAGGATTTTTCTGTATTGATTTTTCACAGGTGTTTTACCCATATTTTGAGTTACACATTGCATTGTGTTGTGTTGAGTTAAAGAAAATCACTGTAATTTAGAGGATGATGTCCTGGCAGAAAATTACAAGCACCTGTTTGTTTGCTTTTTTAAGTTATTGAAATCTGAAATATTGAAATGTGAGAATATGTTGAAGACTACACAAGCACACACACAAAAAAAATAATTCTGTCTCATACTTTAAAAAATTCAAAGACAAAAACTGAACAAAATTGCAAAAAAAAAAAAAAAAAAAACGAATTAATTGGGAGAAATAAATAAAAGCAACTTTCAAATTATTACTACATATAATAGTGTATATATATATATATATATATATACAAGCACATGCATGCACATATTTTAGAAATATTAATATTAGAATATTAAATATAATTATAGAAATATATTAATGTATATACATGCAAACATTTTTAAAATATATACTGTATGTTTGTATTTTTATATATAAATACACAGTACACATGTATGGTATGTAAACAAAATCTTTTTATTTTGGATGCGATTAATTGTGATTAATCATTTGACGGCACTAATATATCTCTATATAAGTAAATAAATAACAAAAACAACACTGCCATGCACATCACACTTATGCAGTGAAATCTACGTGCAAAGCTGTCGCTGACTTAGGAGGATGCATAATTATACTTCAGAACAGCCTTGAAGTGTGATAGTGGAAGTACAGCGGTTTGTGACAACGTTTCTTATATTTGTCTTGTCTGTTGTGCTGACACAACTGTCACATCTCTGAAAGGTCAAAATCATTACACCATGACACACAGCGACCTTTAAACACTGACAGAGCATCTTCAAGGCGTGGAGAGTGTTTGCACATGTGTGCGTACATGGGCACGAGCGCAGTCCCATGCAGGTGATGATATTTATCCGTCATCCCTGCACTAATTGAATCAGAAGACATAGAAAAACAAATGGACGGAGACTGCAGGTGTGGAGGCATATGAAAGAATGATCGAGGGAAAGAGGATGGCGTAGAGATGGAGGCAGTTAGCGATAGGGCAGAGGAAGTGGTATTAGCTGGCTAATTGCTTCAGAAAAGGCCATGGCATTACAGTGACAAATATCACCAGCTGTGGCTCACCTTTTATGAATTCAAAATATTAATGTATGCACCGATTCGCTTCCTTTGCAGAAACTATTGTGACTGACCGTTCGGTTTATGTGCAAGATGTACTTCTCTACTTGTTTACTTCACTTGATTCTATTTGTTTGTAAGGTCATTTACAAGATTGCTAAACTATTATTTCACCCACTAGAAATTTGAATATTATTCTGCAAGAAAGAATCATAACTCATAACTCTCTTAAACATCATTGCATAAATAATTTCTTAATATGTATTAGTCTTTGTTTTCCATTATAAAACAGTATACCACTGATACAACAAAACCAAAAACTTTTCTTTTGGATGCAAATAATCGCATTGTTTTTTTTATTATTTATATTCTATCATATAAATATATTAGTGCCATCAAATGACTAATCGGATCCAAAATAAAAAAGTTTTTGTTTACATACAATATGTACGTGTACTGTGTTTATTTATTATGTATTTATATATAAATATACACACATACAACATATATTTTGAAAAAAATTATATTATATTTAATATATAAAAAAAATCATGTTTTTCTTAAATATATACATGCATGTGTTTGTATTTATATATACATTATTGATACACACACACACACATATACATATATATATATATATATATATATATATAAATACAAATACAGTATATATTTTGAAAATATAGTTTTATTTACTCTGTTGACAAATTATGTCTGATATTGTTTTAGTGTAAAAATATTTCAGGCATTATAGGAAGCATTTTGGTACCTACAGTTCATAGTAAAATTAATCTTGCTATTTTTTATTTTATTTTTTTTGCACATGATGGATTGAAGGTCCTGTATATTAGCATGCATGTATGTATACATGTGTTGTTTTCTTTCAACACCCCATGGATTGTCTGGATTTTCTCCCTAAAGCAACGCCATCCATCAGTCTGATGTCATCGTTTAAGACAGATGCAAAACCTGCAGGCGATACGGGGACAAAATTATAGTTTTGCACAGGATTGCATACTGTGCACATAGTTTATGTTTGCCTCTGCGCTGGCATAAATTCAGAGATTGGAGCTTTATGATTTAATTTATGAGTATCTGACTCATGGCTGGCTGCATAATTAAAATGAAAGGGAATCTCATTTGAAATGGAAAGAAAAAGAGATTTGTTTGAATGGAAATGCATTCTGGTCTGGGTTAAGATAAGATTGTTAATTATGTGTTTCCTCTGCAGAAACCTCCACACCAGCTGTAGAGACATCCAAACCGACTCAAGCCTCCACTGTAGAAACCAGCACAACACAGAAACCCAGTCCAGGTTGGTTAAGATCTAAGCACAGAATTTATGCGCATATATATATACTTTTGTTTTTTTACAGTAAATGATTCAAGCATGAATACATTTCACAAACACCATAAACCTTCAGAATTCAGCCACATTTGAGTTGTTGTTGCATGCATAAGTGAAACTGAAACTAATCAGTCTACCAATAATGCACAAATCTATTCTCACAAGGGAAACTTTGTTAAAGTGAAGTGTTTGTGTATATTCAGAACAACATAAATATGTGCATGTGACCTGTGAGAACTTTTAAACTTCTTTTTTGTTCAACAAATATCCAAATCCCTTTAACATAAGTTACACTATCAGCATTTTCCCGTGGCTGCTTTGGCAGAGTTGTTGTGATATTGTATATTTTTGCACATTGATGCAGCTGAAGTCAAAGGTCAAAACTCAGTTTAGTTTAAAGTGCCGTTAGCTGTCCAATGTTTTGCCAAGGTTGATGAATATTAATGCGAATGTATTGATGTACTCTGTCTGTCAGTTACCAGCGCTGCCCTGCCGTCTCACAAAGGACTGTGTGATTTTGAGCAAGGATTGTGTGGTTGGACCCTTGACCCGGATTCTGACCTCAGCTGGGCGCTACACAGCTCCAGCAAAAGCACCGCCTTGGGTCAGAGTCAAGATCTCTCCATGGGCTCAAACAGTGAGTATCACACACACACATACAGACACACACACACACACACACACACACATTCACATGCATACAGAGGTTGTCATGCCTATAGGCTCTAGTCTGTGTTCATGCTTGGAAACACAAGTCTACACAAATGTTATATATTATATTATATTTAGGGCTGTCAAAATTTTAAAAAATCTAATTACAAAAATTAATCCAGCATCAATTTTTTGCTGGCATCATTTGGCTAGCATTAGAATAGACTGTATGAAAACTCTTATCAAGCACATTAAAAATATGTCAACACATATTAAAATATACGTACTATCTTTATGTTGTTTCTACATTAATTTGGAGATTCAATGTGAAATTATGACAATGTAAATATATTAATATGTAATTAATTGTGATTAATTACAAAAATAAGAGATTAATTAGTTTATTTTTAATTGATTGACAGCACTAATTTACATTATATTAAAAATAAAAGTTTTATATGTGTGTGTTTTGTGTATATTTATTGTGTATATAAATACACACACATACAGCATATATTTTGAAAATATTTGCATGTATTTACTTGTACATATTTATTTTCATATATCATATCATATATACATATATTTAATATATAAATGTTACATATTTTTCTTAAATATATACATGCATTTATATATACATAATAAGGAAAGGAAAAAAAGGAAAGGACGTGACATGTGGCCAAGTATGGTGGCCCATACTTGGAATTTGTGCTCTGCATTTAACCCATCCAAG
>JAUMHE010000042.1:15116791-15143252 GCA_032359235.1 Enteromius mattozi
CAAGGGACTCACCTCAGTCGTGGTATTGAGGGTGGAGACAGCGCTGGTTATTCACTCCCTCCACCTTCAATCCCTGCTGGACCTGGGACTCGAACCTGCAACCTTTCGATTACAAGCCCGAATGTGATTAATCAGCGATAATCATGCGATTAATCAGTTCAACAGTTCAACTCGCATTATACAAAAATACATAATGATATATTAATATATTTATTATATTTAATAATCATATTACAATTTATTATAATTACTTAATTGATCCTTTTTTTGTTATATAAATATGTTATATATTTTATATATTTAAGTGTTATATAAACCAGCTTTTCCATAAAAGATCATGTTGGCAAAGTTTTGGGACTGCACATCTTGCACCAAACCGGTACTAAGCAGTATAAACCAGCCGGGACCCACATAGAAACTAATGCCAGTGTAAACTCAGCAGGGTATTTGTAGCCTGTTCTTCATGTAATATGACTTAATTCTGACTCCAAATCAGTTGCCCATAATCATTTTAAGACCTAATGAGAGGCACCTTCACTTTTTCCAGAACATCTTTTTAGTTTTCTAACTTCACTACATGTTCTCGTAAACTCCTGTGACCTCATTCCCTCTGTACACGGCGGTCTGCTTTCCACATGTCAGCCACTGGCATGAGATCTAGAAGAGGAAAACAGGATGAATGCTCGGCATGCTTTCTCTCCTCCCGAACACTGTCACACTCCCTCTATTTCTATCCCATGACACATCGCAATTAGAAGCGTACACCAGAAACAAAGCATGGCGGTGAAGACAGAAATAAACTCAGCATGCCAAAACAATCATTGTTTGATTGAAAGCTGGGAATCCGTGGGTTGCAGATTACTACATATTTATCAACATAAAAGCAGATTTACGTTCCTAGTCCACCTTTCTGGTCAATGACTGTGAAAGCAAGAAATGATGTAATGCAAAACTTTGCTTTTAACATTGTGTCAGCCTCCTTTGTAGATTTTGAATTTGGCTTAATTACACATTTTTAATTATTTTCTTCATTAATATTTAGTTTTATTCTGAAATGCATCAGACTATGAAAGTAAAATAGGTTACCTTTTCACATTGCCTTCAATAAGCAATAGGCCACTGTAGGGCATGAGTTGCAGTCATTTCACCACATTTAAGACTCAAGTGTTGACTTGTTAATTGTTCAATGTTGTTCATTTTAACATTTGGTCTCAACTGACATATTGCTTTTATAAAAAGGAAGCTACATCAGTCTGATTGGGATGGCATTGTTTAATAAATAATTACATTAATTATTTACAATAAACACGTCAATGTCACACAAAATAAACACAATAAATAATTCTTTGGCATAGTACTATAACTGTAGGCTGTCTAATTTTGCTGTGTAATATTTTTTGTAAACAAAAGAAAGTTTATATTTTTATATTTTGTGTACAATTATTAATGCATGTACTGTCACCTTGGAACAATTAAATGCATTCTTGCTGAATAAAAGTATAAATAAATAAAGCAAAAGTAAATAAAATAAATAAAACATCTACTAACCCCAAACTTTTGCGTACATCATTATATACAGTATCATACAATTATATATGTTTTGTAGATGGGGCTAAGCAATTTTGTTTATTGCTTTATTTTCTTCCAAAACCTTTTAAAAGTGTAAGAAGCATTGCAATTTCCCAGGCATCCTTTCTGGAAGTTTAAAAAACCCTTATTTCAGCTTTTTCCAGCTCCCGTGTGGCAGAGGGCTCAATCTGAGTATCTTTAATTGACTTCAGAGGCACAGATTCTTGTGGAAAACTGCATTTCCAACCATGTATTCCAGTCTTTCACCTGCCTTCCAGGCGGATTTTTGCATAGACGTCCATGTACTTAAAGCCTCTTTCAAGAGATCATTATTCGTTTCCCCTTATAAATATAATACTTACGATCAAAAAGGGGATTTTTTTTTCACATAAATTAAAGATATTCGCTCCCCACCCCTTCACATCTCCTCATATATGCATTCCCAGTGAAGTTAAGGGGATTGTTATCCTAGACCTATTTTAAATTCATTGCCTTGGAATATTTTAAATGCTCTCTCTGAAAGACTTAACAAGCCGTGCCGACAGCTGCAAGGTGTTATAGGCGCTTTCTGACAGTTCTCAAAATGTTTAAGACTCCAATAGGTCACATGACTCCTCCTCGTCCAATCGAACGGCTCAGAGAGATGCCGGGCCGCCACCACGTGAGCTTTTTTTAGTGATCCTTTTGACCTTGAAACGTCTGGAAAGATTATTCACAAATATATAGAGAGATAAAAGTGCACACCTGTCTCTTCGCTCTTTCTTCACCGTGGGGGTCGTGCCTTGCTCCCACTTAACGCTCTTTCACTCTCGGCTTAGCAAACAGACACCTGCCGTCACCTAAAGTGCCTACAGTAGAGCCTAGTGGGCTACCGTCGCTCACGAACGACACTAATACTAATGACAAAGTGCTTGACTTTTCCCACAATGACACACTTGACTTTTCCGTATAATCACACAGCATGGGGTTTAGAGGGGTGGGACTAGAGAATCATGTTGCTTGGAAACACAGTTTGGGCTGAGGAAGAGCTTGATAGTTTGGATCCACAGTGAAATAAACCAGACTGTTAAAATGTGACTTTTTGACCAGCAGGGGATAAACATGCGACTAACCAAAAGGCTGCAGTGTTTTCATCTGTCACTCTTGCTGTGTTTATTCTCTCACAGGTTTGGGAAACTACCTGTACATTGAGGCCAGTCCTGAGACACAAGGCCAGAAAGCCCGGCTGTTCAGTCCCAGTGTGGATCCCGACACTGGACCTCTCTGCCTGATGTTCTCCTATCAGATGGAGGAGCAGGGAACCCTGAGGGTCCTGCTGCAGAACAAACACCAAGAGGAAACCCTGCTCTGGTCCCTCCGTGGAGACCAGGAGCCCATCTGGAAAGAAGGGCGGACCATCATACCTCGATCTCCCAATGAATTTCAGGTAAGCTGATTAGACAAGCTATAAAGAGTTCAGATGCAAAAGCCTCTAAAAGCCCTCCTGGTCAAAAATGAGATGATGCTGTGAGTAAATGTTCTCCACACGTTGTATATGTTTATCAAATACTTTCAATTCAATTGTGCTAAATCCCAGCCTCAAGTACCAATACGTACATAGAAACCTATACATAGTAGCCAGAAAGAAATGACAATTTTAAAGAAAAATGGTGTACTTAGAGGCTTTTGCATTTGAACATATGCAGTAAAATTATGATTATATATAAGGGATAATCAACAGATAGACGTGCATTAAAGGATTTTAAATGCACAACGTGAAGGCAAAAAAACGCCTGACGTGTATTAATATGGAATATTGGAACTACCTGTCCATTAAACCAATCAGAATCGAGCATTCATACAGACCATGGAATAATAAAAATTTGATGTATACGGTAAATAGTGTAAAAATTACAATATCACTTGCCTTGTTTTCATTATAGATTTGCACAAAACTTTTGTGATATTTTATAAATGTCACTTAAAAAACTACATTTTCTATATGCATCATTTCTTATTTTCTTTTGATTGTTTGACAGCCTGACAGAAATCATGGTGACATTTTACTATGTTCTCATATTTCATCACACAGGTGGTAATTGAAGGATTTTTTGAGGGTACTAAAGGCCACATCTGGATCGATAACATCCACATGAGTGTGAACACACCACTGGAGGAGTGTACTCGTAAGTGTGCGCGTTTCATCTTTTTCCTTCATCATTAGGTTTGTCCTTTTGTCGTCATTCAAAGCAGCAATTTAAGCCAAAGCCATGCAGTATCTCGACCAGATGTTTCTCCCTGCCACGCTCTTTCTGGTTTCCTGTGAAGTTCATCTTTATCTCTTCATTACAGACGGCACATATTCCAGTTCCACCATTTCACCATAATTTGTTGAGAATCTGGCTCCATAAACCTCTCTATTTACTGTGATCAAACCTTAGCCATCACAGCCACTATCTCAAAGAGCTTCTCAAAATAGAATTTATTAACATGAAAGGAGGACACACACAAAAAAATAAAAATACTGCGGCTCGTTGTTTGCCGTCAAATGCAAAATGTAGAATCAAATCTAGGCCACAAATGCCCCTGGGCCCCGATGCTAATCTATGTTTCATTATTTCCTTTGCGCTTCTCCTTCCATGTTTGTAAACAGAGATTTTTAACGGAATTAGCTGATAGCCTGAGCTTTTTGAGGATGGATCTCGCACAGAAGCTTTGTGGTTTATGGTCTTAAAGACATCAGAATGTGACCATGTGCTTGCCGCTGCTACGAATCCCAGTCCATAACTGGAAAGCCTGATTTAGTCATTTTTGGCTTGCAGCGTCGCCGTTTGGCTTGCTCCGAGGCTACGGGACTTGGTGGTTCATTTCGAATCCAAAAATTGGAAGCCTCCTGAGCTCGTGTTCCACCATGCGCCTGCTGTGATTCTTCCCAAAGCATGCTGGGAGAGTTCTTATCGACCCGTGCAGTTGGACTCGCAGTTCCTGCCAAAAAGAGATCCCCGAGCCGCTGGCCCCCATGATAGTTTCTCGTCTTTTTCTAATTGTTTGCGTTTCAAGAATTCAAGCAATCTTTTCTGTCCCTCCATGTTTGCTCCCCAAAACAAAACCTTCACAACATGAAAACATCTTGAAAACACGCTTCTGTGCCAACAAACTGGGAATCAAATGCCTTATCTGAACACTGAATAGGGGGGTTCAGATAATTTAGCTGCGAGGAAAAAAGGGTTTTAAGTAATAGCAATCGGAAACAGCACCTGGGTGAATCTCCAAACCTGATAAGAACATGTTTAGGTCCTAACTCATTCCAAAAAATCAAGGACTGTGAAGATTTTTTGCATTGTTACATTGTTTCCATGACCATTAAGCACCTCGTGGAATTTTGATACTTTTAAAAATTCATTAGCCACAGAAGGACCATTTAAAGTGATTTAAAGTGCACTCTCAGAAATAAAGCTACAAAAGCTTTCACTGGGGCAGCACCTTTACAAGAGGTTAAGTACACTTTAAGCACTAATATGTACCTTTTAGGTACCAAAATGGACCCTTTAGGTACAAACATGTAACTTTTGAAAAGGTACCACCCTAGTCACCGCTTTTGTACCTTTATTTCTGAGAGTGTGTAATACACGCATGTAGAATGTAAAATCTAGAATGTAAAAATATAAATAGATTTTTTTTTTTTTTTTCCCTATCATGTTAGCATGATAGTATTGTTTTTAATAAATATATATATATAGGTTTTAATTGAAGAAGAGAGTTTTAATCGCTGAAATTATCGCGCTCCGTTAACGCGCTCATATCTGATTCAAATAGACACTCTCGTCCTATAGAATGATGCAATCGATCACTAGACATACAAGAGCCAATAGCATTTCACAACACCATGATGCGATCAGTCATGAGACACACAAGAGCCAATAGAAATTTACAACCAAGGATGACATAAGGTATTTTTTTAATTTGCGCAAAGCAGCAGTTCCAGCACAGATGAGTCATGGCAGACGGAGAGATGATCGCGTTCTCTCAGAAATCAATACTTTTGCCTCGGTTTATCTTGTGTTTTATTAACGGATGGTAGGTTTAGGGGCAGGTGTTGGGTTACGTGCTCATAAATGTATAAATAAAACTGTTGTGACAGTTTACAGTGAAAAATCACACCCCAATACATATGCAATAATGGCAATATCATTACCCAATATTTGAATCCAGTTATCCGTGCCTGGATCACGGCTGATTTCTGTCACTGACTTACATTGTAATCTTTTCCGTGAATCCATCACAGAATTTTCAGCGATTCTGTGATACTAACACAGAATTTTGATTTAAGAGACCGTGGTCAAAGATCAGGTTGTAACGGGAATAATGATGATGATGATGACAATGATGATGATAAAAAACTCAGAAGTAAACTTTGAGAAAATAATGAGAGTTTTTGGGTTAATGATCATGAAAATAATGCAACAATTCCCAAAACCTTCATGATCCTCTTTTCTTTTGATTTGAGAGTTAAATATTTCAGGAACCTTCTTAGACTGATTTCCTTTGTGGTCTCTGATGTAGGTTATTCACAATTTGATGAAATTCAGTGCATGTTTTCAGAGTCATCAGCATCTGATACAGTAATGCATGAATGTAGCCCACCGTTAACCTCACGTTGCAGATTAACATTTCGCTCTGTTTGTCTTTCTCCCTTTCTCTGCCTCTCTCCATCTTTCTCTTCCTCATCTAGAGCCTTTTGCCGCGTTCCCTCCAGACATGACCGGTGAGTTTAAACTCTCTGCCTCGGGTGTGAATGTTTGCACTTCCTGCTCTCTGCCCTGCTCAGCAGTTATTGTTTACAGCGATGATCTAGGGTTCGTTTTACTTCCTAGCATGCGGTATTTATGCAGTGAGTTGAGGAGCCTGGGGTTGGGTTGGTTATTTGAGGTGAACAATCCATTTTTTGACATATTTAAGGTCCCGCTTGGGAAAGATGCTCAAACATGGGCTGTCAGGCAGCTGGACCCATGAGGCTGATCTGCCACAATGTGACACAATTTGGCATTCAAGGAATAGTTCCTCAGAAATAACAGAAAATTCACCTTCATGTCCCTCAAAATTGTATGACTTTCTTTCTTGCATGAAACATTTCAGTCATTATTGGCTGAACATCATCCCTTCTGTCATAGTTCTCAAATCTCATTGAGGTTATGTCAATATTGTATTGTTTGATGTCATTGGCTATTCGTAGCAGTCCAAACCAGGGTATACTGTCAGTCTATTTTTGAGCCATCTTCTCCATTCAGCCATGCTAACACTTGGGCATGTTTTAGGGTTTAACCATTTGGCCAGACTTTAGTTTGTGGACCAATTCTCAATTTTAACTATTAACTACAGCTATTGCCTCAATAAACTCTATAATATAAACTCTATAATATAAATATTCTGCCTAATAATAGTTAGTAAGGTAATTGTTAAGTTTAAGTATTGGGGTAAGATTAAGGGATCTGAAATGTAATGCATTAGTAATGTGCATGCTAGTAAGCAACTAGTTAATAATGACAATTGGTCCCTAAACTAAAATGTTAACAAACATTTAACTGATACTATATTCAAAGTCTATAGGATACTTACTAAAGGAACTTCTTTGTGACTCGTTGGATGGCAAATGATGCTAGGACACACACAAAAAAAGAAGAAAAATAGTTCATAATTTCATATGTAAATCCATGCCTGTTTTATTGGAGACATTTGAACTCTAAAATGCACATTTTATTTTTATGAATAGCTGATCCTGCACTCTTAGACATAACAGAAAAAGCTATAAATTACTTCTTTATGGAACTGTTGAATAAAAGCAGTCACCTGTATGCTTCTAGAATGCATTCATTTAAAAAATTGGTACCTGACAGAACAAATCAAATCATCGAATGATTTTTCTAATCCTAATACTTATCTGTAATCACAAACGACTAGAAAAGGCATGGGAATTGTGAGAAAGGTGTAGCATCCATGGAGAACAGAATATTTGTCAGTGTGTTTGGACACATAGACATGGACATCGTCCAACACTGGACACCGAAGCAGTATGATGGTTTTTATACTTGGAGCTCGATTTCTTTTTATTACAAAATTGCATTTTAAAAAACTTGGATCCTTGCCTTGACAAGAATACCCGAACAAGCTACCGTCATATTAGCACCTCCACTTTCTTTTGTGAAATGAGTGTCAATAAAAGACACAGGCAGAGCCAAGTCGCTCTCCCTAATGAGTGGCTCAGTCATGCTCCGTGGCTGAATATAGCATAACAAGATGTCTGCCTGTGCCGGGTTCTGCTCAGATGGCAGCATTGCATCAGAGACTCAGGGTATGTCTCGTTGGAGTCCCTGGAGAACTGTTTTTTTGTCACTCTTCTCTCGAATGTTCGCTTCTCACACGGTGCTTACTAATCTGTGAGATAGACAAAGCAGAGCTGACAAGAACCTCTGCTTCCACTTGTTGTGTGATCGTAATATTTGTTACTATTTTGGTTGTTTTCGTCGAGATGTAGGGTTGGTTTTATTTTCAGTGTGTCAGAAATTGCTCAAAGCTGTTGAAATTTGAAGTCAACATGAGGTGTTTCATGTTGGCTTTCTAGAGCAGCTGAACTCATCTGGTAGCTTTGTGGTTGGTGTGAAAAATCAAAGTCTTCACTATTACACCAGGTGCTTTAATGGTTGTAATTTAGCTTAAAAACAAAATGTATGCATATTCAGCCATATATCTATAGTGAGTTTTTTCACCAATATATTGTATCTGTACTTTATTTCCATATATCAGTGTGAGATATATATAAATATCTTTTTTTTTTACATTTTTTAATTTATTATAACTTTATAATGTATTAATGTATGTTTTTTAACGTATTTAATGTATTTTTTTGTCATATAAAAAAAAATTCAACCCACTAAAACTAAAAATATCAAAATGGTAGCAAAATTATATGTTAATTGGCCTTTTCAGCCAGTCTACATTTAATTACTGATAAAGAAAATTGAATAAAAATATCATATTTATGAACGTTACAAATTGAAGCTAAAATGCAAAAAAGATTCCACATCATCTCAATCACAGTTATAATCTATTTCTGATATAGCGGTGCATCACAATGTATTGACGAAGCTGGCGATGCTCAGCCCTATTAAAAAAACTCCTGCAGCGATCTGTTATCTGTCAGCATTCTGCAAGAACCAGAAGACCAAACTGAGGGAGAACAGAATGCATGTGCCTCTGCTTGGCAAAACAGCCTCTTGTTTTGAATGCAGCCCCAATGTACCCCTAAGACATAATGGTTTGGAGAACTACAAGCACTTGTAATCATGTATCCACCTGCCCTTTGAGTAGTCCTGGAGAGAGACTTGTCCCAAAATCCAGCATGCAAAAAAAAATAAAAAAACATTTTGATTTTCCCACTCCCCAGGACTAGAACGGGGCAGTCTTTATTTGCAACATGCTTGGAGTCTGACTCAGGTGCCTATTTGAAAGCACGTTACATAACAGCACTGCATTCACTCCCATTGTTTCACTGTACATGCCTCTATGCAAACCGAACATAGATCCCACAACAACTATTCTTCTACTGGAAAGGGGTTATTTCCTGGTGATTTCGAACAGTGAAACATGGAGCATGAAGCTTACGCCTAAACAGTCAATGCAGCATCTTTCATGGCATTAGTATGTTTGCATTTGAACCTAGCAGTAGTGTGTGGCGTGTTTCACAGTTTGTATATCTCTCCACCAGGGGGAGCCCTACCAGGCAAGAGTGAGCCAACAATAGATACGCTGTCAATACCACCCGTTTTGCCCAACTGGTATTACATAATGGCTGGTGGAGGAGCCGTCTTGTTCCTGCTCATTGTCATTGTCATGGCCATTAGCTGTCGCCATCTTACGGCCAGGAGAAACCAACCCACAATGGCCTACTACAGCCCCCACAATGCACATTACCCAAACGGCGGCATGCACAGGGCTGGGGTGACGCCCAAGTTGACTGTATGGGTTGAGAAGGGCGATGGGAATTCCTACTGGTGAACACGTGGACTAAAGGTTTAGAGGTTTGCCTGCAAAGGCTGACTTCGTGAAGGAAGTCCTTGGCAAAAGCAGATCTCAGACTGAAGAGTTGGAGGAGAACCTCAAAGAACGCTCTCAGATGCTTGGATTCGAATGCATCCAGATGAACCCAACACTTCAATTTTTCTGTTTCCTCGTTCTGTTTGTGTTCTTTTCTTTCTTGGATACTGACGACCCTGTCTTACTAGCGTGCTCAGCTTGTTTACCACATCTAGCCAGCTCGTACTCATCTGGAGGGAACTTCTCCAAGAGCGAATCTGTATCTGGCCTCTTGATGAACGCCAAGCCAAGAGGACGTGTTATCCAGTGACCTCAATCACTGATCCTGGACTGACTTTGATCCAGTGTGCTGTACTTATTTTAAATCAATGTGATTGGACAAGGTCAGAACATCGGAGCTGTTGTGGGCATGCCACAATGTTTGCACTTTGACTAGTCCCTGAGATTGATTATGAGTACTTCACCTTATTATAGCAGAACATGGGAACAGACCTTTGGTGAAAGAGAGAACATGAAGCTTTCTGATAAATTAAAGCATACGGGCGGAGGCTCCATTACTGAAAATGTGCTTCTTAGCACTTTTTGAATACAACGCAAGCATGATTTAATTAGTAATAAGGGAAGGAGAAGTATTGCTTAAAAGGTTTCTGCATGTAAACAAGTCTGATAAATAGAGAGTCCACCTAAGATGATATAAACATATGCTGTCATAATGAACACTGCCTTTAAAGTCAACATGAAATCCAAATTGAGTCTCTTAATATATCTTCTTGGTCTTATTGTGAACAGTTGATCAATGCACTGTTATTACAATTGTGTAATGAGTTTCTTTTTTCCACTGATGCAACTTAGATCATACCAGTTACTGGTTAATGTTATTGGTAACACTTGTTTTAGGCTTTGGTTGTAGGTAATAAATCCTTTCATAAAACCTTGCCAATATTTACCACAGTAGATCAACGCCAGTTGTCAATAATGTAATACAGAGTGCAGTAATTACAAACAAAAACAGATTTGACTAATAAGCATTGACAGTGGGATACGCAATTAAAAAGCCTCACTGAAAGTAGCAGGAATGTGTAAATTCACATTCAGGCTTTATCCTTGTATTAAACGCCAACTTTTCACCATCCAATCAATTCTCACTGAACAAGCCCCATCTAGCAGTTTTTCATCATGCAAATAAAATGCAATGCAAATGTTCTTTCATGTTGACTTTAAACATTTTATTAGGCATGGTTTTATATCAACGATGTGCTCAACTTGAATGGAATGGCGCCACCAATGAGATAAGAGAATTATGGGAAAGAGGGATTCAGCAAGGGAGTCTTCATATTTTGTGTTTGTTTCTGTGTTCTCTGTGGCAGTATCTAGGTTATTCCTTTCTATCTCGCATTTCTCACATTTTTTTCCTAAAGATCACCCAAAACTGTGTTGGCGTGTGTTATTCTGAGCAAACGCTTGCTGGTGTGGAGGCTCCAAAAACAAGTCCCATAAACAAAGACAGCTGTTTCCTTTCTCCGTCTCCATGCTACAAGGAAGCACTGAGCACTGGGGTGGGAGAGAACTTGTGCAGATATCAACACCTGGTAGCAATTTTGGTTCACTAAAGCATCGTGAAGCTTCAGGAGTGATTAGCAGTGAATGTTGTCCAAGATTGCCATATGCTTTTTCATAGTCATGTTGAATCGTTTACTGAATTGAGTTGTCATTCGGTTTTATAGGTTATATTAATCCGTTCTGTATTAGGATCGTGACAGGGACTGTGGCAGTGCCATTTGATTATCAAATGCTACTCCAAGATATTACCTTAGTACAAATGTCAAAAGCGGTAACTGTTTTAAAGGAATAGGTCACCCCAAGATGAAAACCTACTGCAATGTTATTCCAGACTTGTATGACTTCTGTGCAACTCAAACAAAAAATGTTTTGAATAATGTTCATGCTGCACCATTGTGTAAATTAAAATGACCTCACCATATATCATAAATGCAGTTTGAATAGAACCAAAGCAAAAATAAAGTAATAATTTGCTCAAATCTCATTTGCCTTGGCGTATCATCAAATACGGTGGCTTATTTGGCATTAATGACAGCAAATTACACTGTTCATCCCCTTTTGTGTTTTCATTTTATAGGAAAAGTGTAAACATTTCCTTTTGTCTTTCACGTTTGAAAGAAAGGCATGCAGGTTTGGAATGACTTGAGTAAATTATGACCTTTAAGAACATTCGGTGGATCTAGAAAAAGCATTTCAAAAGGTCTTAATGTCGATATAAGAAGTATAGAGCTGTTAAAAATGGAAATAAAAGGATAAAGACCCTTGGCTCCTGAGGGGCTTTTTAATGCCATTTCCTGCTGTGAGGTGGTAAGAGATGTTTTGGCACCGTCATGCAATGTGCTTTTAAAGCAGCCACTTTATCGCTCTTTTTTTCCCTAAACCATGTCCCCCCTTCTTTCTTCACTCTTAATATTTTTTAATTAGTTAATGGACCAGATAGCATTTATTAAAGCTGCTAAAGGCGTTCCGTCTCCCGCCCCGTGTCTCTTGTCGACTCGGGAAACCACATTAATGAGTGCGAGCGCTCTCTCGAGAACGCCGTCAACACGTCACCCAGCGAGGCGTGATGCCAAACAGCCATTCTTCTCGGGCTCTTTAATGCATCACGAATGCTGAACCGAGAAGCTTATAATAAAGCAAAACAGTCCATTTTTCAAAGAGCGGAGGATTGAGGTTGATGTTCACACCCCTGCCGATGTTTGCTCGGATCCGAATGACTCATGCTAGCTGTACTTTTGGACACGGGCATCTCAGGGGTTGTCAAACAGTCAACAGCGCTATGCTCGGAGGTGGGGAGTTGGGTAGAATAGATCGCTCACAATGGATCCAGTCAGGCTACCGCCTTCACATTCGTGGTGCACGAGCTCTCACATTGATTTCTCTGCTTTTAGACACAGCAGGCTCTGACTCTGACATTTTTGGAACAAAGCGACCTGATCCATAAAGCCATTTGAAAGTTACGGGCCTTTTATTGCACCGCAAAGCTTACTTAGGTGGTGGTGGTGGTGATGCTACTGATACAGACTATGATTTTAATCATAATAATGAGGATTATGATGATGATAATGCACTTTGCTTTATGAAAGTACCTTCTAACTGTGGTCAGCCTATACCTCAACTTTGAAATTAGTAAATTGTTTAAAATGCGAATGTGAACAGAATATTTTTGCTTGATGAATTTGTGTCTTGAAAACCTGCTTTTAAAATGTGACAATAAAATCTTATTTTTCTAATCCTCACTTCTTTTATTTTATCTATTTATATCAGAGCAGTAACAATAGACATTGGCCTATTTTTGCTGCTATATTTGTGTGTTCCCTTAATGTTTAAATGTTGGTGTGCTTCAATTAGTAATTATGTAGGTCACATGATGTTATTCTCTGTACTCTGTAATTATGTTGCATATCTTGCGACACTTTAATAATTTATCACTTAGCATCAAGTCTCAAAATATACTTATTTAGATCTCTGTCAATCCAAGGCCTAATACTCTACACAAGTACATGAATGCAAACTATTTATGCAAATTATTGTATTACAGCAGGTATCAGTGTAAACTGAAGTAAACTGTTGAAGTTAGATACTGCACATTGTTGACGTTTATAGTTATCTGAATTCTTAATAATCAAATGTTATGATGTGAAGAAGACTCTAATGCACTATTGTGTAATTTTTTAGTTTGTTAATTCAAAAATGCACACTTATATTCATTAATACATATATTTTAAGCACTTTTTGACCACAAAACACATTGTTTGGTGTCATATTAGCTATATATTTCAATAAAATGTTTACATTTCTGTCCACAGTTAAAAAACCAGCAGTCGGGAATGGGCGTCTCTTCAATGGGAAGGACCACGTAAATGCAGGTAGGCTCCCACTATTACATACATACAATATATGCCTGCTTCCTGGCAGACTATTTATTATAACTAAGTTCAAAGAAATAGAACCAGGAATGAGAAATCTTTCATCTATTGCTTTTTTCCCCCTCAAAGTTTTGAGATTAGTCAAAAACAAATGGTTTGGACATATCTGAAGTCAAAATTCACCCTAATTACTTCAAAAATGTCTTTTTTCTGGTCTTATTATGAAGGATTTGTCTATGCACATTATCTGTCAAATCAATGTTTATTTGAAAATACACCACATTATGTAATTAAATGGGTTGGGAATGCTGCTTCCCATTACATTATGTTTTGGCTCCTCAGTGCATCTCTGCATGTTTGTATGGGTTGAGCTGACATTCTACAGTGTGTTTGTGTGGGTATGTACGTGTTTGTTCATACTCGCATCGCCTTCACCCCGCATTTCAGCAGGAAAGCAAAAAATAAAAAATAAAAAAATCTCCGGTTATCAGACTTTCCGCCCCTTCCCTTCCCGCTATCACACAGTTGGAATCCATCTAACTCATAAATATGTCTTTGTTTTGGCTCTTAAATAAATAAATAAAAAAGACAAGGACGAGTTAATTACCCAACCGAAATCTGTTCATCCTTATAGACTGTCTACCCCACTCAGTCAGTCTTTCTTTCACTCTCCCTGACTTCCTTTATCAATGTCTTCCATCTTTTTCTCATTTTCTCCCCCTACTCTAATACAATGTAATGAAGTCTGTGTTTAGCTTACACTCTACACAAGCTGTCAATCACCTTAGAAGCCATTTGTTGGAACTAAAAGGGCAAAAGCTTTAACAAAATACAACAGATATCAGTCAAAGTGCAAAAGCAGCTCAGCTGGTGTGAGTTTTGGCATCCGCTCACTGTCAAAAGCAGCCTAATTAAGCCTAATGCAACCGCTAGCAAGGCACAGGGTGCCACAAAAGAGTTTACGGCTTAGTTTTGTCAGCTGAAAACAACCATGCTGACACTGTTCTCCCACAGACCAGGCCATTAGTTAGTATCTTCCTCCTTAGGATACTGTGTGGGAAAACTAACACACAAACATCTGTTTAGCCTTCAAAGGCTGTAGCGTTGAACCAAACATTCTTACAAAACATGCACTGATTACTATATTAATTTACCAATGTATACCAAATACCAGTACCAAAAGTATACTTTGGAGTACCATGATATTTACTCCAAAATACTTCAAAGAGTACTTTGAAAACATGTTAACGGTAAAACAGGTTTATATCATGGTCCTTTTTCACTTACATGGCACTACCATTGTGTCTTAAACATTTGCCATATTGTGATATTCTTGAAAGCACCATGGTTTACCATACAAAACATGGTACATGAATTTCAATAACATGGTATATCTCAAATTAAAATGAAATCCATTTCATGCTATCATTGTACCATGATTTGTAACTATACCGTCTGATACAATCACTATATATTTTGTGGGAGATTACATTCTTTTAAAGAATACCATGGTCTTAACACCAGAACCATGGTACTTTTTGACAAAAATGTTTTTTGGACCTGGTAGCCCTGTGATTTTTGGACATTTTGGCAATGTTAGTACAAAGGCATTCTTCTAAAACTCAAAGAATACCATGTCAGTAGCACAAATTCTATGTACGATTTTACTTAAAGTAATGTTTGTCGTGTTAGCACTGTGGTTTCATTGGTTTACAATTTAAAACCATGGTAGATGAATTTCAGTATCATGGTATAAAATACTCTACTGCCACAGTACTTTTCTGGAAGGCTACCATCTGTACCATCAGTATTTGGGGGGGGGATCATATTACTTCAAAGACTACGATATTACTATTGTATCAAAACCAAAATCAAAAATGTTTATGTACATGAGATGGTCGAGAACGTCCTGTTTATGTGCTCTCCTTTCCTCTTGTTGTTGTAGGTTTCCAGTTTCCAGAGTGGAGCACGGCTGAAACACCATCAGAGCCTCCGGTGACACGCGTGGTCGATAAGGACAACACTTGGCTGTATTCTCTGGACCCCATTCTCCTGACCATCATCGTCATGAGCTCTCTGGGCGTTCTTCTAGGTGCCGTGTGCGCTGGCCTCCTTCTTTACTGCACCTGCTCGTACGGTGGCTTGACGTCACGCTCGTCCACCACTTTGGAGAACTACAACTTCGAGCTGTATGATGGGATTAAGCACAAAGTAAAGCTTAACCAACAGCGCTGCTGCTCCGAGGCTTGAGGAGAACAGATGGGAAGATATCAAGTATCCTAAAATGACCTCAAAGTAACCCGATTTGACTCTTTGAAGAGACGAGCCTCATCTCTTAGTATTCCTGGAATGCATGTCCATCTCAGCTGGAGAGCTCCTAGACTAAACTTCTCCTGGAGCTTATTTTTCAAGCAGTTGTGCTTATTCAGCTCTAACGCTGCTGCCAAGGACTTCCTCGTCTTTCACTGGATTACATCAAAAGTGGAGAGTTTGGTGCCACAAGGATTGAAACCCCTTTCCAGGGCTCAGCCTCAAAATAAATGTTGATACATATCAATGTTCTCCTATTCCAAAAAGATGAGAGTATATCAGTTTAGATTTCTAAGAGGTCTTGTTTTTAAAATGGGAGATCTGTGGCTGGACTTTGGAGCCACAAATGTCTGCCCACCATAATTCCCAAAACTACATTTTGTGGCCTAGGATGTGGTGCATTGTTTTTAAAGGCTTTGATGGGTTTAATGTCGCTTTATTGTTTTTCCTTCGCAGAGAAGTTCAATAGCCCAGGGTGATTATACGTCATTATTATTGTGTGTTTACAACCCATTGCTTTCAGCCAACCATTCTGTTTCTCTTGTCAGTCTGACAGTTTTGGAATGGAGAAGTAAGACAGATCGAGGGTTCTTAGATTTAGTTTTCGGCAAAGTGTGTTTTGTGGATTGTGTTTTGAAAAAAAAAGGCACCACACTTGTTTGAAACGACGGATTTTGTCAGTGCAACCTATGGATTGCTGGAACTTGGGGACACAGTCCGACAAGCTAATGTGTGAGCTTTGAGCTAGCAAACAGGAATTAAATAATGTGAAATAGGGGTTGAAAGGCTGACAGATACAGAAGGATGGGTTTTTACTCTGGGCATTAAATAATGCTAGAGTTATTGGTTCAGAGAGATTCAGGTCCACTGCTTGTATTTAAAACAAAATAGACTAAAATCTATCGGTGCAGTATATCTTGGAGTCAAACATATTTTTACACCTCAAAATTAATGTTTAAAGGGTCCGTAAAAAGTAAAACAGTTTAGATTTGGATTGATTTGAAGTTTTAAAATAAAAAAGTGTATACAGAAATATTTAATATATTTTCTTGAAATCCTTTTTGAGATGTCTAGATGAGTGTTACAAAACCTGTCAGTGGTGACCAACATTAATTCACCTTAAAAAAAAACATTTTAGAGTTGTTGTTGTTTTAGGTTATGTGCAAACAATGTAGGACCTAACACGGAGGCTTGAGGAACACCAATGCTTTCAAATGTACATCATACAGCAGTTGTTTCCTGTGTTTCATTCCCAATTGATATTTTTCTCTCCTTTACTCAGTTTTATGTTTCCATGCTTAGGCTTTATGTTAACAGGAGACAGGTTTGGTTGCAAAATCTGCTCCCCTGTGGTTTTCAAAGACTGGAAAAAGGTGGAAGAGAGATGCCGTAAATCTTTACCTACTTTCTCAGATGGGATTTCTCACCCTCATACATGCTCAAAAACACATTGTTGAAGTTGGTGGAAAAAATACACCCAAAGCACACTACACCTCTGCAGAATAAGACACGTAATGAGAGTCTGGGATCTTTGATATGGAGTTTTGAGGCACTGACGGGTGAGCCTAGATGTTTCTACTGAACCCTGCTTGATCCGTACACATAATTCTATCTTCTTGAAGACTCTTGCTACTGGACCCCTGGACTTTTGCAAGTGCCTTGGAGCTACTCTGTTCCAGCCTCGGCTCTGGACCTGAAAAAAGACTGCTTTGGAGCATTTGTCTGTCTTAAACACTCAAAATACTTGAGAATCACAGCACTGGGTATAATTCCAGTCTCTCTTTGGACACTTTGTACAGAAAATGTGCTTTTTATGATGATGATTATTGTTATTATGATTATTTAATAAAGGATTGTTAACATATTGGGATGATGTGGTGTTGAACATTTCTAAGTCGATCCATGAGGAACATTAGCTTCATGTTTTACGATGGTCTTGAGTTTTAAGGTTACAAGAGCTTATGGGATTGATAAATGAGTTGAATACTCATTCATGCAACTGATATTGCAAATACCAGACCAGTGTAAGCTCCACTGACAACAAAAGCAGTCCATCAATAAGACCTTTGACTCTACTAAATATCAACACATTCAGTCATAAAACACATACAAACTCGCTCTCGCTTTCTCTTTCCAGCTATGTCTGCTACAGTTTCTCTCATCTCCCCATGGGCTCCCATTAGCACGGACCTTCAGTCGCCTTCATTTAGGGGCTCACAACATCAAAGCTTTGAAGTGCCTTACTGTTCCACCCCCTAAAGTTCCCTTCATCCCTCCACCTCATACAACCACCCAGTTGCATCCATTTACCTATTTCTCTACCTCAGCTTTGCCTTTAAAGCTGTTTCACTGACTAATGATGGGAACAGTGAAATACAGTCTAGTAAGGTCAATCAAATCAGATCCCAAGAATACCAATAGTGTTGGATTTTGAATTGTGTGGCTTTTTCTACAGGTCTGCTAATCTGAGGTAATCTATGTTGGTGTAGTTTTTAAAAAAATATCTTAGAATTCTCTTATAATTAATTATACACTAAATTTATGTATTAAATGGACTGCCGCATAGAAATGTAGGACACATATGGGCACAGAAGGGTCGCCCATATGGATATCATCAGACTCTGGACACGCACTGTAAACTTCTAGTACTGTAGTCAAGCTTTGACCATGATCTAGATCTAGAGAAATATCATTTACCATTCTCACGCTTCGTCTTGCTGTCAAGATCAGAATTCTGACTAGCACATCAGTCATTTCTAATGTAGAGTCCCTAAGAAATACATCAGTGGTTTTGTTCACTGAAATAACACAATTTCCAAATGTTTCTAAATGTTCTGTTGGCTGATTCTTGATTAATGAAGTTCTGTCTTTAAATTCAACACATAGCATCTGGATGTGTGGCTTTGATCGGCAAGCTTGGACTAAGCGATGGAGAGCCAGGAAATTGCTCAGAGGAGCCCGGCCGTCGGGCTCTGCTTTTCCACCCAAATTATTCTAAACTTTTGTTTCGTAAATGTTGTTTTCCCTCCCTGTCAGATTGAAATCTAATTCTCCACTGGGGCCTTGCTAGCGAAGATCAGAGAGCTTTCCCTCTTTCTCAGTAAGCCGGACTTTCCATCAAAGCTCAGCCTTGCACGCTTGAAGCTTATAGGTGATCAGCTTTTGAAGGGGCCGCACTAAGAAATACAAAGAGTGCACGGCTAATTCATCTCCAGAGAACTTGACAAATGATGGAGAACTAGAGGCACGCAACTGTACTCCTCCATTCCCTGATGGTTATTGAGTCTAATGTCAGTTTCTGATGTAAAGGGTTTGGTGGGTTTGAACGACTCCGTTGAGGGAGGGCTTTCATGTTGCAGATTATTCATTTACTTTGACGATTTTAGCAGATGTTGTTTCTTAGCAAGGTCACTATACGTGACAGATACAGAAACATTTAAGATCAAGAGTTCATGGTTTTTATCTTTAAAAACAGCATATTGTGCCATTGAGTATAAATAACAACACAACATGTTCTACTGGTACTATTCATGCAGCCTTCCTCTGCTCTGTCCTTGTACATCCAACAGATGGAATTATTTCCAAGCGCCGGAGGTTAGAGGAAATATCTTTTTAAATGTTTTTTTTTTTTTTTTTTTTTTAAGAAATTTGATCTCAGTGACACTCAGTAACGCTGGTGGAAGCACTGGGAGGAAAAAGGCTTGGTATGATTTTTGCCAAACAACAATTATAATAATTATAAATAAAAAAATAAAATATAAAGTATCCATAAAATAGCTGTAAATAATTAAAAACTAAACACCCCAAATGCTTTAATTTACTATTTGTACATGTATGGTTATGTTTATTACACAGTATGTGCTATATGCATATTTCTGATTATTTATTTCATTCATAATATATATATATATATATATATATATATATTTATTTTTTATTTATTTATTTATTTATTTTAATGGGTTTGGCATTGCTCATTTTATGTCACCTGTACTGAAATATTTTATCAGTTTTCTGTTGCATTTTAAATTCTTGTCTATTTAGCATGTTACCAAATTACTTATTGGTAAGGTTAGTTTGAATGTTAGAATGCTATCTATATAGGAGGCTGTTAAGGAACAGAATAAAAATATGTTGATCTAAGAACATGAACTACCTGCAAAATCATGGTCATTGATTAGGGGATAAGACACAAATGTAAAACTATAAAACACAAATCAGCATCTTTACTTATTAAAATAAAGTTAATATTGTCTGCCAAATAGTACAGATTAATTTCCCACATCCATACCTTTCTCTGTCTCAAGCTCTGTTCAGGCCTTTGGCTCACTCAGCAGATTGTGGGACGTCCTCCCAGAGCAGCAGCACCTCCTCTCCCCTCGGCCAGTAGTTGAAAGCTCTTATCTGGGTCATTCGAGGGGGAAGCGGGGGTCTGTGTTTCCACTGGAATTGGTGACAGCAGCAGTCACTGCTTCAGACCTCCTGTTCTCCTGCATCTTCAGGATTCAGGAAATCAGCTCTGGATGTAAATAAACAGAGGAACTGAATTTGAAAAATCAGGTAGTCAATGGAATCTAAATGAGGTCAAAACTATTTTTATCAACAGTTTATTGTGAAAAGACAATGAAAAAAATCTTGGGAAAGGAAGTTGGAATGTACCTATTGTATGTTGTGGATTGTTAATTTTAGCAATACTATTGTGAGATTCAACTTTTCTGGAATGAAAATAAGGAAAATGCAAGTTGTTTTATGAAGAACATTTTTGTGCCTGCACTGTTCCTCTGGTAATGCATTTTAATCTTGGCTGTAAATGGAATGGACAGTAATGTTAAAAGTAACTAATCATACTGTGCTTTACTATGTCAGTTCATTTCTTATTTTAGTTGCTCTGCAGACTCTTTAAATAAAGTAATATATTATAACTGACGTAAAAATAATTACATGTAAATGTAGTGTTTATGTGAGTTGTGCTTGTGTTACAGCTCTGAATGATGTGTGGATTGAAACAAGTAAGAGTAAGGCACTCGGGGGACTCACGAGTTAATGTGCACCTTCACCAGACCAATGTCAATCAAACTGATAGGAAATAATATTAGTCTTCTAAAATGTTTATGTCATTCCTGGCGTAAAAATGGGCGCCGCCATTTGTAAATTCTATGGGTAGAGCTTCCGGTCTAAATCACGTCCAGCTATTTTTAGCTGTAGAAAGCAGTTCGTTTTGCTGCTTGATATTGAAAATTGGCGTGCCTTATCATGTTATTTTAATGTGGTGTCTTAATTATGAACACACTGGTTTGTAGTACAAAGTTTTACCGTTTACTGCACGTTATATTATATTCTCCTCCTTATATAGCTACCTATAGCGTCTAACTAACAGGGAGCTTCACCATAGGCTTACTTCCGCCTTGAGGAAATATGTGGATAGAATTAATTAAATAAATAAATAGGCCTACATACATAAAGAAATTTGTATCAAACTTTTTAAATTGAAAGAATATGGTGTAATTAATCCAATTACCAGCATGCAGTCTACGCTTACACACTACAATCCAGCAGGGGGAACAAGATCCGCATCAACCACTAATTTAAAAAGAAAAGAAGAAAATTGCAACATTTGTTCTTAGCTACTGTATGATAACACGGATTATACGGGCTACATTTATGGTGATATTTCGTTATTTTTATTAATTCTGGAGATTGTCAGCCCCTGTCAAACAATGTTGTGGCCTATGGAAGAGGACCGTGATATTGCGAAATGTCTCATTTGGTGGCCATACAGGTGATACAGATTTACATACAGATTTGTTCCATGCAGGTGAGTAAATGATGACAGATTTTTATTTTGCATGAACTGTTACTTTCATGTCAGGTCCTTGTGTTCTAGGTTGTAGCGCTTGTTCACGTTGCACTACTTTCTTGTCTTTTGTATCACTCCGCGTATCAAGTTCTCGTTTGTTTCATGCAAAAGTAGTTCGGCCGATCTTGCGTCTCGGTCATTCTCGTGAAAAAGAGCTCAGGAGATAAAATAATAGGTTATAAATACCTAATTATTTTAAAATAACCTATTACTGTTTAAATTAGCGTCTTTGCTAGGCCGATTTTTTTGTACATAGATTTAAGGTCTGTTTATTTAGTATTTTTTTTTTTTTTATAAATAAATAAATTAATATTTATTTATTATTTATTTATTTATTGTAAAAATGAGCACATAAGGCTGTTTTGGATTTGTTTTAGACTAAAGCCTACTGGACTACTGACTTGACTACAACTCTAAAATGGCAGTGTTTGTAAAGTAAAGAAAGTTGCCTTCATGGAGATCCATCATAATGTGGATTGAATGAAAATGCAGGTAGTGAAAAGTGCGGGCTCTGCAGATAGTGTATTGAAGTGTGGGAAGTTGTGAGATGGAAATCTCCGGATGAGCTCAGGGAGATTTGAATTTTCTGAGTCTGCCTGCTGCCTATGAATCGAGATAAAGGCTTTTGTTAAGTAACAAAAAATCTTTCCACAGCAAAACAAGACAGATAAAGACACAAGATATCTATTGAAAGAGGAAAATCTACAAATGAACAACAACAAAAAGAGGCAAAATAGTCCGAAAATCTGTCACGCTTCACAGGACAAAAGCTAGTAATAAAAAAATGCAGTGGAGGAGAAGTTTTTACATTCACCAGTGTGATGAAATTAAAACTCCGCTCTCCCTAAAAACTTTATCTTTCAGAAGATAAGCAAACCACACATATGCAATCGCTTTCTGCACAACCCACACACACACACACCCTGAGCCAGGAATACACACAACGGCCATCTCCAACAATAAACAGCACAGTCCACTACACAAATATTCTCAATTTCCGCTCTTTATTTGTGGAAAGGAGTTGTCATGTGTCATATGTTGGATCCCACCAGGACTCAAACAAAACATCTGCTGGAAAAAATGGGATAATAAACATCCTCTTGCTCTCCTACTCATAGGCTATACCTGTGATGCTGTATTACACAAAGCGATATAACCTACAATATAATTGATATACTGAAATGAAATTTCAAAGGGTACCCATAGGAAGATTACAGTGCGCAGAGGTTGCTTTTTTACAATTTCTGAATTACTTTTCTTTTATGACTAAGCATCGTCTTTGTTAATATTTCTCTAAAAATGTGTTAGATAACTATCTATCATTAATAATGATTTGCTGTTATGTAGTAGACATATATAAAATCTCCAGTCACTTGTTAAGTTTCAGCTGACTTTTTTTTTTTTTTATAAATTCACGTGACTTATTAAATGTATTAAAATATATTTAAATTATATTACTATTTAATATTTATTTTACTTATCTATCTATCTCTCTCTCTCTCTCTCTCTATATATATATAATACTTAATACTTATTTTAATATTTATTTTATTAGTAATATATAATATTATAATTGTTTTTATGTTTAGATTTTAATTTTGAAAATAAGCAGAAATAAAGAACAGGCAATTACTTTCATCTGAGAATCACAAGACCTAATATAATGCTTTTTACCCATTTTACTTCAACAATGCAACATGTAAATTCATGTAAAAAAATTAAGATGTTAAATGTTTTTTTCTTTTTTCTTCAATTATTCTAATATTCACTATTAGATGTACTTATAAAGCAACAGGCTTAAATATGATTCGTTTTTTACTGACAATCTCCATTTACTTTCCATATAGTCTTATTGCTAAAAATAGTTGTAATATCATAAAGATCTCATTTGTGATTTGTCTTTCCTCTGTCTTCCTCTACGCTCTGCCATACAGACGTGAGCCGTCGCGATTATATCAGCTGCTAACAAGGATCTTGCGGAATCAAACCGAATAAGCGGGTGGCTGATCATAGACCCCATCATCTGACAAAGTGGTGAGCCAAAAGTATCTTCGGAAGAACATGACAGAAAGCAGAATGTTTCAGGGTGGCAGAAACACGCCTCAGATCTGGTTAAAGCAGTCTTGCTGGCAGTTGTCATGGAAACAGAGGTGGGCGGCAGGGCTGTCACAGTCCCATTAGTCGAGGTGATGAGTGTATGGCACGTGGGCAGCACCGGAGTGTTGCACTGCAATAATAAGGCATCATATACTGTATGATATGCCATATTAGCATTTCATAAAGGTTTCGTGCAAGACCTAGAAGTCCAGCATCAGGACGCATTTGCATTCGTTGTCCGATACACTGATTGGAAAAACAAAACGCATGCATCAAAGAGATACTTGGAAAGGAAAATGAAATTTAATAAATGTATATTCTAATGTAGGAGGCTGGAAAAACTGAAAGGTGGAAGGAGCAACAAAAAGACAAATGCAGAAGGAACAATGGAGAAAACCCTCACTTGTTTCTTATAGAGATGAGGTCTCAATGAGATTAAGTTTCAAATGGAAATGGATTTTTTGTTTGTTTGCATGCATGAATATATAAATAATAGACACTGAAGTTGGAAATCAAAAATCATTTAATATTATTTCAATATTATCAACATTCTCATGACAATGCTATCCACATTAATTTAGTAATTCTGTTAATATGTTAATTGGTTAATATTCACTATGATCCAAAAGTTTGAGGTCAGAAAGATTTTATTTTGATAGAAATGTATACTTTTATTCAGCAAGTATGCACTGAATAAAAACTTTACAGTGTTGCACAAGCAAATTTTCTATTCTGGAAAAAATATAATGGTTTACACAAAAATATTAAGTAGTAATAATAATTAATAATAATAATTAGGATACTAATGCTGTATAATAAGAAATGTTTGTTTGTTGAGCACTAAACTGGATATTAGAATGATTTCCGGAGGATCATGTGACACTGAAGACTGGAGTAATGATGCTGAAAATTCGTCTTTCACAGGAATAAATTACATTTTAATATACATATTTTAAATTAGAATAATATTTCACAATATTACTGGTTTTACTGTATTTTTGTTCAAATAAATGCAGTGTTTGTGAGCGTAAGAGCCTTCTTTCAAAAACATTTAAAAATCATACTGACCCCATTCTTTTGAACAGTGAGCTAAATAATTATAATTTCTATATGTATTTGCTGTATGTCAGTGATTTTATCATTTTTTGTCTGTTTCCAAACAAAATGTGAGAGTGACATCATAGCCCTAACTAGATCTCCATTCAGTCTCCTGAGATATAAAAGAGCAACTTCTGAGCAATAAAACGTTCCTGAGGGGGTGATTTGAAGAGGATGATCTCATATGAGGTAAAAAAGAGGTTTAGTTACAGAGGATCCAAAAATCACATTCTCATGATCAGCAGATGCATCATGACAAATGGCGTGTGCTGAATGTTTTGACGTTGACTAATGAATACATCTTAATGTTGCACATTTACGTACAGCACTGACGGCAAATAAATGCCGCAGCCGTAATCTTAAACAAACCAATGCTTTCCACAGCCCTCGAACGATCAGTGAAGTAAAACAACTCAAGCCCAGCTGTGCGTCTGTCTCGAGACGTGAAGTCTGACTTCTATTTTCACCACTCCAGACGTCCTCTTCACAGATCTGGCTGGAGCCCAGTAGGCGATCATATTACCTTCATGTCACAGCACACAGCTATGATGGATAGCCGTTGTTGGTAGTGTAACGCTCATGCACATTATTCACCAGCACTGCTCCTCCAAACAGAGATTGTCTTTCTCATATGGGGCCACCATAGAGCAGGAATGGAGATTGAGAGGTCTCTGAGAGGGTCCGATGGTGTGACTTGTTTTGGGAGTTGGAGTTCATGAGGGTATAGTGGTACCACGGTTCAATAGTTGCGGGTAAAGGTTGAAAGTCTGCTTCATGAGATTACAGGTTCCCAGCCTCTCGTCGGCTAAAACTCTATGATAGAAATGATTTACTTGAAGAATCTCTTGAGACTGCAACTAGTTAAGTTATGGTTTAGTACATAAAATGATTATCATAACAATTATGCATTGTTTATTTTATATATATTTTTATTAATTTTTTTAAGCATTTAGTGTTTTGATTTTATTTACCTTACATTTTTTCTTATGTGTTTTATATTTTTAATCTTTTTATATTAAATACATTTTTTTAATTCTTTATTAATTTTAGTGGTTTTTTTGTATTTTAAAATGCAGCAGTTTCTTAATATTTACATTTATTATATACTTTATTAAGGCTATGCTAGTCTTTTGGGTTTTTTTGTAGTGGACAATAAAGCAGCCATCCTATAATTAGAGATATTAAAATTCTGCCTGGAACTGATAAGCTGATAGTTGTTTTAATGTCATGGCCAATAACTGACAAATGACAAGTTTCCAAATTCTGTAATTTACAAGCAGTGACAGTTTTTTAGTCAGTAATCCATATAATAATTTGTATAATAATATTTGTTATTTTAAATGTATATATTTATATATTATAAATATGTTAAACAAATATTTGAATAATGTATTATTTTGTTATTGAAAATTGATATATTTTTATATAAGCAATTAAAATATATTTGGAAAATCTTTATGACGATTAAGCAATTAATCGAATTTCAGGAGGACCATGCACGAACGATCGCAGCTGCCACCAATCTCCTTAT
>JAUMHE010000042.1:15171159-15209340 GCA_032359235.1 Enteromius mattozi
TCAGTATAATCAAACACAGCTGGACTTAAATGAAGGTGTAGAACCATCTCAAGGATGATCAGAAGAAATGGACAGCAGCTGAATTAAATATATGTCACAGCAAAGGGTCTGAATACTTTTTCTTGTTTAATAAATCTGCAAAAATGTCTACAATTCAGTGTTTTTCTGTCAATATAGGGTGCTGTGTGTACATTAATGAGGAAAAAAAAAAGAACTTAAATGATTTTAGCAAATGACTGCAATATAACAAAGAGTGAAAAATCTAAGGGGGTTTGTATACTTTCCGTACCCACTCTATCTGTGCCTGTGCACTATCATCGCTGTAAGAAAGAGAAAATTTGGTGTTACTGGAACATTTAAAGAACTAGAATGTTACATAAGAAATACAAACTATATTTAAGACTTTATATTTAAATCTTTAAATTTGTAATTGCTTCAACATAAAATGCATAGGTTTGTCAGCACAAAATCTGACTGAAAAAACTTTTTTTAGAAAGAAATTCATGATGACAACTAAATATTATTATTAATGCAATTCATTTAATAATAATAATTCTAAGTAATATTATAAAATGTATTTATACAATTGACATTAACAAAATATAAAAAAAAAAATAATATCAACAATTTTAATACCATTACAAATGTAATTAATATAGGTAATATTAATTAGTATAATATTGTAATAAACCTTTTATATAATTAACATTAACAATAATGCTAACATGAACTTACCATTAATTAATCATTATAAATAATGTAGTTTCACATTTTCTAATCTATAATTAAAATGCTAATAAATCAAATCTAAGTGAACCGTCTGCAATTGTGGTTAATATTTTTTTGCATAAATTTTTAGATCTTATATTTTTTTGTTTTGCATCCACAATTATGGAGACTTCTATCTTATTTAAGGAGATGCAAAGGAGTGTTTAAAAATTCACAGAACCACTAAAGATGTCTATTGCAACATCTACACTATGCATTAAAGAGAAGGTAAATGTCTTGTTGCACTAATAGAAGTAGAGGGCTTGTAAACCTTTGGAGAATGTCAGGCAGGCCTGTCAGTGAAGTCCTGTTTTGCATCAGTTTTAAGGGGAAAAGTTCAGCAAGAGTGCTATGGAGTGGATGCACATACCAATCACAAATGACTTTATATTAAACTTAACCTATACAGATTCACTCTGTTATGCAACTATATGTCTTTCTCAGTGACGTGTTGTTTAAACAGCTAATCCTCTGTTGATTTTTCAGCATGTTAATAAAAAAAAAATGTGATGAGACAGCAGTTTTGCACAGAATGTACAGGAAAAAAATAGCTGGAGGCAAAAACGTGTCGAGGCTGCATCTGTGTCTTGATGAGCTCACCTGTCTGTCGCTGAGTCACGGCTTGTTATGTCAGTTCACTTCTGAATCATGAGGTTTTTGAACTTGTCAGATGGTCAGTGTACTTTTGCTCCACGCCTGCAGTGTTTGTGCAAGTGCTGTTTGCTTCTGATTCAGAACACTGCTCTACTGTAACTGGATATGGGGTGTAAGACGACTTCATACAGAGAAGTGCTTGTGAGTATGTGCCATATACAGTGTTGTGAAAAAACATTTGGACAGCTAACAAGCACAGCATTGTACAAATTGTAATATTTCACAAGGGAAACCTGATTTTATTTTGTTCTTTAAGTTATAATAATTTACACAGGCTCATGTCACCACTTCCGAACTTCTTCACTGTATTGCAATTCACTGTAATAGAGCATTGATTTCTTGCTTTATGTCTAAAAGCACAATTAATTTTCCCACAGGGATTTTAATTGGTGACTTTTTCTAATACATAAATAAAATGAAATAATATTTTATTATGCTGCTCAGTTGAATGCTTCATTCTTATTGGTCAGTTACAGTGTGAAGTCAAATATTTTTTTACATTCTATATATAATAGAAGACCACAAGATGAAATGCTCCAATTTTTCAATTAATTCTAACTTTTTTTTAAATTGTAAATTATTTTAGCATACTTTTTTAGTTAAAAACTTACATTGCTTTATGCTTTAAAATATGTTAATTAGATAATTACTAAATAATTTGTGTAAGTAAAACTTGAATATGAGCTTCTCTGATGTTTGGAAAAAATGTAGAATATATAAAGAGGATATTGAAATATATAATTGCTGCAAACCATATATAAAATATTAATTTAGTGATATACTGAAGTACATACACATTTAAAAATAAATATAAAGTATTTCAATAATGTCTTTTAAAACATAATTATTTACAATAAATACACTTGTGAATTGAGAAAAATGTGTCTGCTCTGTGGGATGCATGATTCTGACTGGTCAATCATAGCATTAAGTCATAAAGGTGTAAAATATGTCAGGCTGATATATTATACTGTATTCATCACTGAGCTGCAAATGCAAATCTTAGTCTTATAATTTAATGCAATGTTTTATTACAAATTATATTATCACATGAAATGAAAAATGTTTTGCAATGTTTTGATCTTGTAGTACTTGGTTTTGATTATTCTGCTTTAGTGACAGCAAGCTTATGTGACCTTCTCAAATGATCACTAAAATTCTTCTGATGTGTTTCACAGATGTGAAAAGGAAAGAGTTGGATGACAAAACTGAGCAAACTTGCAGCAGTAGACTGCTGATACTGCGGGAAATGAGGTTTTGTACTGAGTCACATGCCTAAACATGGACACCATACTGGATATCAGTTCCTGTAAGTGTTTGTTCGTGTGCCTAAGATTACTAAATAATTTTTTGTCGCAAGCAACTATTTCCCTTTCTACACAGTGCCTTCCAGAATCACCCAGGCGAGACAAAAACGTGCACCAGAAACACTGCATATTTTCCACCCCTGTAAAAGAACACAAGGCATGATGGGTAAGCAGCATGCCCAGAATCGCTCTGCTCTCTTTCCACCTTCAACATCGAGGATAAATCTTAAGCTAAGCAAATAAAAAAACATTAAGACTTAGAAAAAAGATAGCACTTTTTTTTTTTTTTTTTACATGTGAGTACATCTAAGACAAACCCTATGAAATACAAAAGACCATTAACAGAGCAATATTTCAGTTTTACTTTCTAAATTCAGTCTGATTTTGTCATGAGTTATTTTGATTAAAGGCTTTTTGGTTCTAAAACTGTAAATTATTTAATTAAAACAAAAAATCAATTAAGTAACATATTACTAAAAATATTATTTTTAAATGCTTTTTAATATTATTAATATTTTCATTTTTTTCATACTTTAATAAATGTACTCTGATATTTGAGATAAATTTTAGCATACATAAAGAGTTTGTAATTCTAACTGAACAAATACATAAACCTTAATTAAGATTTATTATTTACGGATTAAAAAAAATAGAAATAGAAATGTGTTACATTGATAATTTGTATTAAATATATTTATATGTTGATATTTAATATTATGAATATTTTATTGTTTTCATTATTGCATTTGTTAAAATGTATACAATGTATTTTTTAATACAAAATAAAATAAATAACTATATGTATATATATATGTATATATATATATATAATGGACAATTTAAAATAGCTATCTATATCTAATGTTAACAGATAAATATGAATAGCAGTGAACTCTAGATGACAGTTACCTGCGGGTTCATGACTGCGCAGGTGATGCTTGCTTTGTACCAGATTTCCCGACACTGACGCAGATGCTGGAGAGGGTGGATCCCTCCCCTCAACCCCCCAAACTCTCTCTCTCCACACTGGGCTGTATAAAATCCCCCTTTAAAAGAGCACTCGTCCCACATCAGCCGGACGGCGGAGGTTCAGTACAGTCAGGGGAAGGCAGTTGAAATACAACCGTGCGCAAAGACAGTCAGCCTCCGCGAACCTCTCCGCGCCTTCCTCTTTAGTGCGCAACAGAAAACACTGCACATTGACACACTTGTTCTCCGTAGCGGGTGAAAATGACCCGTATCTCAGTAAAAAGGCTCCTGCTCCTGCTGTGCATCGGGGGATCTGTCTACTGTATGCCACAATCTGCAGGGAAAAGTAAAAGACAATCGCAGCAACAAATCCGTCTTGACCCGGTCTACGAGGAAGCCAGGAGTTTGGCAATCCATGAAAGTAAGTTCACCAGTTTATTTGGTAACTTTAAGATCTAATTTTCACTTTTAACTAACTACTAAATATTAACTTTTGCCTCAGTTAACCCTATAATCACTAATACATTTAGGTAGCCTATGGGGTAGGATTTTGGGATGTAGTACACAGCCATGCAGAATAAAGTATTATTATGAGCTTCACGAGTAAGGTACTAATAAACAGCCAATATGCTAGTAATGCATGTTGGTTAATAGGACAAAACTGGTCTGTGAAACAGGCTGTAGTGTTACCAAATCATTATATCTATATGTTTTTACTATAAATAAGACCACCATAAAGGGAGTTTGTTTAAAAATGTCTTTTAAACTTTAGGTGGCTGCAACGACAACGGTCGGTTTTATAGAATGAACGATCAGTGGGAGCGTCAGTACATGGACAGCACTCTCATCTGCACTTGTGAGGGGGCTGCGGGGGTCAAGTGTAAATCCAAACCTGCAGGTGAGCGGTTTTATCATTCAGATCTTTATTCAGGTCATTCCAGATTTTTTATTCTGAGCTTCTGAGATTATGTTTGCATTTATGATTTTGAGTACGCAAGAACGCGCAATTACGCACGCACTGTTTGCGCGCTGAACTGGTTGTTTGGTCATTTTCTGTCTGTAATGTTAAGATTTATTTAGGTGATGCATTCGCAGTATGATGTAGGTGGAAATATACATGGTTTACCTGCTTGTTTTTTTCACCTGTAGCCGAGGAGACGTGCTATGACAAATTCAACGCGCGCTCCTACCGAGTCGGAGAGACTTATGAGCGACCGAAGGATGGCATGAAATGGGACTGTACCTGCATTGGGTCCGGCAAAGGCAAAATTAGCTGCACCATAGCAAGTAAGTCCAAGAAAGGAGAAGAAGAGGGAAAAAATTGCACGTTAAAAATCCCCATTACTAAACTATTAATTTTTTTCTTGTTTACAGATCGCTGCCATGAAGGAGGAAATTCCTACAGAATCGGAGACACCTGGACACGACCACACGACACTGGAGACTACATGCTTGAATGCGTGTGCCTTGGCAATGGAAAGGGAGAGTGGACTTGTAAACCAGTTGGTGAGTCAGTGTTTACCTGTACTGTACATTTGTCTTTGCAAACATTCTTTAGACTAATAGCTATTCCTGTAAATCTGTATAAATAAGCTAATCAAGCGGTTTGCAAACAGTTACAGAGCAGGTATAAATAGATTTTTATTCAGATTGTAATTTCTTAAGATGTTATGCATATTTTTTTCCCCTGTATTTATTTAAATGCCCTGTTATTTGTTTGTTGTTTGTTTGTTGCTTGGTTATGTGTAAACGCACACTGAGATGAAATTACACATGACTCTTTTTGGAAATTAGGCATGCCACACCCAAGTGGAAAGAACAAGATGCTAAATTTAAAATTATCTTCACAGCGGAGCGTTGCTATGATGACTCGCTAGGATCTTCATATGTGGTTGGTCAGACATGGCAGAAACCCTATCAAGAATGGATGATAGTAGACTGCACCTGTCTGGGAGAGGGAACCGGACGCATCACCTGCACCTCCAGAAGTAAGAGTTTGTTTTCGATATTGCATGTCTTCCTTGTCAGTAGAAGCGCCTTTTTGTTGTGTTTGTTGCTCAGTAGACGCCTACTTATTTCTAAGGCCCTGTTTTTTCCTCCAAAGCACAGCAATTTTCCATGTCTTTTTTCATGACTTTGTAGATATTTGCATGGCTCACCCTTATTACATAATTACCAAGGAGCTCTGCAGAGATGCAAGCTCCCTATAGCAGGATGGGAGCACGCACAAGGAAAATTACAGTGTGCACTTTCCAGGGCTATTGAAGTTGAAGTCTTGCAGTGAAAGGAAGTGGAGTGGGTGAACAAACACTATTACAATCTCGACTTTCTTCACCTTCTCTGCATGGAAAGTGTCGGAAAACACTTCATCAGGGTCATAAATAAAGACAACCTACTGAAGTGTGATGGTGTGGAGGTGTTTCCTAAGCAATCTTGTACCAAGCTAAAGTGGGGGGAAAAGGGTTGGATGAATAAATGTGAAGGCATTTTAGTAGAAAGGCTTTTCCATGTTTGCTTTTTGCCATCTGTCACATTCACTTATTTCAATGTCTTTTTCAGACCGCTGTAATGACCAGGATACCAGAACCTCACATCGTATTGGTGAGACCTGGACCAAAACTGACTCCAATGGAAACACACTGCAGTGTCTTTGCACAGGCAACGGTCGTGGAGAATGGAAGTGTGACAGACATGCTGTGTCCCATGGAACACTCGCAGTTGGTACGTGTACAAAATTTTCTTCGGATAGATGGAAATGCATTATTGCATTTTTTAATTCTAATTCTTCATGCTTTTGTGAGTTAATGTTCACACATGATTAAACTAAAGCCAATGAAAGGTGCAATAATTGTAGGCCAAATTTGCCTAGATGATATGTAACATAAGTGTGTAGCAGCCAAGATGTTCATTACAAAAATCAAAGGAAACTTACTGGTAAATCTGTTGTTAAAATATCCAATATTCCAAGGAATGACAAATAACATCAATTCTATAATCTACAGCACATATATCCCAAGTGACCAATAAGTTGCTCAATAATCTTTTAAACGTTGAGTAGTCAAAAGTTTTTGGAAGCAATTTCAGTAGGATCATATTTCCCATGATCCCAATGTGATTGATCCTAAATATGATCAAAAATTCCAATAAAAAGCCTTTGGAATATTTATACCTATGAGAGATTTTTGCTCTAAACTTCAACAGCTTGTCTTTGTTATGTCTTTGACTAGGTTCTGGCTCTTCCACAACTCAAAGAGTTTCACCAATGACAGACCAAGTCAGTGTCCTGACTGAACTTCTTGAGGAAGGCAACTGTAAAACTGATTCTGCTGTGTACTATTCCAATGGCATGAGTTGGATCAGAAGTCAGGGCAGCAAGGAGATGCTTTGCACTTGTGTTGGAGGAGGAATCAGCTGCGAGGAGCAAGGTGACCTTAACCTATTTCAATTGCATTTAGGGATTCAGAAAAAAATAGTACACTTGGAAACCGTGCAGGGCATGCGACTGACAACCCCTAATTAAGTTGTTTCTTACCCATTTGTTTTAATTTTTTAACTGTACATAAAACGTTTAAACTTTTACATTTATGCATTTGGAAGATGCATGATCCAAAGCGAATTACATTGTATACAATTTATTTTTTACCAGCTCATGCTTTTCCTGAGAATCATACCCAGTATTGCCATGCTCTGCTCTTTGAGCTACAGTAAAAAGGCCTCAAATAAGTCTCCCAAATGAGTATACAAGTTTTTAGATGTTGGCGTGACATGAACCCCTCATTTCGAATATTCAAAATACCCCAGTGCCATTATTAAAGTTGTCCTCTCCTTGATTTACACAGATGGACAGTCCTTTGTTTACGGTGGCAACTCCGATGGGCAGCCATGTGTGTTCCCATTTGTTTTTAGTGGGAACACCCACTACTCTTGCATCTCTGAGGGCCGAACAGATGGGCAGTTATGGTGCAGTACTACATCTGACTATGATAGCGACGGCTTGTACTCATTCTGTACCCGAAAGAACCGTAAGTGCATCTCAGAGCCTCTTTCATTATGTATCTTGAATACATTGACTTAAACCAGCAAACTGCCCAGTTTATGTTACAGCATAGCCACATTGCATGGTCTAGGTTGCAGATTAGTGTAATGAATCAAGATTTCACTCTTGGTTTGTCTGATCATTCCTTTTTTGGTCTTTCAGAGCTTGTGATGACTCGTGGAGGAAACTCAAATGGTGCTCTGTGCCAGTTTCCCTTCAAGTATAATGGACGCAACTACACAGACTGCACATCTGACGGCCGTCGCGATAGCATGAAGTGGTGTGGTACCACTACTGACTATGATTCAGATCGGAAATACGGATTCTGTCCCATGGCTGGTGAGCATGTTTAATTGTTTAAGGTCAAATTTTCCCCTTTTAGATATTTCTAAATTGCAGTAGTTCCCCTAGAGCAGAACTAGCTTTGTTCACTACAGTATGAAGTGATTTCCTCAATGGATAACTGATGAAATGGTCCCCGACAGTGGAAATACAGTAATAGGTTAAAAAAAGATATATTTTGCACATTAACTAAAATTTGAGTATACTGTAAAAACTGTAAGATTTCAGCACATTGCTGCATAAAAGTCACATTTATACAGTCATTTATACAGTCACAATATAGTTTTCATGTACTCATTGATTAAATAGGTGTATAACTATGTGTCTTTATATGTTTAAATTATTGGTTCTTATTAATGCATTCAGCTGAAGTCAAGTTTTATAGACTGTAATAGCTATATTGGCCTTAATTGGTCATTAATGTGCTCAGGCCATGACACTCAGTCGCCTGCAAACGAGTTCTCGAGATGTATTTAAGAGCCATTAAGGGAGTTTTTAAGGCCATGTAATGGGGTACTGATTTGTGGCTGGATCTATGGGGTCCGCCCTTGTCAGAGTTTTAAGCCTGGCTCATGTCCAGACCAGACATAGTTCCTGGCTGAGTTCCAGGGAGAATGAGATCAGAATGAACATGGAACATTTTGTGCATTCAGAATAGATGTGCTTGTTTTAAGTGTTTTGTTGAGGTTTATGCGATCATAAATTCCCTTTCTTCATATTAATCCAGCTCATGAGGAAGTCTGCACCATTAATGATGTCATGTACCGTGTGGGTGACGAGTGGGACAAACGCCATGACACGCTTGGTCACATGATGCGCTGCACATGCCAAGGCAACGGACGCGGAGAGTGGAACTGCATTTCCCACACTCAGCTCAGAGGTCATTAGATGTTCCCAAACACACTTAACTTACAAATATACCACTGATATTTCAAAAAGTAGTTCTGAACATGGCATATTATGCCATGCCATTATGAAATATAGTAAACAAATACATGAACTATATACACTTACGTATACTTTATTTTATTTACAATGCTATTTATGCTCATTAAGACTACAATTTTTTGACAAAAAAATCATAAAATATTAATACAGTTTAAAATAGCTGTTTTCTCCCTAAATATATTTTAAAATATGCTTTATTCCTCTGGCCAAGCTGAATTCCCAGTGTCTTCACTGTGACATGATCCTTCAGAAATCATTCTAATAGGCTATGCTAATAATATTTATAGTAACCTCTGATGCACTTTTTAAGATTCTTTCAAAATAACAGCATTTGTTTTTTGTTTTTTAAATAAAATATTTTATAAGAATTAACATTATAAAGGTCTTTACTACTCTTTAGATGTATAAGTAGTTAGACTTACTAGTCTTTAGATGTCTTTAGTGCCTAAAAACTATGTAGGTTCTGCCTACAAATTAAAATTGGGAGTATAGAGGACGCACATCTCCCAAAATGCTTCTATATCTCTCTTTTTATCACTGGTAGTCATTGTAACGTTACTCAAAAATTCTTCCCTATTTCAGATCAGTGTGTTGTGAATGGACAGACATATGATGTTAACGAGACCTTCGATAAACGTCATGACCAGGGCTACATGATGAACTGCACGTGCTTTGGCCAAGGCCACGGTCGCTGGAAATGTGATGCCATCGGTAAGCCGGCACTCTAATTTTGCTGCTATGTTCAGGGTTTTATTCTGTTTTCTTTTTCTAACCTTTTTCTCAAAATGTCAGAACTTCCTTTAATATGTTCAAAGTATTTTACAGCATGAATGGCCCATGTTTCCTTCAATTCAAATTGAACAGACTCAATTTAAACAATAGTTTTTGTCAACATGTCGTTGAGCTATTACGAAAGAAAGACTATTTTTACTTTGTCTACACAAACCATTTATTCTTTTTCTTTAGACCAGTGCCAGGAACCTGAGACAAAGTTGTTCTACCAGATTGGCGATACATGGAGCAAGGTCATCCAGGGCACCCAGTATAGATGTTCCTGCTATGGTAACGGCATTGGAGAACTGGCCTGTGAGCCTCTGCAGTCTACAGGTACAAGATCAAAAAAAGACAGAACTAAATGACTGTGAATCCAAAGGCAAGAGACAGGACATCTGTTGTTGCCAAAAGTCACTTTCCCACAATTACTCTACTTTAATTTGACTAACAGTTGATTATGCATGTTTGTTTTTCTTTTAAAAGTCTCAAATGGTCCCAAGGATTTCTCATCTGTCGTTTACTATCAACAGTCTCTTTGAAATTCAGCAGATGTAGCAGACGTCAGCCTCCTTTTAATGTCTCTACAGGGGGAGCATTAACCATTTGAAGTTAGCCAGATGGGACAGGTGTTTATGTATATTTTATTTTCTTCCATGGAGCATGGATTTACCAGAATATCCAGGCTGCTCTTTTATTTATAATAAAAATAGATAAAGTAACTATCAAGCTGTCTAGTTTCAGAAAGCACCATAAAAGTAGCCATAAGTTATCGTGGTGTGAGTTGTTTTTTCGTAGCCTTTGAGCACCATTGCGTTAGAGCCCTTGCAAAGTTTTCTTTTTGTCTATGGTTATGGTGCAATTGTGCAAAATATCAAATGTGATTCTCAAATACCATCTATACCTTTTACTACCATGGTCTGCTGATCATTTGTGATTCTGTGCAACCAAATGGCCTGTAGTAATGTAAGACAGGTTGCCGTTTGTTAGCTTTTGGCCTTTTTTGAGGAAAGTGTGAGCTGTGTTTTTACGACCTTCACAGAACCAAAAAAGAACAGCTGCACTCAGGCCATCTGTAAATGATTGTCTTTAGCACTGTAGGTCGTACTTTTGAAGGGACACTGTGATTTTGTATCTGGGCTACCATCTTACCATTTTGTGTAATTTTGGTTTGACACCCCAAAGGCCGATATATTTTCTGCCAAGGGTGAAGGGTACATTAGAATTGTTCAAAATGACCTCACTGCCTTGAATTGCATGCAGCTGTTAACCAAACTCTGTGAAGGCCTGGGGATTGTAAAGGGTAAAGTGGGTGCAGAATGTTATGGCCGGGTGTGATTTTTAACACTGCACCCATGCAATCATCCTCTGGACTGTTTAACGCCCCTCTCTTGACAACCTGGGGTAATTTTGCTCCATTTTCAGACATGCCCATACAGCAGATTCAACGGTCTTATCCAAACTTTGTTTCAAATATGAAATGGACTGTTGTCAAAGACTTTTCACCTTTTTTTTTTTTTCTTCTTTCCTTCAGACTGAGTTTATCACCCGTTTTGTATCATGCTGTATTAAATACACTTGCAGAGTAAATGCCCCTTACAATATGAAACTAATCAGTTAACAATCATTCATTTTTATCTTTTCTCAAAAGCTCCTGTTCGGGTCATCATCACAGAAGCTGGAAATCAGCCGAATTCCCATCCCATCCAATGGAACGCTCCTCCGTCTGCCCACATTACGCAATATATCCTCAAGTGGAGAGTCGTAAGTCTTTGTGTTTTTTAGTCTCTTGTTATGAGGAATTTTAGTGACAAATTACATAAGGAAGAATACAAAAGAATCGACTGTAAGGCAGATTCCTGGAACGAGAGACATTTTGTCCCTTCATTGAATGTTTGTTTACCTCTGTCTGCAAGGGATGATCGTCTGTGCTAAAAACACAGGATGAGATTTCATCACACACAAACAAGCCACAGTCCTTGAACTTAAAAACACACATTTACTCTTCAGTCTCGATGAAACATTGACTTCAGTGGAAAGTTGCAAAATTGTGCATTTAACTAAAAGAAAGAGGCTTTTCAGAATTTTTTTGTTTCTGCCAGGGCGTTTTAATTTGCAATTTGAAGTTGTGTTTGGACAATGTTTAATTTTTGCAGGCCAATGTACATTCAAAAATATTTTTGAATGTATTATCAATTTTCTTCATTTTAAATGTCAAGACACTTTTAAGAAACTGACCTTTTAAAAAAATCATTCTATAGTTTTACTACAGATTTACCTCTTTGAACAAGACAAGGGTTTTAGTTTCTATATTTTTCAGTGTGTAATGTTTTCCTTTCACAGAAAAACACAAGGACCCCCTGGAAGGAGGCGACCATTCCTGGGCACATTAACTCACACACTATTTCAGGGCTTAAACCAGGTTTGACCTATGAAGGTCAGCTGATCAGCATTCTACGCTACGGGCCGAGAGAAGTCACTCGCTTTGACTTCACCACTACGTATGGCTCTCGTAAGTAGATTATCTTATTATGTTCAATTATTTTCTTTTCTTTAGGAAATAAAACATTTGCTATTGAAATAAAACATGAAAACGTCAACCAGCATATTCCCATTTCTGCAGTGGAAAAAACAGAAGGTGAGACCACCCAGCCTCAGCCAGTAGTAGACACCTCAGAGTCCGTTACCGAAATCACCTCAAGCAGCTTCGTCATCTCCTGGGTATCTGCATCTGAGACAGTGTCTGGATTTAGAGTGCAATATGAACTCTCTGAGGAAGGAGCCCCACAAAAGGTCATTGGTAAGTATCAGAGACATGCAACTCATTCAAAAATTAATAGGAGAAATAGTAATGCTAAATGGACAGCAGTGAAATGAAAAGTTCCATCTTGAAGATTCTGAGCTAAATAAGCTAAATTTATAATACCAATTTTGTCTAAATATAAGTAATTCAAATTTGAAAGTGGCTTTGTAAAATTTTATTGACTTCATAATTACCCTTTTTTCCCCACAGACCTCCCAAGAACAGCTACATCAGTAAACATTCAACATCTTATGCCTGGCCGTAGGTACAACGTTCAAGTTTTTGAAGTCAATCCAGAAGGAGATAAAAATCTCATCCTGACAACTACTCAGACCACTGGTAAGATATCCATCACTGTGCCAAAATGTTTTTAAAATCCTTTAACAGCCATGAATATTTCATAGCATTTCCATAGCAAACAAACAGCAAGTTCAGTACTGACATAATTATTTTGTTGTTGGTTTGATGCTAACATTGGTTTTGCCACTGAAATGGTTGGTTATGACAGCAAAAGAAACCTTTCTTTTGTTCAAAACAATATTTACTACATTTATGTATTTAACATCCATCCACTAAAATGATCAGACTGCACTGCACATTCAAATTAACTATCTGTCTATTCACAGCACCTGACGCTCCAACTAATTATCAGGTTTCAAATGTACAGGACACTGCCATCACAATCAGATGGTCCAAGCCCCAAGCACCTATAACTGGTGAGTAACATTTGTGAATCAACATTCATGCATTAAGATTGTCTTTAAATTTGCATTTATACTACATCTGCAGATGATGCATGAACATGGAATAGGTGTTAACTATTTTTTCACGTTTGCACAGGCTATCGTGTGGTGTACACACCCTCAGTTGAGGGCAGCAGTACTGAGCTCATCCTCCCTGATACTCAAACATTTGTGACACTGGGTGACCTCCGACCTGGCCTGTCATACAATGTCAGTATTTACTCAGTGGAAGACAGCATGGAGAGTAAACCTTTGGTCTTACAGGTCAGCACCACTGGAGAGCAGCAGCCTGGTAAGAGTTCAGATGATCCATTTTTAGGATGCTTTTATTGGACAGATACTGCAAAAAGTGGCAGGAAACATTAAGAAAAAGAGGTTGCATGTTGCAGCCTGTACCTCCTGCTTTATTTTTATAGCTTATTGATGCAGCTATTTTTTTTTTTATTTGTACATTTACCTCTGCTTGCATCAAAGTGTTTTTCTCTCACACTTAGTTATTTATGTTTGTACTATAGCTCAAACAACTTTATTAAGAGGCTTTTGCTCACGTTTCTCTAAACTTGTGAAAGTGACCAAGTTTCTTATTCACGTGTAAAGATGTCTGCCAGTTCTCTGCCTCTTCTCGATGAGCTGGGAAATTTAGTGCTTTCTCAGAGCCAAAACAACCTTATAAGGATGGACTGGGAAGCTTTGAGTGTGTCTTTCTGTTCTTGTCTTGACAGTTCAGGTCTTTTTACCAAACACACACTTCCTTTTGAGAACCCTGAAAACTCTTTTCTGCTTTGCAGGATTTTGCTTTTCTCTCTTGAAGCTAACAGAGTACTCATTTTGAACTCCACAAAAGCATGCATTGATGATATAGACATACCCAATGAAATAAATATTTAAGAGTACTTGCTAAACCAAGCATTACTATTTCTCTTGCTTTAACTTATGGATAAGGATTTGAACAGACTCTTAATCCTAGCTTGTCCAAAGTGTTTACATTACTACATTGCATTACATTACTACCTCCCCCTTGTAGTAGAACTCTGAAAGATTGTAATTTTACTTTCCATCTCATTAACAGAGGAGGTCCAAGCACCCACAGACCTGCAGTTTTATGATGTTACCGATGTCAAGATCACCATCACCTGGACTGGTCCTCCTAATGAGGTCTCAGGATACCGCGTGACCTTTGCACCTGTAAGCACAGATGGCCGGGCCCAGAGACCTCTTCAGCTTCCTGTAATGCAGAATGCTTATGCGGAGCTCACACACCTGCAACCTGGCACACTCTACCGCTTCCATATCTATGCAGTTAACAGAGGAGTGGAGAGTGAACCTTTGGTTGGGGAGCAATCTACAAGTAGGTGACATTCATATGTTTGTTTTTGAGCTGATTATTTTATAAGCTGCAACTAACAAAAGAAGCTCAATCTGTTACGTTTATTATACATAGCATCTTGGTCAACTTTTCACTATATTTCTTTCTCAGAGCCTGATGCCCCTACTGAACTGCGGTTCAATGATATCACTGATGACAGCGCTCTGGTCATCTGGTCTGTCCCCAGAGCTCAGGTCACAGGTTATCGTCTGTTCATCAGCATGGGCAGCTCCAGCCCCAAACAGCTGAAGATCCCCGGCCATGTGTCTCAATACAAGCTCACCGACCTTCAGCCTGACACAGAGTACATCGTCACCCTTCACTCAGATAAAGGAAACACGCTCAGCGAAGGAGTCACTGATGTTTTCAGAACATGTGTGTAACAGCTTCTCCTAAACAGAAACAATAGAGTAACAGGAGTGCTCTCCTGTGCCCATTTTAAAACCTTTTTTGCTTTTGTTCTCTAGCACAGCCAACAGGTAGCGCTCCTCGATTCAGCACAGAGGTCACCGATACAGCCATCATTGTTACCTGGAGCCCAGTACCACGATTCAGCTATAGGGTATAAACATTGTATTTACAATATTGTGGTTACCACATTATTAGTTTGCTGTGTTGTGAACAAAACAATATTGTAAGCATGTTAGAGATATTGTTTTTAGGAATTGTGGAAATACATAACCTTACTTTGAAGGGGTCATGACATGAGAAAGCATTTATTTAATCAAGTTCTAAAGTTTTGGATCCATTGGCGACACTAAAAACTGCCTCCAGAGCAAGACATTGACAAATAGTCATCTTTTCACCATAGACCCCACACACCAGTCGTCAGTCCCTAATGGCTTGCAAAGTTGGTCCAAGTTGGTAATTAATGGTCATGGAACATTAGGTTGCCCTAAAGAACAGTTGTTGTTTAAGCTCATAAACCAACTTTGACCATCTACCATATTTTACCATAGGCTGTTATCACCAGGGTTTTGCTTCTACATTTAAAAAAAAAAAAAATCTCAAGAATATGTGTCCTCTCAGATGTCTGTTAGGCCCAGCCAAGGAGGTGAGGCTCCCAGAGACGTGACCTCTGGTGATGGCACAATTTACTTTTCTGGTCTCACTCCAGGATTTGAGTATATCTACAGCTTGCAACCCTTGTTCAATGGCCGAAAGCATGGCAGCCCTATCACAAACAAAGCTGTGACATGTAAGTTACTGATAAGTTTAATTCAAGTAAATTTGACAATGTCCGAAAGGTTTTAGAACTCAAATGCATGAAAGAGATTTCTAGCCTGTAACATACAGCTCAAAGTACCATATACATTTGCTAATGTTGGATTTCATTCCTCTTTGCTGTCACATTAGCCCTATCCCCACCAACTGACCTAAATGTGGTGTCTAACCCCGCCACTGGTGAACTCAATGTCAGATGGAGCCGCACCAAAAGTCCGGGTAAATATTGACTGTACACCCACTTCTTATCCCTGTTCACCCTTTCTTTGAAGCATGCTGTTGAACTGTTGCTGTTTGTGTAGGCTGTGTGTTTGTGACCATTTAAAATAATCAGGTTAAATTCTTCCAGGAATTATCAGTTCTTCCAGTCATGTTTTTCTTACAGTGTTCTTTGTCTGTTATATATTTCACGGGTTTGTGATGTTTATTACATTTTGTTCATTTAATTCTAATTCAAGCATGTAATTTTATACATTGTCAATTGTGGTATTACCAAAAATATACCATAGTTGATTGATCAACCGTATGGTATTCTTTGCAGTACCTTATATTCATAATATGGTAATGAGATGTTAATACCATCTTTGGACCCTATTACAGTTGCTATACTATATTATAAAAGTGTCCATTTCTATTTTTATACATGCAATATCTCAGATATCACTGGCTACCGAGTGACATGCACACCAACCAATGGGCAGCGTGGAAATACTCTAGAGGAGAATGTTCGAGGGCATGAAACCTCATGTACCCTTGAGAACCTCAGTCCTGGCGTTGAATACAATGTCAGTGTCTACACTGTTAAAAACCATCTGGAGAGTGAGCCTATCTCAACCACCGTTACACCAGGTAAGACCCCATCTATAGTTCACAAATAAAGGTAAGTTCAAGCCATGCTCTGCTGGATCAAAACCACCATGACTGATCCAGAGAATCACCTGATTATGGATCCATAAATTTAGAAACACCCAGCCAACAAAAATGCCAATTGCTGCTCTTACAGCACATCTGAACAAGAGACTGTTGATCACAAGTATACTTCTGAAATATCAAAAGTGAAGCCAACAGTTATATTAGTGGCGATAACTCATGGCTCACAGTCTCCATGCTACCAGTCTCCCGCCCAAAGATCAGTCTCCATCCTTGAGCTATATCTACTTCACCACATAATCCTGCTCCTTCTCAAGTAAGATGCTACTGATCTGTTTAGATGCATCACACAAACCCTGCAAAGATCCATAAAGACAGTTGCATTTAATATATTTGAATATTAACTTCTAATAATATCCAGTAATTTCTTCTTTCCAATAAGTCTTTGGTACGGAAGTCCATTTACGCTACTGAATAAAAAATTTAAAAAAGTTTTTTTTCTCAGAATGGCATCATACAAACTCACAATTCTGAGATATAAACTCTTAATTTTGAGTTATAAAGTCAGAATAGCGAGATAGGGACTCGCAATCCTGAGGACATATAAAGTCCAATTTTGAGAGAAAACAAGACTGGTAACTCGCAATTGTGACTTTATATCTCACAATTCTGGAGAAAAAGTCAGAATTGCGACTTTATAATCACCCAAGTTCATATCACGAAATTCAGATTTTTTTCACGTAATTGGAAGAAAAAAAAAGTCAAAATTGTGAGATAAAAAGTCACAACAACCTTTTTTTATTCAGTAGGGGAAACTAGCTTCCATACTTTGCTGTTGTTTAATTTGTTTGTGAATCACGAAAATAATTGTGTAATTCTCAACAAGCATGGCTGCTTTACTTGATTTTAAATGTTTGAAAATATCGAATGAATTTAATAGTTGCTAGTTAAGAGCTTGGTACTTTCTCTTTTTTGTAGTATGACTAATTCAAATCAATTTTTTGATTTTTTGCCTTTTTAATTTCCATAATTGTGTGCATGTCTCTTCTGATTATTAATTGTTTGTTAGCACTGATGGCATGAGAACAGTAATTTGCTTGTCTTAATTAGTCATTGTCACTGCTTCTGTGTGTCTTGTCTTCTCTCTCCCTTTCCGACAAATGCAACTTTGTAAACCAATTAAAGACGTGCCCAAGGTGGGTGATCTCAGCTTTGTTGATTTCACGGATACCACAATCGGAATTAGATGGACCCCGCTAAATTACCCGGCAGTTACTGGATACCATATTACGGTTGTTACTACCGGCCAGAGTGTTCCTATTTTGAAGGACGTGGTGAACTCCTCCGTCAGCTATTATACCATTCGTGGACTGGAGCCAGGCATCAATTATGACATCAGTGTATCCACCATTACAGATGAGGCGGAAAGTGTGCCTTCGGTGATCACACAGCAAACCCAAACTGGTGAATTATTCTACAAAGGTTTCCTATTACATTGGGGTGGGGGTAAAAGAAGACGGAAAGGAATGGAGAATTTGGACATAAACCTGAGACCCTCATCCCTTAAACATTATTCACTCAAGCCACTTAATTTCATTACTTACAAGTCTGGCTAGCCAAGATTAACAGTTTGCTGTTTGCCAAACTCAGTGCAGCTTATGGAATCAATCATATGCTTATATCTGAATATTGAAGCATTTCTACATGTACTTTTGCATTTGCATTATTAATTATAACTTCCACTTGGTGGAGAATGATCCCTGCTGCATGTTAATAAGAAAATCTTAAATAACACATTTTTAGCTATTTATTTTTATGCTGAAGTTCACTGTCTCTCAAATCTCCTCTCGTTTAGCTGTTCCAGCCCCCACAAACCTGAACTTTGCTGAGGTGGGCTCAGACTCCATGCGTGTGTCATGGACATCCCCTTCTGTTAAGCCATCTGAAATTAGCCGCTTTGTCATCCGCTACCATCCCACAAGAAATGACGATGACACTCAGGAAGTCAATGTAGGAGGAGGCATCAATAACTTCCTCCTTCAGAGTAAGAGTTTACTGATGTTTTCATTTAAAGATCTTAATTTCAACAATGTGCATATTACAGTCTAAACACATTACACCTGCTGATTCTGATTTTTCTCAAATCAGGCCTGCTGCCAAACACAGAGTATCTGGTAAAAGTAGTGTGTGTCTACGATGACAGAGAGAGTGAACCGGTAACTGGCATTCAGAAAACAAGTACGTATTTGGATATAAGAAACGGTATTCAGTTTTCTTACCACTCTCTGTTCTAGTCTGTTAACTCCTCCGTTTAATTTTGTTCCCATCATACACACAGAATTGGACCCCCCGACAAATCTGGACTTCTCTGATGTCTCCACCAACTCATTTACCGTGCACTGGATGGCTCCACGTGCTGTTATTACAGGTTACCGTTTACGCTATCAGCCAACCAGTGGCGGGCGCGCTAAAGACGAGAGACTTCCCCCGACGAGAAATTACTTCACACTGGTGAACCTGGCTCCTGAGACAGAGTACACTGTTTATATTTATGCTGTCAGTAGCAATGAAGAGAGTCTACCACTTACTGGAACTCAAGCAACTGGTAAGAAGTTAAAAAGGTAAGGATTTGTTTAGTCATATTTGTGAAGTATAATAATGCAACTCTTGTTTCTTCCTGTAGTCTCTGATGCTCCCACTGACCTGGCAGTGACGTCCTCCACTCCCACCAGCATCACCATCTCCTGGGATGCCCCTGCAGTCACTGTACGGTACTACAAGATCACACATGGTGAAACAGGTATGGCAAAGTGTTTTTGTGGTGTTGTTTTCCATTTCTGGAAGTTCACTTGAACTTGTAAATGCATCTGATTCCTTCTCATTGACTTCTAGGTGAAAGAGATACACCCCGAGAGTTCACTGTTCCAGGAACACAATCCACTGCCACCATCCAGGGCCTGCGCCCAGACACCGATTACACCATCACGCTGTATGCTGTGACAGGCAGAGGGGACAGCCCAGCCTCCAGCACACCAGTCATCATCACACACAGAACTGCAGGTGGAAGTAAGTACTCATGCTAAACAAGACATCTATAACTATTATAGTGTCTGACCTTTAGCTTACCACAAAATCTTTTGTCACTATATTGTTTTTCTCCATTCTCAGGTGTTTCATCCCCATCAGATTTAGATGTTACTGATATTCAAGACAACACCTTAACTGTCCGCTGGAGCCCAGCTAAAGGTCCCATCACAGGTTACAGAGTCACAGGAATGCCCAAGGGTGGGCAAGGTCCAACATTCTCTGAGCTGGTTGGTCCAGGTGAGACATCACTTGATCATTACCTTTTATTACTACCCATAATCTTAAAGTTAATTTAGAAGAACTGGTTCAGTACTTGGACTTGATGTAATAAATAATCTGTATCTGCCTTTTCAGAACGTACAGAAATGACCATCCGTGGCTTGGTGCCAACAGTGGAATATACAATTAATGTGATTGCTCTCAGCCAAGAAGGAGAGAGCACCCCAGTGGTCCAGAAAGCTACAACAGGTTAGTGGTTTTTAGATTTCTTAACCTAGCTAACTTTTTAACATTTGAAATCATCATGTTATAATTGTATCATTGAAACAACTTGGAGTTAAGGACTTTCTCAAGAGGTCCATAATTAGAGCTCTTTACACTTCCTTATGGGGCTCGAACCAGCAACCTTCCAGTTAACTTTGCTGAGTTTTAGGTACTATGCACTATAACGCCACCCAATACATACTTTCTTCTTCCAACTCTAGCAAATTTGCAGCATCCAAGAGATCTGACCTTCTCTGATGTGGACTCCACCTCCATGCTTGTGACATGGGATGTTCCACAGGTTCCAGGAGTGACCTCCTACAGGGTTCTGTATTCTAGTCCAGAGGAGGGAGAAAGGGAGTACCAACCAGCCCTAAGTGGTCGCGATAACAGAGTGGCTCTCCAAGGTCTGCGCCCAGGAACCACGTACAACATTAAAGTCATTCCCATGAAAGGACGTAACCCAGTCCGTACTCTTGAGGGCATTCAGCAAACTACCTATGAGGAGACTCAGCCCACTGGTATGACCTGTCTGAATTCAACATAACTTTTCAAGCTAGTCAATTAGATAATAGGGTTGAGTCCCCTGTCCTAATCCGTCCTAATTCTTGTCCTTTTGCTTTCCCAGCTGTCCCTGCTCCCACCAATATACAGTTCTTCGACATTAGTCCATCTTCTTTTGTCGTGGCATGGCAAGCACCCAATGCTAGACTTTCTGGCTATCGTGTGGTGGTATCACCAAAGAACCATTATGCCACACCCAAAGAAATGAATGTTGCACCAGACTCCACACAAGTCTTAGTGCCTGGGCTTATGGTAATAGGTCTACCTTCTTGTAATTTGCAAATACATTTAATCTTTGTAGGCACAAGTAAAAGCAGAAAAGTTATTTATTGAATCATGACCTAATTTTCTTCCAGGTGGCCACTGCTTATGAGGTTCATATCTATGCACTGAGAGGTTCAGACAGCAGTTCTCCTCTCACTGGAGAATCCACCACCGCTGACAGTAAGTGGGTTACCCATATCTTGTATTGCAGTAGAGTGATGTTTAGTAGATTTCCCATATTAAATGGAAACTATAATCTCATTAACTCCGCAGATATAACCCCTCCTCGTCGAGTCCGTATCTCTGATGTGACAGACACATCATTTACTCTCACATGGCGTGTTGTCAATAACGAGCCAATGACAGGTTTCCTTATTGAAGCCACACCCAAAACTGGAGGTCAGCCCACCAAGCACACTATTCCTGCTGACAGCCGTACCTACGTTGTCACTGGTAGGTTACCATACAATCCATAAATACCCCATTATAAGCACGGTTTGCACAAAAATTAAACTGGTACTGGTATCATAAACTTCAATGGTATTTACATTGTATTTAAACTTACTTAAAGATTGCCATATTATTACCATAACAGTAGTGTTTACAATCTTTGGGGTAACCATGTTAGTTTATTGTGATGTTTGGTCTGGATAAACACAAAAATGTTTTTATGACTTTTTTTAAAACATGTTGGGAGTATTGCTGTTTATTGAAAGAAATGTATCCCATGCATCAGGTCTGCAGCCAGGTGTCACATATGTGGTCAACATGTATACACTAAATGGAAATACTCGAAGCCCACCTTTCACAATGACTCTATCCACAGGTACAAGCAAATCTGCCAATGTTGAAAGAGTACTATACTGTATTGATGCTAATTTATTAATTCAGTAATTTATTACTGATTTAAATTTCCCAGTATGACCTTAAACTTTATTTGTCCTATATGGTCACATCTCGGCCAGCTGTTCCGTCTCCAACTAACCTCCAGTTCACGTCACTGACCCCCAATTCCATCACCTTCACTTGGCAAGCCCCTCCAACACACATTACAGGATATTACATCACTTATGAAGAATCAGGTGGTTCGCCTCGTGAGCTTATACCCCGCCCTAATGTTGGCCAGAACTACGCCACCATCACTGGTAAGACCCAGAATACCAGATGATGTATACATAGATGTTGGTAAATTAGGTTTGTGAAACAAAATCTATAATGAACTCATTATATGCAACCATATTGTAATATTTTCATAACAGGTCTGAAACCAGGCACAGAATACATCATAAAGATCTTTGTCTTACTGAATAGCCAGAGAAGCACACCACTGGTTGGCACAGCCACAACTCGTAAGTGTTTGCTCAGATAAAAATATTGATATTTTTAACTTGTAAGTCACTTTGGATAAATGTAAATACAGAATGTTAATGCACATCTTAAGACATAAGGTGTACTCCCTCATGCTTTGTTTCGGAATGGTACAAGCTAGCGAAAAATGTTTTGCAAGCATGATAGCTACTGCTGCATAAGCAATTGAAAAAGATACCGCACATTTTGTTCAACTAGCCTACACTGAGTTTTATAAAAGCTTGATATTGCACTGGCTTGCATTTCAGGAGTATACTTGGCTGAGCCATACTTTTTCTTAGTGCTTACCATTTTAATGATGAAATTCACTCAGAACTGAAATGCAAAATTAATGTAAAATGCATTTAACGCTACTTAATTTATGCACCATGCTGATTGGACTGCTAGCTCATCACTATAGTGTTTCATTTATTCAAACTAAGTGTTGGATTACTATGATCAACACATCTGAAAAGTGTTTAAAGGGCTGGTCCAGACTTTTTGGTTCCATGTTTTCACTCTGAGGAGAAGTGTATTCTTGGACTGAATACTACAGCATACATCCAAATCAAATGTGATGCAAAATTTTCCATTAACAGTGTTAGAAAATCATAGCCAATGTGAGCATATTGAATTTTAATAAAGAGCTGAATCTGGAATTTTGAACAAATGAGATTTCACACACTTAAAACTTGACTCTCAATATGTTAGTTTAACTATATGATGCACATCATCCTGATTGTCTAATTGTAAAAAAAAAAATGTGCATTTTGAGAAAATTCTTGGACCAACTGTCCTTTAAAATTATATCAGTCATTACTTGACTGAATCTTTAGTGCCTTACTGGCTGGTAGATGCAACTGTGGCTGCCTCTTTACCTGCTGCTTTGCTTTTAACACCTTTTTCCCGCCCAGAGCTGACCCCTGATCTGCCCGGTCTGCCCCACCATGGTGGCCCAGACAAGTTGGATGTGCCTGAGCCTGACAGAGCTCAAACAGTGGGTCCCACTGGGCATGACTCACCTGATGCACACGGGCAGCATGTGGAGTACACAGAATTCAATAAACAGCCCAGTCAACCCAACAGAGGCTACCAGCCCCACCATCCTCAAACAGTCCCTCAACCTAACCAACCCCGACCCCAGCCTTATGTGCCTCAAGTTGGGGAGACCCTAATCTACATCCCTAGTGTGGGACCAGATGGGGGCCGTGTGCCTCAAATTATTCAGGTTAGTGAAAGGCCTGGCGATGGCAATCCTTTTGGTTTTCCAGAAGACAAGACTGGAAGACCACAGGAGGCCCAGACCCAGACCACCATCGCATGGCAGCCCCACCAGCAAAGTTCTGGTTACCTGGTGTCCTGTCAGCCCATTACCCATCCAGATGAGAAGATGTTTCAGGTGAGAACCTAGGAAGGATTTACAGAAGATTTTAGATGATGAATGCAAAAGAAAAAGGTCACAAATCTTCCTGTCTCACCTTCTCCTCACCCTTTCGTGTTTTGCAGTTGCGTGTCCCAGGAACAACCACAAGCGCCACCCTGATCGGTCTCACCTCTGGTGCCTCTTATAATGTCATTGTGGAGGCCTTAAAGGGAGCTCTCAAACACAAAATTTTGGAGGAAATTGTCACCGCTGGAAACACAGGTCAAGGATCAACAAACGTTGATAAAGGCTTAAAGATAAACATGCTTATGATGCTTGTCTCAACGTTTCTTTATTTTGTTCCCATTAAAATCAACAGTTCCAGGAGATAGTTTATCTAGCAAGGACACGTGTTATGACACCTTCACAGCTACTCACCATGATGTTGGAGCAGAATGGGAGCGCATGTCTGAAACCGGTTTCAAACTCTGGTGCAAATGTCTTGGTTTGGGAAGTGGACATTTCAGATGTGACTCTTCCAGTGAGTAACTTGGAGATCAAATGGTGGATTAGATGATCCTGTACGAGTGCATAAATATCACTTTTCACACAGAATGGTGTCATGACAATGGAAACAACTACCGCATTGGTGAAAAGTGGGAGCGTAGGGCAGAAAACGGTCACTTGATGAGCTGCACTTGCTTGGGCAACGGCAAAGGAGAGTTCAAATGCGAACCACGTAAGCGCTTCCTCTAAACACAAACTGCATAGTCAATTTTCTTACAATAAGTGGAATTAAAAATCTTGCACTTTGTTATAGATGACTCCATATGTTATGATGACGGGAAGATGTACCAGGTTGGAAACCAGTGGCAGAAAGAATACCTAGGAGCCATCTGCACTTGCACATGCTATGGAGGACAGCAGGTAAGACCAAAGTGTATTTTACGACAAGGTAGAGAAAGAAAATTTCTAATCATGTAATAAAATGCAGCTCAAAAGAGGTGTTTCAAAGTCATATTGAGTCAGTTAAAATCGACAATATGTGTGCTGTTCCTCAGGGCTGGCGATGTGAGAACTGCAGAAGGCCTGGTGCTGAGATAAGCTCTGACCTGCTCAAACCTGTCCGCTTAAACACTGGAAGCAGGGTGGTAAGTATCGGCTTTCAATCATGCAAGCATTTCAAAGGGCAAGAGTTGTATATTGTCAATGTACATTTACCAAAAATATATCACATATATTTGAATGCATGTAGACAAATATTTCTGCTTTTCATTACATAATATATCCCTTTTTCTTCCAGAACATTCAATGCCCCATCGAATGTCTCCGACCTGACCTTCTTGCAGATGCTGTGGTCAATGCCAAACCCAGAGAGTAAAACCGTTTCTGACCAAACTGCACATTGACCTTCTGTCCCCCCCACCCCTGCATCATTTCATTGGGACATGTAAAGATGTGATTTTATATGAGAACATACTAATCACACACTGCCTTAAAACCTCCCTATTTGTTACGTCTCCATTGCCGTCCAGCTGTAGCAGCAGATTAAACGGCAACAGCTGCATTTATTCACAGCCTTTGATTGGATAAGGAATTTCAATGGCTTTTACGGTTTTGTTTGCTAGCATTTTATACATCAATTTAAAAATTCACTGCAATATCAAAACAAGGTATTTCTTATTGCAGTCAGTTAAAACCATTTGTCTATGTTGACACCAAAACTATAACGGGAAAGTATACTTTCTCTGTTAACATGTGAAGAGATTTTTTTGTTTTATATATACAGCTTTCTAATCAATTATTTTTACAATAAACTACCTTACCATTATTGTCAGAGGATTTCAGTCTTTTTAAATTGCTATAGGGGCAAATATGAGTCAAAGTAGTAAAAATAAGCACTGTTTGATGTTAGAGCACCACTGGGGGTACACTGAGGTACCAAAAATCAAGTCTCAATGTGTCTTTTATATACTTTTTTTCCCAACATGGCTCATTGATTATTTAGAGCCAGCACTGTTTTTAGACCAATACAAATTTAAAGTTTTTAAATTCTTTGACTATTTATCCCCTTCGTTCAGAAGTGTTTGGATTGTATAGAATGTAATTTTTGTCTCATTTGATTGTCATTGTTCTACTGTCTACACCTGTTCTCCCTACTGTTCAATCCATTTTCTGATATATTGCAAGACTCATGACAAATTGTATTTATAAAAGGTGACTCAAAACATTCCCTTGGAACTAGGTTCTCAAGAAAACAAACCTTGCAAAAAACATGTCAACAAATGCAAATAAACCTTTGATGGAATCTATGACAATCTATTATATCTGATTTGTGTTTTTATTTTGTAATGCTCATGGACACTAAAGGCAGCACAATGGTATGTATCAGGAAGTGTATGGACAATTTCACATAGCTCCCAACAAGGACAGCACAGCAGAAATTATGCAAAGAAAAGATATAGAAGAACAGTAGTGGATCATCTTATTATGAGTATCAGTATTAAAGGAGCCATGTATGAATAATGTTCCTAACTATTTAGAATCAATGTCACTTTGCTCTTGGCTTTAGGATACAAGTACAAAATTCAAATAGTTACACTACTGAGTTAATGTCAAAGTGGACAGTCCAGCTATTAGACTAAGTTATGAAATACGGCTAGCAACTTGTAATCACAGTAAATGATGTGCATCTAAAAAGAAAGAAAACCTATACTTTCGTAACAGGTAAACTAGTTGGATATTTGTATTCAACTGGATGTTTTGTAGTGCTTCTCAGTGATGGAAAAGACGGATTTTGGTGTGCACCAGGGTGATACCCAGCTCATTGCAGGCACTGATGACCACCTCATCCGCAGTAGAGCCAGAGGGGGCAGCGATATACTCCACACCGCTCTAAAACCCACACACAAATAGAAAACCACTTAAGCAAAGTCACTTTCATACGCCACCTTAAGAAACATAAGCAATGCATAATATAGCAACAAGCAAATTTGATGAGATGTATACAAGTGTGCACAAAACATGAATAATGACTTGGTAACACTAGTGGAGGGTGTTTACCCGTTTGGCACGGTCAACATTGTCCCGGAAGGGAAAGAAAGCATCTGAACTGAGGGCCACAGCCTGCAGAGAACTGATCCAGTTCTTCTTTTCAACATCTGACAGAGTCTCAGGAACCTCGTCAAACAGACCCTTCCAAATCTCCATATCTGGACCCTAATGTACACCAAAAAAAAACAAAAAACAAAAAACAAAACTGTCATTAGGAAGACCTCAATGGCCCAGCAACCTACAAAAATACTGTTGTGCATGAAATTCTAAATTCTCCATTTAATCTACCACCCAAATAATTACATGAAATTAAATGCTTTGCCATTTTCACAGGCACATTTTCCACCCAAATTCCTATTTTATCATCTTTATATTTCATTGGAATTTTGTTGTGAAATAATTCACATTTCTTGACAGCTTTCATGAGATTCCCCCCAAAATATTACACTTTAATGACCCCAAATATCACAAACTGACAAACGAAATCAACATCACTTACACTTGCACATTAAGTGCAAATTATTTGAAAACAGAAAATGTGCATTATTCATTAAAAGTACTGTAGCTTTTGAAACTAGTCAAGAATGGCTTTTTGCTGATGTAGGTCTCAAAAATATTCTCCAAGCCAAATATTCCCCAAGTTAACTAGACTGGCCAAGATATCCCAATATGACCAGTACAAAAACAATTTTTAATACACTACCTCTCCAATTGTTCCGCTGACATACTGATCAATGGCATTAGCCATCTCTGCACGCTTAACTCCGCTGCGAAATTTCATATTGAGCACTCGTGGATGGTGCCTGAGCCACCAGTTATCAGCCTTGTCTCCAGCCAGCCGAGTGCAGTGGATACGAGACTGCTGCCCAGCACCAATGCCAATCACCTAACACAAACACACACACGTAGTACGGTTTTATTTAATTAATTTCAAACCATTAACGTTTTAGAATTTGAATAAAATTAAAACTTTGTTTTTATAGCTTTTGGTTACCTGACCATCCTTTGCATAACACACGGAGTTGGACTGAGTGTACTTCACTGCGATAGAGGCTACAATGAGGTCTCGTAGGGCACTCACAGAGAGCTTTCAAAAAAAGTTTCATTTTTTATTATACAATATGGTTAAAAAAAAAAAAAAAAAAAGTATATTTCACAAGTGCAACAACAAAATCAATTGTATATTGAAAACATTTTGCATTAAACTCAGAACCTACACAAATAAAACAATAACAGTGATTCTCACCTTGCCCTTTGACACAATGTTGCTGAAGAGCTCTTTATCAATGACCGCTCCATTCCTCTTCTGTTTGAGGTGCAAACCAAACAGCACTCTCACCTCCTCTTCATCAGGTTCATATTCGGGATCCATCTTAAAAAATAAAAATAAAAATGAATACATTTAAAAAAAAAAAAATAAGGTACATGATGCGGGCTTAGAGTTGAAGCACATGGGTATTTCTTGAAGTACCGATCATAAGTTCGGGGGCAGCAAGGTCTATTCATTCATTTGTTTTCTGAAAAATTATTAATAAAGTGACATTAAAGACTTTTATATTGTAACAAAAATAACAGTATTTCAAAAATAAATTTCTTAAATATAAAAAATTATAGTTTAACATTTTTATAATAATCTTATTATTCATAAAAATAAGCGTTTTTGAACAGCAAACCAGCATATTACAGCGATTTCTGATGAATCATGTGACACTGGTCACGTAAGAGTGGAGTAGTGATGCTGAAAATTCAGGTTTGCCATAACATGAACTAATTACCTTTTAAAACATCTCAAAACAGAAAACAGCTACATTATTTTCAAATGTAATATATTCACAAAAGTACAGTTTTCATGGTCAAATAAAGTCCTGGTGAGCACGAGAGACTAACTGACCTTAAACTTACTGTATGCATAAGCAAACTTGTTTATATTGACCAAAAAGAAAATGCTATGGGAAACAGTTGAGCAAACTTAGTCAAGTAACAATTCTTGTGTCTCTAATTAATAAAAAAGCATGGTTTACCCGAAGGACACAATAGTTTCCATTCTTCTTTTTGGAGAGAATGCGCAAAGCTTCCTCATCATAACCAGGAGCAACAATACCATCTGACACCTAAAAAAAAAAAAAATTAGTAAAGTTTTGTATAAAATGTACAAATAAATAAGAGGCTAATATGAACTCTTAGATGCAATTTAAAAAGCTCTCACACACCTCTCTGGAGATGATCTTGGCAGTAGGGACATCACAGATGTCAGACAAAGCGATGAAGTCTCCAAAGGAGGACATCCTGTCAGAACCTACAAGATATTTTTCAGATTTTTCCACACTTTAGGCTTAAACATGCCAAACTACATACCTGATGATGCATTGATCTATTCTTTTTATTATTAAAGTTAAAAAAAAAAAAAAAAAAAAGGAAGATGCATGGGTAGAAGTTTCACCTCTGGCTCTGGCGTATGCGGTGGCGAGAGGGGTGAGATCCTGGAGCATGTCATTCACCATACACACCTTCGCCTCATCTTCGCTCAAAGGGACGCCAACTGCAGCTCCTGAAAGGTGAAAATGTGTCTAAGACCTTTCCCGAAACTCTACAAGAAAGATATGAGCTTAACTTGCATCTGAGAAGCAAGTTTGCATGAATACCTGCAGGGCTGACATGTTTAAATGAAGTAGCAGCTGGCAACCCAAGAGCTTTCTTCAACTCTCTCACCAGCTGCCAGGCGTTCAGAGCATCGCAGAGGTTAATGAAGCCTGGAGATCCATTCAGCACTGAGACCAAGTCAGAAATGTAGAAGAATATTAATATTCTATGTATTGTGGTTGAATATTGATCTGGTAGTATAAGTGATCTTGTATACCAGTCAGAGGAAGCGCTGGACGTAGAGTGTAGAGCTGAGCAGGTGCTTGATGGGGGTTCATGCCGTACCGCAGGGGCAGCTGGGAAACTCCTCGACTGTATTCACGTCGGAAGTAATCAGAAATGGCCTCATCATACTGAGCGGTGTGTGTGAAGGCCTGAGATATTACAAATACAAATTCACACATACATTTCAGGTTAACAGTCACATATGAAATTGGGGTCCCTGTTAATTGTAGATCTAAACAGAAAAAAAAAAAAAATCAAGGACCAATGCAAATGTCTAAAGAGAAGGTGTGCTAATGTTAGGATGTTACATAAAAATACTGACATTTAAATTCTATTTTTTTTTTTTATTCTATACTATTTTAAGTAAATGCTACACCTGTAAAAAATGTATTAGTTTTCACAAAAAAATATGAAGCTTTTTTCAACTTTGATAATCACAAATGTTTCTTGAGCAGCAAATCAGCATATTAGAGTAATTTCTAAAGGAACGGTGACACTGAAGAAAAATTCAGCTTTGCCGTAACAGGAATAAATTACATTTTCCAATACTTATACAAATAAAATACTTTAAAAATGTCATAAGAACAAAAACCATTTTATTTAACACAATGTCCCAACTGATGAACTCAGATGCTTGACCTTTGCCTCAAACTTTTCTCCCATTTCCAGCAATCATCTGAAACCCAATCTGATCAAAAACATGCCAACGCCTCATGATCTAACAACTATATTGTTTATTTTAAAGGGTTATCAGCACAGCTAAACATGAGAAGTCAACGGGTCAGAAATTAAGAAGGGCAAAAATACCACTAAAAGTGACAAAATGCCCCTGCTATTTAAAGCTGCGTGACTACGAGTATAGTGTGTATTATATTAGCATGTAGATTTCAGATTATATACAGTTTAACTGCAAACTTCAAATTAAGAAATTCCTTTAACCCAAAATGCAAACTATGCTTCCTTCAAACTGGTTGTCTTTAAAATACAAATCTTGTATTTTAAACATTAAAACATTATAAGCTAACTGTTGTAAATCGGGCTAAAGGCAATAGTTTTGAACACTGGCTGGTTATGTACTTGCTCAAATATTGTTTTTGGATAATTTTTAACCAAAAAGAGTTACCGACTGCAGGTTTAAGTATGACTAATAGTCCAAGTTTACAGTTTGTTTCGGGTAAAAGGCCTGAAAGCATGAATTGGATACGAGTAAGTCTATTGCTCAATGCTAACAGCAAGTCTCTGTGCATGTCTGAACACGATTTACCACAAAACGCTAGCTATTCATGCCTTGCATCTAAAAAGGATCTAATTTATTTAGAATTATAATGTAGCTATAATGTATGTATTATAGTATAGCACATTACACCATTTCATGTGAATAAGCCTATGATTTTGTCCAGTATTACATTAAAATTAATCTGTTAATCAAACAGTTCATCTGAACATTAATTTTATTAGTGTTGAAAATCCTTCTCTGGAGTTCAATAGGTTCAGATCACGTCATGTGAGGTTAACAGAGTTTTGGACGTGCAAAGGTCAGTGGGTCGCCAAAAACCCTTTCAGATAGGATTGTCATGGTTACCTTGAGTGCGAGAGTCTTGCGGGTTTCCATGGTGGTGTCATGGTTGTCGGAGGATTCCATTTCCTTGGCAACAACGTCATAGTCAGACGGATCACAGACTACAGTGACCCTGGCGTGATTCTTAGCTGCCGCTCGAAGAAGAGTAACTCCACCTAAATATGATTGTGGAATTAATAGTGACATTTGTTAACTGGGTAAATCTCACAAAGCACATTTGACAAAATTCAATACATAGCCATTAGCATCACAGACCAGCTCTGTTGTTTTTAACTAAAACTAAAGTTACTAAAAATCTGTTAAATAAAATAAGGAGCTTAAATAACATGAAATATAAATATTAGATGAAAACTTAGAAATGTTTCTTTGAAAGCTAGTTGAAATAAAATGTTTAAAAGTGGAAGTACTAAAATAACAATTTAAATAAAAGCTAAATAATAAATAAATGACTAGAACCTACATTTAGGTTACACTTTATTTTGATAGTTCACTTTAGACATTTGTCAAACTATAAGTAACTTTGAAAACACTTGTCAACTAATTCTCATTAATGTGCAACTGAATCTCTACTAACTCTCAGAGTAGACTTTACGGTTGGTTTAGGGTTAGTAAAACAAGTTGACATATACTTGCAAAGTTTCTCATAGTCAGTATGTTGTGGACCCATCAAAATATTATTTTAGAAGATATTAAACAGACAAATCTATTAATACTCTAATAACTGCTAGTTGACATGTAGTTGAATTTTTTTTAGAGGTTTTCTGGGTTGCAACTGCAACAATACTTTCAAAAATACATGCAACCACTTGTTTAAAATGAATTCAATAAAAATTAAGCTTCATTTTACTGAATATAGAAAATTATACTAAAATCTGTATAAATATGTATGATTTACATGCAAAATTTGATATGCACTACTTTTTTAAATAACAGAAATGAAGATTAAATTTGGGAGAAAAAATGGTTACTTCTTAAGAAAAGTGCGAAATATATTTTCTTTTAATTTGCAAAGAAAAAATATATCCCAGACTTGTGCAGGACTGTCTTTGTCTCTGCTAATAAGCTTTCCTTACTGGAACGCATCATAAAATTTCTTATTCATACAAACATACACACAGCCCTTTAATCAAAACCCTGAGAACCATTAGAGTGCACTGACCGATGTCAATCTGCTCAACAGCGTCGTCCACAGTCACACTGGGGGATGCAACAGTCTTCACAAACGGGTAAAGATTGCACACAGCCACTCTTGAAAAACAAATGTTCGCATAAATATTGAGTGTCTTTTCTTTTGAATGAATCATTTAAAGATTATTTACCTCCTACACATAACAAAACCATGCAGACTATAAGTTGCTAGACTAGACTGCATGATTACTACTAGGCCTACATAATCGAAAGTGATCATATGTCAGCAAATCAAACGTCTCTCTAAATGGCTCAGAGCCAGTAAGTGAGATGAAGACTTTTGGTTACACCACAGCAGCACTGTTTAAATTATCAGTGATTAGATTACCCATGCGGAGCCTCGACTTCTAACAAAAAAAGTCAATGGAAAGCGTGTTAGCACCACTAAAACTGATTATATCCATACTGGTGTCACATGATGATCATTCATGAAATAACATGACCTGAATTTAAAACCAATAAAGCAGAACTTGCAAAAGCAGCATTGGAACGGTTTTGCTTACTGAGCAGTATTACCTGACAAGACTAAACCCTAGTTTTTCCATATCAGCCTTATCAGAGGGAGTTTGTCTGGCCAGAATACCGCCGTGGACGGCAGGATGAAGGGTCTTGACTCTTCCTCCAAGCATTTCAGGAAATCCAGTGAGATCAGATACATCCCTGTATAAACAAATAAAATTAAATGTATACACATATAACACAAAATTAAACATTTTAAAATGACAAGAGGGTGAGTATGGGTACATGAAACCCCTTTAAAACAATGTTATAGCTGCAAGACTTAGTACTGCTTAAGTATTAAACAAATCACAGCAGCTATACATACATTTAAATGACTTGCAGGGAAAAAAAATTAAATATTGTGTGACCTGACAGTAAGTCCAGCATCTCTGAGCGCTTTAGCGGTGCCGCCTGATGCCACTAATGACAGACCCACTGATACCAGACGCCTGGCAAACTCCACCAGTCCGGTTTTATCAGAAACACTCAGCAATGCTGAAAGAGATCATCAATTAGTCATTTCAATTAAACTGCACAAACACAAGAAAATGCATCTGACATTTAAATACTACAGCAGGATGCTATACTTTACTTTAACTGCATGTGATGCATCACTTTTGCACTGAATAGGTAACTTAGAAGCCTATTTCAAAGAAAGCCTTGGTATTACCGTTGTACCTTGTCCCAAAAACCGTGGTGCATATGGAAAGTAATACCAGGGTTTATAAAACAACAATATGGTGCTGCAGAACAGACCAATTCACAAACAGTAGTATTAGCATCACTAGTGTCAAAAAGCATAGGATTACTGTGGTGTTTTGGGTATGGTTCACAAGTGATATTAGAGCAGCTTTCAGAAGGAGAACCAAACAGAAACTCTTTTCTAAATTTGAAATTGTCTAAAAAGTTTCATTTTAACGCCAAAAGTAAAGTAAGTTGTGATAGACCGCTCAAGACACTGCGACATGACAAAAACAAACACAAGTATTGGATTTATAGTCAGCAACGTGCAGAAGGTAATAAAGACACAAGATTACCTAGTTCGGATGCCATACTGCAGGTAAAAACAGAGTAAATCTGAGATTTGTGCTGTCGTGTCTCGTGCACCGCGCGATGTTAATCAAAACACGTGGATGCAATAGTTTTATCCGCATGGATGCATGACGGGAAATGTAGTTTTTACATCAAACGACACTCCCACTTTAACGTAACACAAGAAGGTATTTTATTCAGCTGTATTATTTACAGAAAAAAATATATATAATACAAACGATAATGCAGTAAAAAACATAAAAATATGCAGTTAAGGAATGCAATCAACACAAAAACATAAACTCAAAAGAAGGAGACGTAAAGTGTAGGATAGGTTACAATGCATGAAAATCGTTTTATAGTTTATCTGAAACTGAATAAAAAATAAAAATTAAGTTACGTTGCAAAGTTGACATTTACCTGAACACTCCAATAGATGGCGCCTCGAGCACACCTTGAGTTCGTGCAACACGTCACTTCATTTGTAAGCATTCAGGCTCCTTGTTTTGTCCTCGGTGTCCTCTTTAGATCCAGTAGAGCACGAGCAGTTGAGAGAGATTGACATGATGCTTATCTCAGTAAATGGAGCCGAAAATCCCAGAACATCAAGCTCTTTTACAGTAGCATAGCCTATAATGGCACCAAATATCTAATAACAAAATGTATAAAAGCCAATTATATCAATTAGGATAACACAACCAAATTTGTAAATAAAAACATTTTAAAAAAAATTTTCTAATGAAGGCAAAAGCTAGGCTATTTGAACATTTTAGCCACACCAAAAATTTAACAATACAGTAATTTAATAAAAGAATAGTTTAGATGTAGCTTGCTTATTTTGAGGTATAGTAAATTAAAGAGTTAATTTTTTTTTAAGGAGTGGAAGAATTTATGATTTGGTTGTGTAACACTGCTATAGGCTTTTTACACCCTGAGAAGAATTTCACCTATTTTTATGGTAGGAGATAGTAATAATAACTTTAAAAGGCAAACAACTGGACTTTTTTTCTTCTTTTTTTTATTATCATATCTGGTTGAACCCAAACAACGTTGTGTTTTAAGTACATTCAGCAGTCTAATCTAATCTCAGACTACTAACTACTAACTTCAGGCAATTAACTACTTTACATTTCGCTGAATTGCTAGCTAATTTTTTAGTTCTATATTCAAATAATAATAATAATAATAATAATAAATATACTCACCATTAATGTCAATCCAGTTCTCTTCAGTACCCTGCTCCATGTATATATTAAATACTTCATATAGACTGGTTTTATATGTATTGTAGTTGAAATCATGGATTAAACAGGATTGAATGGGAAGAAAACCAGTTAAATCCAGCATTATTATAGGTTACTAAAACAATAAAATAGCAATTTCATTAAATATTTACTGGGAAAAAAAAAAACTTGTTTTAATAAACTAGATAAACTAAAATAACCTTTAACAAAGTACTGAAAAATAATTGGGAAAAATGCAAAAAGTAATGAAAAATTAAAACAAATAACAAAATGAATAAAACATCACTTAAAATGAAAATTAAAATGGGGAAGATAAATTTCAAAATATTCGTGAAAACAATAGTATAACAGCGATACAAAAATAACAACGGCCCATTCAATCTCAAGCTGTCCACACAAGCACCACAGCATGTGTGCAAACAACTAGGCCACTTCTCCAAATACCACTTTAATAAATAAATAAATAAGACCTACTCATCAGGAGCGCTTAAATTATTCGCTTCTGAAAAGCCTTGAGTTTTTACAGTAAGCCACATGTCTCCTGCCAGCTCAGTAACTAGTGTGTTTGGGTTAAAATACATAATGAGTTCATTAGGGCACATTCCAGTAATCAAAAAGGGTGTCGTTTTAATTACTGGGCTTGTGCCAATCCAAGCGCTCTTACGACTTTTGAAAACCTGTCTTTGTAATTTAATTAAAGTGAACAAATGGCATGCGCAAACTTGGCCCTGGAGGGCAATTAAGACAGAATTGCGAGCGAGTGAACCCCAACTGGACGATTTGCGCCACCTATGTCAGTTAAGTTGATTGCATCGATTTCATTGATTTGCAACAGCTTCAGGCTAATTTCATCTCCCAAGGTGTGCACTCTATCTCCAGAGGCATTACTTATTTATTTATTTAGCCGTCCACAGTCCACCTCTTTAGATTTTGCCAAGTGATTAGATGAAAGTGTTTCATCAGGGGCAACAAAAAGTCTCTTTTGCTAAGGGTGCCGTGAGGTTGGGGAATCAATAACTTTTTATTTGCCTGAGGGTCAGTACAGGTTGGATGTTATTGATGCTCTTAAATGCATCACAACTCTCTTTAGTCGAAGAGCCCAAAATGCTGAGGTAGGGGAGAAAGTGGCCTAGTCCGGGAACAACAACATATGTTTTGAAACCCACTTACATATGCAACATAATGGTCAAATATTCTGGATTGCTTGTGCTAACATTGTTGCAAAATAATTTGAGGAGGTTAGCATGCTATTTAAAGTAATAATTCTCTCAAAAAATATATATATAAAATGAAAAGAGTTTGTTTTTTTAGATTTGGAGAAATGTTGCATCGCTTGCTCAGACGGCACCCATTCACTGCAGCATTCCAGCGAATGGGTGCCGTCAGAATGAGTGTGGATTATTGTGGTGTTTTTATTAGCTGTTTGTACTCTCATTCTGCAACCCCCATTCATACAGAGTAATGTACTGCTACATTTCTCCAAATCTGTTCTGATGTCTTATGATTTCTTAAATGTAAACCTATGGGATTTTTCCCCCTACATGTTTCATCATTCATGAAAATAAAAAGTTTCTTCGGAAAAAACTGCACAGTTTGAGATGTCATTTAATATCTGTAGCATAAACGGTGCAGGACACAGTTTAACACTTCGGGTTAGGGTTCGTTTCAAATGTCACACTCAATTGGTTTGCAACACTTCATTAGGAGATTCATTGATTCATTGATAATAAAGTCACCTCCAACAGTGCAAATCTTGCAACCTTGACACAAAATCTAGGAATCGGCTCATCACAAAACCTCAGAAGTCCTTGAACTGTCCTTGCTTACTGTATCTGTATATATTTTATTGTTTTTTGTTTGTTTGTTTTTTTCCCACCAGCGTGATCAGTGTGATGGTTACATTTATCTTCTGCTCTGCTGTGATTGTATCTAATTGGCAGATCAGGACTTCATTAAAGCAGATTAAGTGTGTGGGAAGATGAGCAAAACACACTGCTGTATCGGTGAACGGGGTGACGGTGAAGGAGAGAATTAGCTGATTAAAATGGACAAGCGCGTGGACATAAGGTGGGAGGAACTGCGGGTGATTGATGGGTAGTTGTAGCAGGTTGAAATGTTTGGGTAAGGCCTGTCAGGGAGCTGGTAGAGAATGAGTGAGGTGTCTTCATCAATTTAGAGCCATTATCATGTCAAAAGGAGAGATGCCATCTGCATGAGACTGCTTTGCAGGCAATCAATCTCATGAGAGAAAAGTGTGTGTGTGTGTGTGTGTGTGTGCATTTATTTCTTTGCATTCTAATGCCTTGCAAACATGCACTATTATGTACACAAATACATTCAAATATTCTGGGGCTAGTTGTCACACAGGGACGGGCTGTATTTCAGTATTATTAACAAAAAACTAAAACTATATAAATAAATAAAATTATAATTAAAATAAACTTGAACTTAAATAATCTTAATTAAACTTGACATACTAAAATAACTAGAACTAAAGGTTATGCTAAAATAAAAATTATATAGATTATATATATTGTATAGAATATTAAATAAAAATGACATTAACATGTATCAAAATGAATATAAAAAATAATAATTCAAAATTTACAACATAGAAGTGTGATACTAAATAACAAAGGATTCTAAATAACATTAAACAGTACAATACAATACAATGTATTTTAACTTTAAAAATATTTAATTTACAAATATTACAGAATTTACAAAAACATTGACAACAAATTGACAACAATAATTTCATACACTTAACAATTTAATAATCTTTTTTTAATAATAATAATAATATATA
>JAUMHE010000042.1:15209440-15238634 GCA_032359235.1 Enteromius mattozi
TCTACTTCAATATTTACTTTATGTAATGAAGGTACAATTTGTTACAATAATTACTTATATTTTAAATATAATATTCAATATTTCATTCATTGATTTTCTATCATGTTTTCAATGGACTGTATCTTTTTGTTTTTTGTATTAAAAATTTAAAAAGTGTGACAACTTGCCCCAGTCTTCCATATTCTGAACTGCACAAACTGTCAAACACTGTCAAAGTATTTTTTAGCTACTTTTGCATTTGTGTTAAGAAGAGGTTCTAAACACACACCCATAAATTCATGCACACCCCTCCCTCACAGAGCATCTTTACCGTAAGCCCGTTTAATTTTCCTGAAATAGGCAGCTGACAGCCACTTCATATTGATGGAGTGTGAGGAGACAAATGCAAAGATGGAGTGACACGCTGTTATCTTTCCCCGGACGCTGTTCATCCTCTCATTGCATACACAAACACACACATTTATCCAGTTACATTTTAGTATCACTTATCATGATTACAGTGAGAAAGCGGTAACCATTTGCATTAAACATCTTGCTGGAATGTTGACACAAAGAACAGTTGATAAGGCTGATATTGGTTGATATGGATATTAACAGTCGAAATGGACCTATGAGAGAGTGTTTAATGGTACTTTTCACCTTTTTACAGCTATATCCAGTTTATAAATCACTGTATGAATGATGCATTTCATGCATTTGTATTTATAATGCTAGATTGCTGTGATATGTAATAATTTAGAAAATCTAATTTGCAATCTGGAAATGCAAACATTACTGTTACGATTGCTTGAATGACGTTTATTATCAGTTTTGGTATATTGATTTTTGGAGGAACATACAGCGATGAGAGGAAATGTTGTATGAGGTGATGGAACTCAGGATGGCAGCACCTTTAATGGCTGTAATTATACCAAGTGGATGGTTCCACTCTGGATTACAACCTTCTGCCACAAGCTGAAGTGCTCTGATAAATGAGGGGTGTAATCTTTCAAGACACACAAATACACAGGTTCACACAAATACATGCACATATGCACATACATTCATCTCCTTGAAGGTTTGCGCAAAAGTATTTTACCTGTCTGGTGAGATGCAGGCCTATTAGGCATTTCAGAAATTTCCATATCTTTTATGTTTTTATGTTGTGTTTGTGGTTAATGCAGAGAGTATATGTGCAAAACAGAGTCATTTTCTGTTATACCATTCATTGGTATCATTGGAGAGTTTTCAGGGACTCGTTCTGTAGGTTATATCGATACATCAGTGGGTGGTGTCATGTGACATCTTTATTTGCTCATTCATTCAACTGATTTGTCAAAAAAATGAATTCAGAATTGAAATAAGTGACTTGTTGAATTTGCAATCATTTACTGGCATATTGCTCTTAATATTTTATCACCATATGACAAAAATAGTAAAAGCATGCTAGTATGCATATTAACCAATTTCATACCATCCTGTAAGCAATAATCCTAAATAAAATAGCTGTAATAGCACACCTTTCATCAACAAGCTGCTAGATTTGAAGTCATCATTGTATAAACAAGGTTACTTCATTCTCTACCCTAATTAATAAGAATCACATTTTCAAGGATTATTACAAATTAAATACACAAATAAATGAACATGTAAGTAAATTCTCACCACCTTAAGACTAAATTTCATGTTGAATCAACAAGTGCCCAAAGTATGAATTCTAAGGCATTTGGGAAGCATTTAAAAGTAATTTTCCCTTTATTTATATTTGTGTGTGCAAAGAGCAATCCTTTATGTTCAAGTCTGGCAGTGTGCACTGCTTTGATTAAACATGTTGAATGTGTTTTATAAGTGGGCGTAGTTGCTCATTTCAGTCAATTAGCTCCCGGCACCAGGGCCACGGGGCCATCTGTGTAAAAAGACATGAACTAATTGACCCGTCCTCCTCTGGACGAGTACGTGAGCGAGGAGGAGAGGGGGATGTCGTGATGAGAGTGATGAACGGCAATGTGTCAGATCGGCACACAGATTAACCTCAGGTCCAATCGAGCGCCAGTTAATTAACCCTACTAATGAAATGAACTGAGTATTATATCCCCAAACCACATCCATCAATGACATCGCTGACAGAGATCCAACACTCTCAGAAAAAAAGCTACAAAATCTGTCACATAGGTTCAAATAAGTACACTTTAAGCACTAATATGTACCTTTAAGGTACCAAAATAGACACTTTAGGTACAAATATGTACCTTTTGAAAAGGTTCTGCCCCAGTGACAGCTTTTGTATCTTTATTTCTGAGAGTGAAGGATTTGGAAAGCACTGCAAAGAATTAGAAATGCATGAAAAATATTTTGTATAGGTACCAGAGATTAATCAAAACGTAACAGCTGTCTTGCTACACTGAGCTGTGGCAATATGTGCTCATAAATGATATAATGATTCAGGCTGAAGTCAGTCATACTCTTATATTCTAATGCAGCCACTTACCAATGCCCTGGCCTTTACCTAGCAACTGTTGATGAATGTCATCCAATAAGAGCTCGAGTCTGATGTTGGGCTCCATTTGATCACAGCTGAGGTGACACAGACACTCAATCGAAATACTGCCACCAAAAAGCCATTTGTTGTCCAGACAATTTATGAGGAATTGAATAAAATTCTTCAGCTTGACTGAGTAATTGATTTTTTCATTTCGCAATCCTATAGTCGTCAAAGCTCGACAGTCAGCAGTGAAGTGCAAAACTGGAACATGTTGCAATTTCAACAGGGTTCCTATTGGCAAAACCGTTAGACTACTTAACTCTATAACCTCAATCTATCAGGTCAATAATTTGGGCATAAAGCTACTCAGACAGACTTCTACCCAGACATTGTAAATCAGATTTTCATAGCACCGAAATAATTTATGTGCCTCTCAGAAGTCTATATTTATGTATGACAAGATTCTGATAAGATTAAAGTAAAAAATAACCACAAGAAACAGTTATAGTCCATATCTGAAGTATTTCATGTGTCATAGAAGAACCGTTTTTGGTTCCTCAAAGACTCTTTATTCAACAGTTTTTTCTTGCTTTTTTTTTTTCTTGAAACCTTTTCCCACTATACAACCTTCAGTGGAATGGATAGGTTCCATATGTTACAGGGTCATCATGGAACCAAAGATGTCAATACAGAACTTTTCTTTTTAAGTGTAGCAATTTTATTTTATTTCATTTTATTATTTTGGATAAATCTTTGTATATGGTTATGTTGACATACATAGCCCACAGGATAACTATTATTTAACTATTATTTATTTAAGATTATTATTTGATAAGGACATTGCTTGTACCCACGTTCCACTCTCATGAAAGTGCGTATAAATAATACGACCGACAAATAAAACGAAAACTCGTGGTACTGATATGTAAAAATGACTCCGGCGTGTATGGGTAGGATTGTGAGGTAGATGCTTCATATGCTGCGTTCACGTAATTACCGTAATTTCGAAAAATTGTCATATCTATTTTTGTGTAGTAAGCTAAAAAAATAAATAAAAAAAAAATAATAATAATAAAAAAAAACAATTCTGCTAAAAGATATGCTGCTTTAGCAACATTTATAAAGAGAGATCTGCTTCTAGTAATGTCTAAAACTTTTATTATGGTGTTTGTATCGCGGCAGTTCAGAAATGAAATGTCCAGTGAGTGGCGCTAAAAGGTTAATGATCTATTGTTTTTTCATTAACTTGCTACCTCTACTAATTCCTACCCTTTTCAAAAGCAAACGTGAGATAAGAACACATTTGCTGAAGCCATTTTAACAAGTGCAGCGTTGTACCAGGTGAGATACCAAGCAAGTTTACTATCACAAAAGCCATGGAGCTGGTTATTTGCTGCAAACGTCAAAATGTAATCATTTATTAGTCATGCACTACAGTAAAACTGTTTTGAGGTAATAATGTTGCTTAACTACAACTTAAGAATCCAACATTTTTGTGAACCTTCCAAAGATTAGATATGATCAACTATCTTGTACGTTTCTTTTGAAAATTAAATTTCTGCACAAGCACTTCAACTCAACACATGCCCACAGAAACTGAACCAACAGATGGTTATTCTTTCACTCTTTATCACAATCAGGCAGTCTGATGTCCACTTTTCTGTATGATTAAATAGATGTCCTGTTTGTGCATATCCATGCAAATGTTTTACCAAGGACAAATTGAAGTGGTTAATAGATGGTGTCAACATCTGCTGCCCACACACACTCACATTTTAACATAACATGTCTATATCATTAATCAAGCCATTTAGGCGCTGTGTGAGCTGTCACAATTGTTGTCTGGGAAGTCTTCAATTCTCGCAGGTCATTAGAGGGAACGTGTGAGTGAGACAATGGAAGAATAGAGAGGGCTGGTGGTGCATTGTTCTCCGGGGGTTGTCCTCTCGTAGGATGTGGCGATAAAGCTTTCAGACTAGGGAGGCAAAGAGAGGTCAATGTCTAAGCGGGAGATGTTTCTCACCCTTCTCTGAGAATGACTTGCGCTACATTATTCAGTCAGAAAATCCATTGGGTCTAAGATTAAACTAATACAGAGAAACAAAAACTTTCTTATTGATTAGTATCAGAATTATTCTGCTTAAAGAATTAAAACTTTATCCCCCGGTTTTAACAGACAAGGCTTAGGCCTAGTCCTAGACTAAATGTAAATCTGAGCTGTTTCAGCTGAAACAAACTCGCACTGACTGAATGCCAGTGCCTTTGTTTTGTATTAAGATGCACAGCAGTAATGATTTTTTTCTGAAGGCATGTTTTTATAAATTTCTTAAATGTTCTAATTAAACAATGGCCTAATCCTGTTTTAGGCTAAGCCCTGTCTATGAACCCTGGCCTATAAATATGAAATAAATTCTCTGAATAAAATGGCTAACTAAAACTCTTAAAAAGAATTTTTGAATCTGAAACAAAGCTGAAATAAAACATAATATAAATATTAGATCAGAAAATTAAACTTGTATTGGCAACGGACTGAAATAAATATACTATAAACATTTGGTAATTGATAATAAAAAAAAGGTTAAACAATTCAAATTTATATTTTAAAGATAAAAGCTAATTCAAAATTATTTAATACTATATAAAATATTTTTAAAAAAAATTTTAAAGAGTAAAATCTACTTAGAAATATATATATACAGTATATAACTAATACAACTAACAAACACACATAAAATAGCTAAAGCTTTTTCACACTGAAGTGAAAAATTAAATAAAATCTAATTCAAAACTATAATATTTTGTAAATCAAGTAAGTGTATTGTGTGTATTTATTAATCATGTATCATTCTCAAATGGTGGGACCAATTACAGACCAAATTATTACACATTTCATTATTTATGGTTCAGTAGAAGTGCAATTGGATAATAACTGAACATGACAATGATCAAATATCACGATGACTTGCAATCAAAAGACCAAAGGCCATGTCATTCAGCGATTATTAAGTGATTAGCAGGTTATTCAATAATCAATATAAATGTGATGCTTTTAATATTTTGCCATTTGAATTGTTGTCAGTGAATCTGTGCTACAGCGCAGGGGAAATGTTTTAAATTACTCTCATAATTGCCTTATATTTGACTTTATAAGTCGTAGGTCTCGATTACTTCTCTGTAACAAGTTGAAAGCGCTCCAAATCCATCCCAACCAAAGGTTGCCATTCTCAGACAAGTTAGCCAATAAAGGCCACACTTACTGTGTGCTAATGACTTTAACTTCCTCATTGACTTTATATGTCACTTTGCCGCCCAGCTTCAAAGGCCATTTATTGTAATTCATCGCAAAACCAACATCAATTAGCACATATGCTGTAGGTAAGTGCCTAGGCAGAGAGATAATGAAAGATTAGTAAGAGCGGGAACTCGACAGCAGGAGACACTGGCAGAAAGGAAACTTCAAAGCCCTTAGGCTTCTCTCTTAAGGGAAGAGATAATGGTGCGTTGAGATAGCTGGGATATCAGGGTGAAAGTAATTATGTCTTCTTGTGTGTGATTGGTACAATATGGGTTGTTTATCTACAAGCACACAATGAGGCCCTTGTGTGGGGCCATAAAAAACCTGGTTGTTAAAGGTGGCCCATTAAACCGCCATAAACCTGACACCATCTCTGGAAGTGTAAGGTGTGTTTGTTACCTGCGTGGAAAAAACAAACAGGTGGCTCATTCCTGATCTGCAGAATCGTTTGAACTTTTAAAATACAGAATGTGCTTGTGTGTTTTCATTTATAGGAAGTTTTTTTTTTTCAGTCAAACACCAGACTTTCAGAAATATGCTCTGGGTCAGACACCAAAACTATATTTGTATTGCTTATGTAACAATAACAAGTGACCAATCAAGATGAAATAAAAATCTACTAACCAAAAAAAAAAAAAAAAAATGTGTGAGAAACTGGCATTATCTTACACTATTATTACAATATACAAAAAATAGTAAAATTTTGATATTATTTTGTAAGATTTTTTTTTTTTAAATGCTTACTGTTTGTAACATGATTTTGCTGCAATTGTTTATTGTTATATTATATTATATATTATTGAACAATGACTAGAAAATAATCATAATCAAATAAATAGTCAGGATTTTAAAGTTTTCTTATTGCAGTTATTTAAGTTATCAAACAAATTTCTTTCATTTTCATATTATTTTCCTCATTTTTTCCTCAATTCAATTTTATTATTATATTATTTTATTTATAGGTATTATTTTTTGTTGCTCTGTTTATTTACATCATGAGTTTTTTTTTTATTTATTTGTGAAACCTTCCAAATTGCATATTATATTATATTATATTATCACTTCCTGAAGGATGATGCCAAAAAAGAACTGTAGAAAGGAAAAGAACAAGATAGAAAGTGAATGAAGACGCAGGAAAATCTTTTAAACAATATTCTCTAGGTCCGATGTTATGCTGCACCTGGAGCCATCCACTGATTTCAAAAAGATTTAATGATTTAAAACATTAATTTAAAAGTGTTATTGTAATAATATATATTAAAATGTATGTGTAATTAAACAATAATTAATGTTAAAGTCATTACATATATTGTATGCTATACTGCAAAAATTACCATGTTTAAAAAAGTTACAGTGTAGAAATAACCATGTTTTTTGATGAAGAGGACAGGAGGTGTCATGATTATCTTAGAAGTCATCTTATCTGAACGAATGACTACTTCCTGAGCCATCACAGAGTCATCGTAGCCATGGAAAAACTGATCAACATAATAAAGCCACATCATTTAATCCCAGCCTAGATGAATTTATGAGTCTCGATGAGCCACAACAGATAAAAGCATATTAAGTTTAGCTGAAGGTGCAAATCGAGGACAAAAACATTGATAAATAATGATTTTAAGTTACTTTCTGGCATTTGGGTAAAAGCTGGACATTTATCAGCGTTCAGAAGCAATGCCCAGAAAGGACCTGTCCTCAGACATGTGTTCAGAGCAGGAATAATTAGTATAATGCATTAGATGAAACCTCATGCTAATTTTTCAAAAGTTGGTACACTAAAAGGGCTTGTAAATGGCACATGTTTAAAAAAAAATCTAATAATAAACTAGATTTTACTTTTTTTATATATATAAGTGGTATGCTTGTCTGAGCAAATATTACTATTCCAGAGTATTATTAATGCTCCAGACAAACTTGACAAAACACTTTTGCAGTGTAATATGTTTTATATGCATATGTTCCAAATAAAAAGTTTGTACCGGACTGGAATTTGGGTCATGCTAATCAGATGACTGTTTCATTTTCACTGAAATATAATAGAAACTCCTGACTCAGACAGAGGATCAAAGAGAGGTCATAAGATATACTGAGACATCCGCCCGGTCACGGCTGTGTGATCTTTGCTGAGCTGCGATAATGACTGCAAAATATGCCTGTAATCGGTGATAAGGCCTTTAATGTTCTGTAAACGCGACAGGTACTAAAGTTTACAGGCCTAAAATTAAATGATAAACTTTGACTTTGAAGGGCATATTGAGACTTGAACTGATAAGTTCATCCAAACATGGAATTGGCTGAAAATTTACTCAGGACCTCAAGGCATCAAAGATTACTATTGCTTCCTTCTAAAATAGTCCTCTTAATAAGTAAAATGGCTTAATGATGGATTTGTTTCTTTCAAACATGCAGCTTTTATCTTCACAAGATGTTAACTGACGGGCTGGAGTTGAATTACTTGTGGATTATTATGATGTTTTTTATCAGCTTTGATGTTTTATCAGTTCTATATTTTTGTATTTTAGGTGAACTATTCCTTTAAAGCTGCTCTGTGTTCAAATAAGCATAGGTCTGTTTAAAACTTGAAATAATATTATCTAGAATCTCAAAAATGTCTTGTGCTCAAACATCCCATCTTGACAAATTAAAATGGAATACTGATCAAAACTCATTAAGTCCCTGACTAATTAATTTTGACCATGTTTATTGGTTTACATTCATTTTAAAGCTCTATACTGTACTTTACATACATCAACAATTAAGGAACTTTTAAACATCTGAGACTAACCTCTCAACCACAACATAAAAGGTAGATGCCTATTAAGTCACCTATAAAACATCAAAGCTATGGACATAATGTTTAGAGAGAACACAATAAAGTAGCCTATAGAACCATTGCAAAATACTGTAAATCAGTTTTAAATGTAAACATTTCAAATAAAAAATGTGGAAAAAAAGTTCAATATTCTTCATCTCTTTTAGCCGTCAGTGCACAGAATCAATGGTAAGCGAGCACGCGACAAACCTGAGCTAAAGTGAGGACGTGCGCGCGGCCGGCGGTGCACACGCTTACATTGATTCAATTTAATTTGCGCACCTCTGTCACGGGGTGCCAATGACGGATTTACCAGTGGCCGGCCTGTTTAAATTACTTTTAAATCATAAAAGCAGCGCAACGACCGATGGGAGGGAGAGGTTGCTGCGTGGGAATATGCGGAGAGCACTTCAATTCTCTCGAGCAAATTAGCTCTATGGATTTGTTTTAAACCTTTTGAGCTGCCTATCTGGACAGCATTTGATTTATTTATTTTTTGTAAATTGGTGAAAAATACATTTGGATTTTGTGGAAATAAATCGTTTCGTTAAATACCTTTTTTGGGTTTTTTTTTTGCATTTTGCATTTTGTTGTCGTGCGAAATGTAGCTACAATACAAACTATAATATGAAAAATCAAAGAGCTGACCAGCGTAGACTGCACTGTGTGTTTACGTTAGTAATTATCTAATGCTTCCTCAAACGTGCTGTCTAGTAAGGGAACCCACTAGGTTTGGAGACGCGGCCTGCATCAGGACCGAGCGCATCAGGATAGAGGGGCGGGCCGCTCCAATCTTCTCGGGTCAAGGCGAAAATATCAGTTTCTGCCTCATGTCCCTTTGGCAGAGACTGGTCTCCGTGTTATTAATCCACCGTCCGCTGCCGTTTCGTGTAGGCAATATTTAAAATAACAATTGCGAATTTCAATCCATTTCGTCTCGATTTATGGCGTGTTTACGACAAGCAGTTCATGGATGAAATGAAGGTTTTGAATGGATTGCCTGTGTTTCATTTATTTCTTTTATATAGATCTACAACTCTTTTTATGATTTGTATTTTCCCCCATATAATGCATATGGAGTGTTTTTACTTGAATACAGAAGAATGCAGGCTTTGCAGCCTATCTTTGTACTCTGTAACGATGATTATTCACGGGGTTTATGCGGTCGGAAATTATTTATCTTAAATTTATTAAAAGGCATTTAAGGCCCCTCATATGTGTTATTATAAATGCTCAAGTCCATGAAAATGACCAATAGCCTAAATTGTTTTTACGAAGCAATGAAATCTCAAAAGATAAATAAATGCTATTATAATTATTATTATTATTATTATTAATGCTGGCTACTGTAAATTGGATATTGGATGCATGCAGTTACAGCTATTTCTACCTGATCTCACCTTTAATTTAAAATTATGTTATTTGTCTAAATCAAAACAGTCATTTAGTCATTCTAATTAAATAGCTGAATGATATCAATTACTTTAAATACAGATGTTCAATTGGACGTTATAGCACAACCTAAACGGACACTTTATCAAACAATTTAAGGCTGCAAATATTTGACGCACTGATAAGAGTAAGTCATAAATATATAGTCTAATGCACAATTTTATGGACTACATATAATGTGAAGTCGTAAAATGCAATTATCTTGATATTATAGCCGAGATTCTTTAAATAAGTCGTAAAATATATTATATCACATATTAGTTTTAATATGTAGGATGACTTTTTTATCAGATATTGAATGATGATAATAATACTAATAATATATGTTATATTTTATACATTTTTACATTTACTTTATAATTATGATGCGTCTCAGAAATAGTAAGACATTATCATTTTAAAGAATATGTAAATAAAAGGAATTAGACTTTTATTAGACAAGAAATTATTATTTGTTTATTTGAATGATTTTTGATGATTTAGGGATACATTTAAACTTGCAGTAAGTGTAATTAATTGAGTTACTGGTGAGCCACAGAGAGGATGAGAAACGTCTGATGACAGGCACTTTGGAAACTTGGTATATCTCCGTGCTGATGGAGGTTGAGGACCACATCTCAGTCCAAGGACGTGCTCGAAGTGTCTATACTACAGTATGATTAGTTAATTAGAAAACTGTCAAGTGATCGACTCCCGCAGGACATCCTCTGCAGCCAATCAGCGCTCACACAGGCGTTATGAGTGAGCTGTGAACGCGCGGGGAGGTTCAGAGAGCAGAGCAGATGACAGAGATACAGTTCTAAACAAGAGAGCGCCAATATAGCCTAAATATAGTTCGATTAAGCGATTATAGAATTTGCTTTTTCTATGCGTAAAGGTTTAGATACAGGCTGCTTGAATTATTCTGGGCGTCTCGTGGTTCCAAATGGGTAAATATCAGTTAGACTAAACTCTAAATCTATTTTATTAGAACAGAAAATATCAGTAATCGCGTTTAAAACGCATGCATCTCTGCGTAAAACGCAGCTATCCAAGTGTTTTCCTGCAACTCCAAACACCCTAAAAGCGTTGCAATGGAAAAATCAAAGAACTTCAGGATCGACGCCCTGCTGGCTGAAGAACCACATCGAGGGACTCGAGAAGTGTCACCTGGACTGAGCAGCGACAGCCCGACGGGTAGTCCGGTGTCCTGCAGGCGCGCCGACACTCCGTCCCCGCGCGGGACCCCCGGTGCCATACACCTCCAAACCGGAATCATACCTAAACCAGGGCTGCTCAATCTCCCCCACCCAGGACTCACGTCGCTTTCAGGCATGTACACGACGCCCATGTACCCAATTTCAGCTTTGGGAGGTCAGCACCCTGCCCTGGCGTACTCGGGTTTTACGCAGCTGACGCAGCCGTACCCGGAGCAGCTGAAAGCGGCGGCGATGGCCGGATCTTTACCGCTGGAGCACTGGATACGAGCCGGCATCATGGTACCACGACTGCCCGATTACACCTGTGAGTGGGGTAGCATTCAGATGAGTGGGTAACAATTTAAATCACTAATAAACATTACATTTTCTATAACACATCGAAAGTTCCTGCTTACATAAAATCGAATATGCAGGGAGCACAATGTGTATAGTAACAATTTTTTTTTACTCATAAACGCTAGTAAATTTCACAATTCATATCAAAACTGTGAAAGACCAAATAACACAAAAAATACTTTTTCGTAAAACGTACTGCAATATTTTTTTTTCAACTTTTAAAACATCCTATTCTTCTATGCAGAATAAGAATAATGAAAGTTTTATGACATTTATTACTATTTTGAATGCACGAATTAAAATTTTATATAAAATTCAACAATAATCTGTTCAAAAAGTTGATACATTTACAAATGCACAAACCTATATATCAAATCTAGAATTTAAAATAAATATTAGTTTATTGACATGCCTGTTTATACAACAGTCATACAACAGTTATTGTTTACCTGTTTAAATATGATCTGAATGATCTGTAAAGGATTGCATAATATAATAATATTATTTCAAAGTTATTAAAGTTCACTTAAAATTGTTCTGCATTTTTCAAAAGAAAACATGCTTTATTCCTGTTTTGAAATTACTAATTCACATGAGCAAATTACATTTTTTATGTAATCAAAAACTACAAATGCATCTGGTATAAATGGGGAAAAAACAGCATAAGGTCGTACTTATTATTTGTACACCTCCATCATTATAGCATCATTACTGTCATACACCAAATTTTGTTGCATTACCGCCATTGTCAGTTTGAAAGCAAATATTGTAAAAGCTCATGAAATCCTTTTCAACATAATCAAAGGTGAGGAAAAGCAAACAAAGAGAGAGAGATGTGCTTACACACCTGTGACTCTTGAAAGACCTGGAGTTAATTTGTCACTAAGCAATTATGATGTTTATAACTCCTGTTTGATGGATTATTAAACTGAAATCATGTGGTCACATGTGGCAAATTAGTTTGCTGAATTACATATCACAGTCTAGGTGCCTGATAAAAAGGCAGTATCAGGAAATTATAAGTATATATTAGTTATTCCTACATTTATTTGCAATTAAAAACTAAAACACAGGGAACATACATTTACAAACTAAAAGCAGATTTTTTAATAATATAATCAAATAAACAACAACAATAAGTTGTGAACAAATGAATAGCCACGATATTTTACCACTCTTCATAGACATGATTGAAAGATTATATTATCCTTGGATAGTTAAAGAAACGACAACTCAACAATAAAGTCATTCTGACACTCTGACTGAACAATGGTGCACATTGTGTTACCAGGATTTACACCAAACTGTAATAATATAATTTTATTTTTGGCTTCTTTATAAAGCCATAAATGTCAGCTCGATGGAAACTGTCTTTGTGTGAGAGAAACTATAAACAAACACCTTAAACATACTGTAGTTCATCAATAAAATCCCAAAAGCGTTCATTGAATTTTCATTAAGTTAATGGCTTGCTCTTGCGTTTTATGGCCGCCCAGCCCTGCTTCCTCTGTGTTTAACAATAAGCTGCAGTAAAGCTATTATAGTAAATGATAGCTGCAAATTCCAGGCTTTCTTTTGTGTGTGTGACCCTGCAAGTCCTTGACATTATATAAAAGAGACAAAAATCTCATAAAAATAATCTAGATGTGGATTACAGTTCCTTGCATCTCTTTTGGCTGGTGCTTAATTTTTATATACAGGCAGAAGAGGCCTGTTATTAATTTGGAGCGGATTTACGGTTTCAGCTATGATGGTAATACAGGCTTTTGAGTAAAAATGCTGCTAAACGTTTATGCTCTTGTTTTAAAGTTTATATTAGATCAGCATAAAGTTATGTTAAACTGCAGCAGAATAACTGCACAGTGCTCAGGCTTGGACAAACCCTTAAATATCTGAGTAACAGAATATCACCTGAATGTGTTTTTTTATTTTGACTTGGACCGTTAGGAAACTACATAACAAGCACTCATTATAGAATCAGTCTAGCATTAAAACAACACATTAGAAACGGATTTTTGTGTGTAATCTGTTCACGATTTATTCATGTCCTTATTCTTTCTCTTTGTCTTACAGCAGCCCCCCAGTCCGGTTTGATGGGTAAATGTCGTAGGCCAAGGACAGCATTCACCAGTCAACAACTACTGGAGCTGGAAAACCAGTTTAAACTTAACAAGTACCTTTCCAGACCAAAACGCTTCGAAGTGGCCACATCGCTCATGCTGACTGAGACACAGGTAAAGGACTGTGAGAAAGTCAGAGAATCAGAGAGTGGAACAAATGGTTAACCGAGGTTTTAGATTATGAAATTTTTTTTAAAAAACATGACAACAACATGGTACTTTGATATACGGCCATTCAAAGCTTTTTCTATTTTAATATATTTTAAACTGTAATTCATTTAGAAAATCAAAATGGAATTTTCAGGATCATTATCCAGTTTTCGCATAATCTTTCAGAAATCAGTCTAATATCCAGATTTGATATACTCCAACATTTCTAGGTCATTATCAACATTAAAAACGTTTTTATATTTTTTCTGGAAACTGTTAATCATTTTCAGGATTATTTGATACAATGAAACTTTCTAAAGTTCTTTACTGTCATTTTTGATTAATCCTAATTTATGCTTTCTGAAAAAAGTATTAATTTCTTTCAAAAATTATATATGTAAAATGGTTACCAAATGCGACCCTGGACCACAAAACCAGTCTTAAGACACTGGGGTATATTTGTAGCAATAGCCAAAAATACACAGTATGGGTCAAAATTATTGATTTTTCTTTTATGCCAAAAATCATTAGGATACTAAGTAAAGATATTTAGTAAATTTCCTACCGTAAATATATAAAAATAAAATTTTTGATTAGTAATATGCATTGCTAAGAACGTCATTTATGGGCGACTTTAACTTGTTTTATTTTATTGATTTTATCAATTTTTAGATTTTGTTTTATTTTTAAATAACTGTATCTCGGAGATATATTGTCCTATCCTAACAAACTGTACAGCAATGGAAAGCTTATTTATTCATATGAGGTATAGATCACAATTTTAAAAAGAAATTACCGGTTTTGTGGTTCAGGGTCACATATTAACGTATAAAAATATCCAATGTGTTTTACACCGGACTAAAAATTGTAAAAATATAATTTTACTATTCTGGTATTTCAAGTCTACTCATTAGGATGGACAAACAAAATAAACAAGTCATTGATAGATACACCATATCACCACAACTGTCTAAACATCAAGAAATAAATTCTTTAGCATATACTCTCTATTGGTTAATTGGTAGAAAATTGTTGATTTGCTGCTTATGTGACTGTATGTGAAACAGGTCAAGATCTGGTTCCAGAACCGCCGAATGAAGTGGAAACGCAGTCGTAAGGCTAAAGAACAGGCCACGCAAGTCGAGGTCGAACGTCAACGTGGGGGACCCAAATCAACCAATGAGAGGTCAGGAAGAGACGGCCGCAGGGCCATCGCTCAGAGTGCCGAGGAGCACGAGGAGGAGGATGATCTTGAGGAGGAGGAGGAGGAAGAGGAGGAAGAGGAAGGGCAACACAAATTCATAAATGACAACCTTGATGTAACACGTTCCACAGACTTTCTGCACCATGCGTCTGCGTTGAGATACCACCCCGACAGCCCGTTCTCTGAGGACGACATGGAGGAGATGGGAGGAGGTGACAGGAAGATTGGGGCAGGGTTATGAAAACATATTTATATGAAAACTGAAACTGCAGCAACATTACAGCCCTGTGCTATGGTCTGACTGTGGCAACAATAAAATTAAAGAACACACTATAAATGCCAAACTATTTAGCCAACGAAAGACGAAAAGCCAACCACCAGAATGAATTTCACCGATATGTGATGGTGTTGGTAAGTACAGGTGCCAATGAAACTCATACAGAGTAAACATTAAATATAATAATAAACATTCAAGCTGTGTTCTGAACCATGTAGACAGCAAAGGGCATCAAAAGTTCAAAAGTTTGGGGTTATCAAGATTTTTTGAAGGAAATCAATACTTTTCTTCAACAAGGATGTATTAAATTCATTAAAAGTGGCAGTGAATAGTGTTACAAAAAATTATATTATGTTCTTTTGAACTTTTTTATTTCTCAAACAATCCTTGTTTTCATGGTTTTCACAAAAATAAAATATTTAACTGTTTTCAACAAAATATAATAATCATAATAATAATACAGAAATATTTCTTATTCATTAAATCAACACATTAGATGGATTCTGAAGGATCATGTTGTGAAACCATACTGGAGTAATGATGCTGAAAATTAAGCTTTGCATCAAGAATAAAATTATTTTATTATTTTATATTTACTATTACTATCATTTTAAAGTGTAACAATATTTCACAAAATTATTGTTTTTACTGTTTTTTTATTTTATTTTATTTTACAAAAGTAAAAACAGCCATGGTGAACATGCAAGATTTCTTTCAAAAACATCCAACCCCAATTTTTTGAATGGTAGTGTATGTATTATTCATTCAACATCATAAATAATTTAACATTGTGTATTTTACCCAATATTTGCTATAGAATATCATAACGTAACAACATTCCAATCTGAACTGCTGCTGGAATCAACTGTTCACTTACGGGGTTTCAGGCAGCAAGGCAGCTCATGCGGTTTTGGAGCAGATCTTGATTACAATTTTTGATTCAATGTCTAAGAGCTATGTCTTGTTTCTACAAGACATAAATGTTAATGTATTGTTTTTGTTCATTGTAAATAGCATCATGTGCAGCTTTTACAGTAAAACACTTTTGCCTTTAGCTGCAAATAATCCTCCACTAAACATACAATAACTTTGTAAGTGTTTTCTAGTGAATAGAAAATACCATTCTTAATACAATTCATCAGTACACATTATTCCAAAGTCAAAATCAATTCATAAGACTACAAGGATGCATTCATAAACACCAAAATGTCTTTCAAATGTAGGTAGTTTCATGTGTTCAAACCAGAACAACTAAAAGGCATTAAATCAGCTTGAAAAACATTGTATTATTATTGTATTTTTGTTCTGTACGATACAATGTGCATAAAAATATTTATTTGCATTAAAAATATGCCATTTTTTTACCTTCTCTCCACCTCTCATATGCATAATTTATTTGTGTGATGAAAAAGAGCTGGAGACGTGTATTTCTCATGGTTACATTCATATGTGGCTCAATGTTTGTTCACTTTAATGTTATTTAAGAAAGTCTGTAATTTATTTGCATTGGAAGATGCAAGGGAGCTTGATACACTGCTATAGTAGACTAATGTTATATTTGTTGCTGTAAATAGCTGCAAATAAATGAAATGCAAAACAAAACTGTGGCAATGGTTGTGTTTTAAATCTGAATAAAGCTTCCTTTCAGAGGCAGTAACGTTATATGGAGGTATGAATTCAAGTAACGTTAGGCCTAATTAGCCTATGTAACTTTCAGCACAGCGTGATGATTAGGCTACACTGCGACTTTAAGGGTGATCATTAATTATCCAAAAGTTCTTTTGATATTTTTGTGATATAAATACTATAAATAATAGATATCCCATCGAAAAATCACAACTGAGTGTGCCAATGAAGCAAATTAGCCTACTGAAAGGGATAGTACAACCAAAAATAAAATTTGTCATTAATTACCCACCCTCATATTGTTTGAAACTCATTAAGACCTCCATTCATCTTCTGAACACAAATTAAGATATTTTATATGAAAACTGAGAGGTTTCTGAGTCCGCATAGACAACAATGCAACTGACGAATTCAAGGCCCTGAGAGGTAGTGGTGACATCACTATAGTGCCCTATTAAGGATTTTTGAAAATGATCTTTGTGTGAATGGAAACATCCTGCAAAGTTTTAAATCTGGAAGTGCACCGTGTATGGTTTTTCAAAAGAAAGAGTCAACTCTGAATCACCGAAACAAGTTGTTTTTCAAAGGAGTCCCAATTCGTTTCATGTTGGTCAAAGTGAAATAGTAGCATATTGCTCGCCCACTTGTTGCGCGCGAAGACCTGGGAAAACTTGATTTTTGCGCTGGTCTGAATTAAAATGCAAATTCATTCTTTGTCAAACAGACAAACGCTGCTCTAAATGAAATCGACCAATCCACAGACTGGCGTCACGCAAAGGCGACGCTGTTTTTCATAGTAGCAAAAAATACAGTGGACGTCAATGGTGACCCAAAACAGACTGGTTACAAACTTTTTCAAAATATCTTCCTTTGTTTTCGGCAGAATAAAGAAATTCATTCAACTACTTGAGGGTGAGAAAACGATGACAAAATTTGTAATTTTTGGGTGAACTATTCCTTTAATGTATGATCTCAATTATGAACTGGTTTGTAGTGTAAACAGTTTTACTATTTACTCCATGCTGTTATTCTCCTCGTTATTTACCTATAGCGTCTAACGAACCAGAAGCCTCACCCACAGGCTTGCATCAGTGTTAAAGAAAAAGGAGGAAAGTGGTTTGGAAAAGCAAATATTTGGGAGTCATTGAACAAATAAGGTAAAAACAAATTCATATTATAAGAAAATGAAAGTGTTTTTTTGACTTTGCATGTATGTCAACCTGTTGTTGGGGACTCCCAAAACCAAAATATGAACCTTTCATAAGCCATAATAGTGCACTTTAAAATAGCCCTTGTGAATGCGTTGTGGTAGCTACTCTCGTGAAAGTGTGCTAAAGACTGACACAGAAGAAAATAAATGGTTGAATAAAGTTGTTTCTTTGTGCGCAAAAGAAAGCTTCAAAACATCATGGTTGAACCATTACTTTCATGATATTTTGATACCTTTCTGGGCCTTGAATGTGTTAGTTGCGGTGCTGTCTATGGAGGATCAGAAAGCTCTCAGATTTCCTCAAAATTTGTGTTTTGAAGATGAACGAAGGTTTTACAGGTTTGGAAACCTGTAAGAAACTTTCCTGTTGGAAACCACACTTAACAACAATGTCATTTCTGCACATATCATCATACATGTACAAACACTACCTGTTCTTACTTGAATGTCTATATTATATATTGTGTTTTTGCTATTTGTACACTATTTTGTATATTTGTATATTATTCTTTTTATTATTTGTGTCTTGTCTTGTCATTCTGTTGCACTGTAGAGCTCTGTCACTTAAACAAATTCCTCGTATATGTGTAAACACACTTGACAATAAAGCTCATTCTGATTCTGATTCTGAAATATATGAGAGTGGGTACTTAATGACAGATTTTTTGGGGTGAACTAACCCTTTAAGTCACTGACTTAATGAGCAGCAAGACAGCTGCCTTCAGATTCAGACACAATGAGGCTGATTAACATACTGGAGAATTGCAAATCGCCTGCCCATAATAAACCAGCTGAAAGAGGTTATTTACAGCCCAGCCTCTCAAATATGAATTACTGAGGCGGGTTTTTCTGATAGTCAAATAATTAAGTTAATGAAGAGGAAGTAAAGTAATCAGACCCTTGGTGGTGATGTCATCACGGTTATTACATTTACTCACAAAAAAAAGCAGAAAATAAATTCAACAAGAAAAAAAAGCTAAATGATAGGAATACGACTGAAACAAGGCACTTTATTGGGCGTTTGTATGAGGGCGGTGATTAAATGCAGAACAAGTGCAGACAGCATAACTTCACTGTCACGGGGGCTCCGGGACAGCATCTTTATATAGTGATTAAATGCATTTTTAACTGGCCTCAGAAAGGTGCCTCTGCCTTGTTAAAACTCAACCAGACCGGGACATCGAGGACAGTCTGAGTGAGTTTACTCATTTTCAGAGATTGGACTACACAGGTTTATTTCCCGGGTAAGGCGAATAACATACGCTTCCTGCCGGGAGATTATAGGACTTTACAGCTTGAGAGTTGTCAATGAAACCCTCAAAAAGTTTCACACTGAATAGGTTTTAAAGTCAAGAAAAGGACACCTCGTACAGTCTACCTGATTAGGTAAATTGCACATTAACATTTGCATTACATTTGGCAGGCACTTACCTTTATCCGTTCATGCATCCTCTGGGAATCAAACACATGACCTTGGAGTTGCATGCATCATACTCATATCACAGTGTTCATAGAGACAAAATTGAATAAATAAATAAAAAAAAGACCAGAGTAATATCTTGAGATCAGGACATCATTTTAGGCCCATGAGAAAACACCCACAACACCCTAAAAACAGATGTTAAAAGCAATGAGAACTAGCAAGATTTTTTACATTTTCTACAGAAAATCTGTACCATCTCTGAAATGTTTTCAGTGCGGTGAACAAAAACTGAATACAGGTATACTGTGGACTACAGTTTATTACAGTGGCTAATTGTGATCCAAATAATCCAAAACGGTGATTATTTTCCATATAAGCCTAGAAAGAAAAGCCTAAAGAAAAGAAAAAAGGACATGACAAAAAAAGAAGTCGTGCAGGTGATGATTAATCATGAAGTATACTGATAAGTGCAGCAGATTTCATGCATTTACACATTATTTTTAGGCCACATCTTACATTTAAATTTATTTATCATTCAGCAGGTGATTTTATCCAAAGTGACTTACAAATGAGGACAACTGAGGAAATCAAACCAACAAAAGAGCAATAATATGCAAGTGACAAGTCTTGGTTAGTCCAATGCAGTACACATTTTCTTTCCTTAAATACAGCTGGAAAAAAAAAAAAAGGAGAGAGAATGCTTATATAAACAGGTAATTTAATCTTTACACTTTTTCTAGATGATTCCTGCCTGTGCAATGCTGATCTTGTACAATTTTCCTCCTTATCCATGGAAAAGTAATAACAACCCTTACACAAATTAACCATGGTTTTACTGTAGTAAAAACGTAGTTTTTGCCATATGGATGATACCAATATAACCACAGCTTTATTACAAATACCAAGGTTAAACAATGGTTAGTGTAATAAAGCCATAGTTCATTTGTAGTTACCATGGTTTAGCTATAGTAACCATTCTTTTTGTTGTTGCAGTAAAACCATGGTTAATTTTCATAAGGGAACCCTAGAAGTCACTCAACAAGCCACATGATTTGATGTGTATAGTCTGAATTGACAATTATTGGCATTATGAAGTTTATGACGTTTATGAAGTTTAATTAAGATTATGACAGTGGTTTTCAAGAAGGGGGCCTCATGGTAACTTACATTTGACAAAATAAGACGAAACAAGCAAAATAAGTCATAAAAATCACAACATTTATTTTAATTTACCCTCTCAACAAGTTCTATCTTTTCTTTTCTTTGAAGAACCAGGGTTCCTACTGCCTATAGATAAAAAAAACATATGATACATTATTATTATTGTTTATTTTTTTAGTCACTTTCCTTAATCTTTTCCCAGTATGTAAACTAGAAAATTCATGGGGCTATGGAGAACCACCGAATTAGGGGTTTGTTCTTACATTTCAAAAAGTAATAATAATTTTCTATAACACCACAATAAATATAACATAATATAATTAGTCATGTCGAAAATGTTGATTAGCATTATTAACAGCAAAACACTCAATCTGCCTTTTTAAGCAAACATATATAACAAATATCCAACGAAAAGCTTCAGGTGGTTTTCCTGTATACGCTACAAGACGGACAGAAATGCTGACTACCAGTATCTCCTAACCATTACGCCGCTGACCCAAAGCATCAAAGATATCCCGACTTTATACATGGCTCCGCTTTCGGCTCCAACCCTTTTATCCGCATGAAAATGTCAGTTTCATAGTGAAATAAGTAAATGCGACTCTACCAATTTGTCTGCCGGCAAATCAGCAACAATAACTTGAGCGACGTGACCCTGTAAAATATTTATACCCTGTAGTTTAATCAATCAGACTCATTACGGGAATATGAACAGATTGTGTGATCTTTTAAAGTAATCACCCTTATTGCTTGAGATTTCCCTCGGCCTTGTCGTGTCACTTAAGCTAATGGGAAGGTAAGAGAATGAGAGACTGGCCCTATAAATTCACATCTGTCCCGACTTTAACCGCAGCTCAAACACACACAAAAAGGCCAAGATTTAGTAATAAACTTTATTGAAAAAGGCTCAGCCTTTTCTCTTTAAATGCAAGCTTGCGTTCGGGACAGGCATTTATTATGCTTGCGGGAAATCTATCAAACAGATGCGAAATGTGGCTTAATAATCAAGATAAGCGACTAGCTACCCGTCACGATGATTATGATTGGCTCGGAGTCAGCAAAAGGCCGTGTTTGTTTTTCCTTGCCGCAATAAATAATCGGCCTATCCTTGAGATGTGATTTCTGAATGTACACGTAGAAAACGGCTAATGTTTACTTTTATACACTAGTGGCTAATTTCAATGTTCGGCCTACAGCTAAACTTGAAGCCACTGCTATAGATTATTGTGCAATGACTGTTTTAAAGAAGTAAGCTTCAACCCAGAAGTGTCCAATAAAGCAAGATGGTCTGGGATTAGAAATCCAATTTAAACCTGGAAATAAACAGTAAGGAATAAAATAAATGGTGTCACTCAATGCAACAGAACGTTAACAAACACGCCGCATTTTCCTCTCCCCGTGGCCTTTATGGCACATCTGTGATTTACTGAAGGAAAGGGACTCTGGAGGATCAAAGGCACTCAACACTGACCCATAATCCCTGGCTAATTAAATAATTCACTAATTGATTCATCACTAAATCAATAAAGCAGGAGATGGTTTATTGTGTCGGTATAGCATAGGTGACCAATTGGTTGCAACCAGGAGAATGTATTTTTATTAAGCATGACTATTATTACAACAATAGAGAAAACTAGGAATTAACTTTTAGTACATGTAGTTAGACTCTTTTGGTCAGTAATCAACTAATCAAACAAAAAAGTGAACTGACCTGCTGGAAAATCCAGAAGTCATTTATAATCATCCAACCAACCAACGGATGTACTTTCCACATGATAGACCACCATGGCAAAATTATTAACTTATTAATTATTAAAAATATTTCATTTAATCACCATAAATAAATTGGCAAGATTGCATTTACTTATTTAACTTGATTGATTGATTGCATTATGACATCATTCATCATACACTCTCAGAAATAAAGGTACAAAAGCTGTCACTGAGGCGGTCCCTTTTGAAAAGGCACATGTTTGTACCTAAAGTGTCCATTTTTGTACCTTAAAGGTACATATTAGTATACTTAAAGTGTACATATTTGAACCTAATAAGTACAAATAAAGGGGACCTTTTAAAAAGGTACCGCCTCAGTGACTTTGAACAGCTTTTGTAGCTTTATTTCTGAAAATGTGAAAATAATTTAACAATACAGAAAAATATTCATATTTCTTATGCTATTTATATCCGTCTGTTGGGGTGAAATGCAACCTAAATGAGCCAGTCAGTCCAGTCCAGTCAGTCACAAGACTGCAAACATCACCCTAATCATATAAGGTAGGCCTTTTGATTAAACATGCCAAAAAAACATTAGGCTCAGACAAAACAAAGGTAGGTTTCGTTTGACCTTGATGTGGACTATAAGATGACATCATTTCATAGCCTGCAGGATCATGAAAGCAGAAACGGCCGGCCAATGGAGGACAGTCACACGCTCCCCAGACCATAAACATTGTTTCTGTTTAATGAATGATTATTCAGAGAGGGCCGACTGGACTTAAGTGGGATGGTTTGCATGGATGGAAATGCTAATTAAAGTGTAATTCATCCCACTGGAACTGTATCTATGTCTGTGCATTGCGTTCTCTGTCTGAAAATGGTGATGTTTAGGTGAACGTGTGCCCATATGCGGTTTATGGCCTCTCTGTCCCCCGTCGGTGGCATAAGGTCATTGATGAGATTGATTATGATGAACATTGAGTCAGAACGTCACTTTTGACCCTCACAGCCCCCACAAACCATAAATTCATGTGCCTAAACAGCCTGTAATAATTGTTTCATACCTTCAAAACACCAGAGACCAACTAGGGGTTTGATCAGACATTCAGTAGATGGTGAAATTACATTATTTATGACCTTCACAAAAACAAACAACATAAAAAAAATCACATTGTTAGAGAGGCAAAGCAGCCATCGGTCACAGTTTTTTGGATGCCCTCCTCAGATGAACAGCACAGAAATATTAAATTAATTTGTCCAATAACTGTATAAAGAACATGTTTATATTTGTTAAATGTAAAACATTGTGTTTCTAAATTAATAAAAACATTTAAATAGATGTATTAAATTTCTACTAACATTATAAATTATGCTCATCACAAAACTCAACAATTACATATCTACTACTGAATGCTGGAACTATTTAATATTACATCTGGTATATTATATATATATATATATATATATATGTGTGTGTGTATGTATGTGTGTATATTTGTGTGTGTTTTTTAACAATACTCAAAAATTATGTTTTTTCATTGTGTATTTCAATTAATCTAAAAAGAAAAAAGAAAAAAAAAATCATAACAACAACAAATAACAAAACAAACATGATTTTTGAAAATAAAAAAACAGTTATCGGTTTTTGCAAATTAGCTCTTCACATATACATATATAAATCTTCAAGAAATCCCACTCTATCAGAGAGTGCTATTATAAAATGATGTATCAGATGGCAATATTTTATATATATATATATATATGCATGCATGTAATATGCATGACTAATATATTTGTGAAACACATCGTTTATTTATATGGAATAAAAGTTAATTGAAGTATAACACAGTATTAGTTTGTAAAACACCATGGCATTGCCAGTGTTTTGGGGCATAAGGACACATCACTAATGATGTCAAAAAGAACAACATCACAACAAAATGTCAATAAACACTCACTTAACATTTTCAGTTTGCTATGCCTGTCTCTGTGAGATCACAACACAACTGAAGCAACATCTCCCCCGAGTGGTGATAATGAAACCTGCAAGAAAACCTATCCGACTCCATCTGTCACTGTTTCAGTCACACTTTATTCACCGTTTATAAAAGAAAAGAAACACATGTAAATGAATGCTGAGATACATGTCTCCAGTCTTATATCCTATATAAATTAACAAGCTTGCATAATTAAGAATTCCTGAACAGAAGCAAACCTGGACAGAATTTCAATTGCAAGTTAAAACATCCTTTAGAAACACACAAAAAAAAATAAAAATAAAAATAAAAAAATCTAAATGAGAAGAGCCACCACAAAGCAATCAGTAAATTTGAATATTATATATATTTCTTCTAAAATATTCAGAAAATTACTGCTCTTAAAAAGTAAAACAAACAACAAGCAGAAACACATTTAGGTCCTTATTCACAGATAAAATTTCCAACTACAATATATATGGAATGCTTAGGTTTAGTCCTGAATTATGAAAGAGCATGTAATGCATACATCTCTTAAAAATATGTCTGGGCCATGATCAGTTATTTTGCTAATATTTGAGACCAAATATGACCCAGACATTATTTTGAGATTCATCCTCACTAGCCAAGCCTTTTCAGACATAATAAACGAATAACCGAACACAGAAATTACCTAGGCATGTGGATTTCTTTCTCAATTAAAATGCATACTTAAATCCATTTAAAGATAAATTATTCCTTTAAAGAACACCTTAATACTGTAAGCAATTTAAGAAACTTATACTAAATGAAACAAATATGTACCTGTTAAAAAATAAGAGAAGTGGACGTATCCTATTTGCAAAGTAATGTGAACAAGCATTAGCAAGTTTTCACAGGCATAACCATTTTTTACACATCCTCTCCTCCAAGTCTGAAAGAAATACTGAGCATAGCATAACTAACACCACTTTGACTTGCTGATAAAAGCTGAGTGCTATAGCCAAACAAGTTGCTTAAAATGACTTATTCTTTAATCCACAATTTTCAGGCATTTTCCTTCATCAAACTAGAGCAGAACTATTTTTCAGCGCTACAACATACACAAGAATTCGCTAATCATTTAGTCAGAGACCTGTTTCACAAATGAAGTCCAATGGCAGTAACACAGCTTTATCTTTAGGCCTGTGCAATACAAAGTGCCACAAAAACTCAGATGTCGTGCTTTATCAGCAGAACTGTTGTTTAAATAACCTAACTAATATCCTTTAAAACAGCTAAAATTGCAATCAAAATTGGTTTTGGTTCCTTAAAATGTGCAAGCTAATAAATCTGAAAAAAAAAGAAAAAGAAACATAAGCCAAATTAAGTCTGAAAACAACTGGTTTGATGATACGCAACTGGTGCCTGTGATAATGCAGCCATTACAGTAATAGAGCTATTGCCCTCTTTTGTGTACCGTAACAGTGAATCCCACTAAATCAGGAACATGCCCTGTTCATAGTTTACTCCAAAATCATAATTTCATTTCAGTGCTTAATATGGATTTTTAGGTGAAATATACGAGACACTGATGTGAAGGCTAGTGTGATCTTGTCCGAGTGCGTAATCATGGCGTGCCGAGCTCACTGAGGTAAGACAGAGCTAATGTTTGCAAGGCTTGTGAGTTCAGTGGGTTGTTTTTGTCCGAGTGCATAGTCCAAAACATCCAGAGTCCACTGGAAAACAGACACCAAATCTCAGTGGAAGCATCATACTCTGTTGGTATCTACATCTGTACCGTTTGAGTCCCGAAGGTTCTGGACCTGGTCTAGGACCCAGCTGATTCTGGGCCTTTCCTGAGGATTGGTCACCATAGTGGAGCTGAGGAGGGTTTGAAGACCTTGAGAATAACTGTCAAAGATAAAAATATAATGAGATAGGATGTCTCTTTGGCAGGCAGCATTCTCCATTTATCATATTTTACCATTAGAAAATGTTACAGCGCTAAAGTCGAATCCTAGCCTCACATTCCATTCCATGAGTGTTCAATAACGAGCAGATTTCTTTTAAAAGTGACTAGTACTCATTTGGTCATGTAATCTAAACATGACAGCCCTCATGAGGCAACCCACTTTTTTGGATGTGTAAAATGTTTAAAAAATTTGAATATTATTTAAAATTAGTGCTGTCAAAAAATTAATTGCGTTCAAAATAAAATTTCTGTTTACATTAAATACTGCGTGTATGATGTTTCTATTTATTATGCATATATATATATATATATAAATACAAACGTATGCATGCATATATTTAAGTAATATATTAAATATATTTATATATAGTATAAAATATAAGAATATAAACATAAAATTGTAGTTATTAAAAAAAAGCAATTATGTATGTGTGTGTGTGTGTATTTATGTTTACACATAATAAATATATACTGTACACATTATGTAAACAATTTATTTTGGACACGATTAATTGTTTGACAGGACTATTTAAAATATAATATGATAAGCAAAAAAAAAAAAGAGAAATATTATTTATTTATTATATATATATATATGTATATATTATTGTATTTTTTTAATAATGTTATTTTAAATGTAATATTCCACCTAATTTTATAAATTCATTTAATATTTATTTTTCCCACATTATGCTTTTACACAAAATTGTGTAACTTGCATAATAATTTGAATAATATTATACTACATTAATATATTTTAATACTATATATTTACAACATTTCACATTTTATATGTGCTATTTTTACAATGAATTAAAAAAAAATAATAATTTCTCATGTTCAAGAAAGTTGGTTCAAAATACAATATGGCATTGTAAAGAGCTGCCTTTTCCAATAAGGTCCAGAGAGGCCTCCAGCTCACCTGCACGTCTGTGGAATGGAGACTGGATTCTGGACGGCGAGAGCCACGCTGTCACCTTTCTGAAAAATCAAGTCATACGGTCCCTCCAGCATCATCATGCAGTACAGCACACAACCTAGAGACTAGAGCAGAAAATACAAAGGTCACCTACAGCAGACATAACAGACTGTCACAGACATAACATTATACTGATCTGAAGGAGTAGAGATATGAAAGGACAAAAGTTACAACATTAGCCCTGTGCAGACAAAACTGAACACAGTGAACAGCAATAAAACAACATGTCATGGGTTGGTTTTGACTGTTGCAGAATTCTGTAATGCAAGTATTTCAAAGAAAAAAGAGCTGAAAAGGTAAAACTATTACACCCGTAAAACACACAAGAGAATTACCCAAATGTCTGTTCTCTCATCAATGATACAGTGACTCTCCACATTAAAGAGCTCTGGTGCTCTGTAGGAGATGGTGCACCTCTGAGCCGCCCAATCCTGAAAGAGAAAGTGTACAAACATGATTCATTTAATGCTTTGATTTGCTGCTGATCATTTTTTAATGAATGCCGCTGAACGATTTTCTGCTCTAACCTGGACTGTCATGGCCTCCCGTGAGCCTCGAACTTCAATCCTGGCCTTGTTCATGGAGCCCAAGTCCATTAATAAAGGACGATCATTCTCATCCAGTAGAACATTGGTGGGTTTCAAGTCCCTGTTTTCAGAAATACAGCTCATGTTAGAGTAATAACACCAACAAGACAACATTCAAATGAACACTGTACATGTTGATGTTCACTTTTTATATAACGGATTATGTTTGCATGAATATTTAATATATTTAGCCTACTGTAAATCGGTATATATTATGTATCGTGATTGCACACTGGTGGAAGCTTTGGATGACAGCCAGCACGAGAAGCAAAAAAAAATAAAGATACTTTTAGATGTTTAATTACTATTTGGAACATTGGGATTGCTATATAAGTGCTTAATAAACTCTTTTTTGTGAAAACCTCAAATTCAAAAAGCTCAAAATTTGCCCGTGCATATTCTGACTCGTTTTGGCAGCCCCACTTTTATTCTCAGTACCTGTGTGCATAGCCTTTATCGTGAATATCTCTGAGGCCTTCGCAGATGCCATGCAGAATGTGTAGTATGCGGCTCTCGGGCATAGAGCTTCCTTTATCCCGCAGCTTCTCCAGGACAGACCACAGACTTCCCTTCTGCACAGGAACAATTCAGCACGTGAAACACTTTTACTCAGTACTCATACTGTATCTCAGAAGTCACTGGACACTTGGACTTATTAGAGGCCTGGAACGGAAAAGCAGAACAGAACCCACTCACACTGATGTAGGGGAGCAACAGCCAGGCCTCACACTTCGCGCCGCGCTCCATGAAGGTGTGTGAGGTCAGGCTGAGGATGTTGGGATGGTTGAAAAGGCGGTGCATCTCCACCTCGGTCTGAGCCTCCTTACGGCCCTCGCGGTCATGGCAGAGGATCCGCTTTAGAGCGTAGAAGCGGCCATCTTGTGCACCTTCTACCAGATCCACATAGCTGAAACCTCTAGAAGAAGCAAAGAATGAAGTCAAAGGACAACTACTTCTTATGAGAACTTTAGGTTTTATCTAAAAAAATTCAAGAAAACCAAAACAGTCTCATGACCAATTTGTACGTATTTTAATGGGGGGGGGCCTAATTTGTGCAAATTCATACAACCTCACTCGTACGATTTTGTATGATTTGTCTAAAACCCCAGTGACAGGTTTAGGGGGAGAGTTAGATGTAGGACATTCGTACAAATTCCTCTGAACTTCTACCTGTAAGTATGATTAATAATTGATGATTGTATTTTCTAGCGATCGTTCAAAATCCGTATTTGTGTACGTTATGTTGTGTAACAACCCTGCACATGTCTTGGTAACCG
>JAUMHE010000042.1:15238734-15257842 GCA_032359235.1 Enteromius mattozi
TACATGTAAACCTGTTTTAAGAGACTCATAAAACAATATTAGCAACCTTTAAAATGGCATAATAGGGGCACTTTAATCTAGTTGTTTAACAAACCTGGCATTGTATATGTGGCTCTGGACCACAAAACCAGTCAAAAGAGTACATTGTTTGAAATTGAGATTTATACTTTATCTGAAAGCTAAATAAAAGGTAATAAGCTATTGATGTATTAGGACAAGACAATCTTTCGCCAAGATGCAACAACTAGAAAGTCTGGAAAACAATCTAGATTTTGAGAAAACGTGGTCCTTAGCAACATATTTTATTAAACAAAAAGATTTTGACATAATTATGGTAGGAAATTTACAAAATATCTTCATGGAACATGATCTTTACTCAATATCCTAATAATCGTGGCATTGTTGTAGCAATAAGCTTGTAATATATTCTTTCGGGCAAAGAATTGACTCGAGTCTTTGTTCAAATTTCAACCGTTTACTGAATGTTCTCTTACAACAAACAGAAACAAATAAACTCTTTCTTTGTTTCTTAAAGGCAGTCCAATAATAAACGGAGCAAACTATTACAGAATAAACACGGGGGGGTGTTTTACCAACGTACACAGAAATCTAAACAAGCACTTCTAAATTCAATTTTAAATGTTAATTATTTATTTAAGTTATAGGCATTACAGGCATTAAAGTAAAATCTATAATTTTGAGACATACAATTTATTTTTGGCGACTGCTACAAATATACTCGAGCTACTTAAGTGTGGTCAAGTGTGTAGTATGTGATCACATTCTACAACAACTGTTATCTCTCTGAACAATTTCCTTATTTCTCTTTCGTAAGACTTTTTTTTTTTTTGATAAATGCATGAATGAAAACCTAAAAGTAGCCCCTTCTGTATTTTACAGTCAGTGAAGAAGCAGTGCATGGCTGTTCCTTTACAGTGAGACACAGAGACACTTTCTCTGTTCCTCTTTGGTGGAATAAGTTCCCATCATCCATCCGATGTGCTGAATTCATCAAAACCTCTGAGAAACAACTAAACACAACACACTTTTTCTATAAACACTTGAACTAACTCACATCTGTAAATAAAATAACGTACTGTAAATCCTCTGAAAGCATGTCATGTCCTTTCCTTTCCTGTTTATATCTTTTTTGCTCTTCTGCTTGTGTATTATCCGAAGCTGCACATGATGTTTCTTATTTGTAAGTAACTATGGATGACAGGGTGTGATAATTGTCTCTAATAAATGGTCATTTGTTTTAGTTCCATGGAAAACAATATTCAACCATATTTTTTCTTGATATTTTTCTAGTGTTGGGCTTACACAATTCCAGTAAGTTTTCAAGTGTTTTAAGGACTGGATAGTCTAGTTGACTAGTCTTACCCTTCTTCTAGTTTCTGGATGAAGTAGTATCTCTTGTTGTCAATGGTGATGGCACTGCGTGAGCAGATACACAAAGCTTGTCCCATCTTCTCTGGAGCATAGCTTAAGACCCACCATGGATGGAGGAGAGGCACTGCAAGAAATTATCACTTGATTACTTACATTCATATTCTTTTTAGTATTTATTCTATTCCTTCTGTTTTTTTTTTCCTGTCCATATTCATCAAAATATGACACTTTAATTAATTATATCAAATGCAAATCATTGAAAATATCTGTTATCTATGATGCGTCATGAAAAAGACACTATAGCCTATTAATTGCATTATCATGATTTATTAAATGTAAGCCAATTTAGACCAACAAGTCAAAAACAAGCCACTGTCTGTGTCCAATTTTCCACTAAAATAAATTATTCACTGAGTAGAAGGGAGCTGTCTGATTGGCTACTTATATTTCACCTTTATGACGTGGGCTGTTGCGCTCCGAAATGTTACAGATGCCGCTTGATAGTGTTTACCGTGTTAATTCGTAACGATAACTGATCTACACATCGATCGTCTCCGCAGTAAACGTGGCGTCTTCAAGAACAGCTGGCTTGCGTTTCACAGCATTGAGTTCACCGAGCGAGACCCGCAACATTCAGATGCAGACTAGATCTTAGGTAGGATCATTATTAGTTGTTATAATCGAGTCATTGGGTTTAAGAAAAAGAAGGATTGCAGTGGCAAACGGTTTACCTTATGAGACGCTCTCCCTGTCCTCCGCTGATTTCTCCGGTTTCTTCCGTGTACAAAGAAAACGTCACCGTGACGCACGCATGCCGATTTAACTCCTACAGTGCTGGGACATCCCCGGAAAGGGATTATTGCTTTTAATAGTGTTATTGCAATATCTAGGTTTTAAAAACATAAAAGAAAATATTGTTGTCTATAATTAAATTAATTATGATTAAACAGATAAAAAAGTAATTTACAGTTCAAATTTCAATTAAATAAATGCTATTTTTTTTAATATTAGCTAAACATCAAATTATTAAACAATTACAATGTTATATTGTAATATAATGTAATCATTTGTAATGCACACTTTATTTATGTAAGTATAAATTTGGGTAGGGCTATAAAAAGGGATTTACAAGTTTTTCTTATTTAATCTCATTTAATTTATTGTGTAATTTATTAAATATTGTGATATTAATGCATTTTTTAGTAGAAAAAAAGTTTGCATGGTTTACTGTTCAAAATAGTACACAACTTTTTATTGGATAATGACTAAATTAATTAAAATAATGTCATTGTTGATATTAGCATATAAACAAATTATTATTAATTAATTATGGCTTTTTAATAATATATAATTATGTATAATGCCGTTATTAGGCACTAAATATTAACTAGCAACTAGCAAGCAATATAATAATAATTAATATTACATATAAATATCTTCATCATTAATATGATTTATTTAATAATAATGTCTTTATAACCAGGATGTATCCAGGTGTTTATGTACAGATATATTTTTAAAAATGACAATTTTCTATATATAATATAATATAAATTCTAAAATATATTCAAATAGTAAAGAATAAATGTTACATATATATATATATATATATATTAAAAGAAAAAGAAAACATAGTTAAACATAGAAGATATTAATAAAAATATGTTTAATGTCATTAATAAAAGTTATTCTAAAATATTATAAGAAAAACATTTTAAAATTGTATCACTATTGGAAAAAAAAAAAATATATATATATATATATATACACACACACACAAAGTCACCAAAAAGAACCACAAAACAATTATAACCTTTATTTTATTTGACTTGTATTTGGTAAAAAAAACAAAACAGCAGTTTCCCTTTAGAACTCCTCCCCTTCCTCATCTTCTTCAAATGAATCGATGCCCACTTCTTCATAATCCTTCTCCAGAGCTGCCATGTCTTCTCTAGCCTCTGAGAACTCTCCTTCTTCCATGCCTTCTCCCACATACCAGTGCACGAAGGCTCTCTTGGCATACATCAGGTCAAACTTGTGGTCCAGTCGAGCCCAGGCCTCGGCGATGGCTGTGGTGTTGCTCAGCATGCACACGGCTCGCTGCACCTTGGCCAGGTCTCCTCCAGGAACCACCGTCGGGGGCTGATAGTTGATGCCCACCTTGAAGCCAGTGGGACACCAGTCCACAAACTGGATGCTTCTTTTGGTCTTGATGGCTGCGATGGCGACGTTGACGTCTTTTGGCACCACGTCTCCTCTGTACAGCAAACAGCAGGCCATGTACTTCCCATGCCGAGGATCACACTTCACCATCTGGTTGCTGGGCTCAAAACACGAGTTGGTGATCTCAGCCACCGAGAGCTGCTCGTGGTAGGCCTTCTCCGCGGAGATGACCGGAGCGTATGTGGCCAGGGGGAAGTGGATACGAGGGTAGGGCACCAAGTTGGTCTGGAACTCCGTCAGGTCGACGTTCAAGGCGCCGTCGAAGCGCAGAGAGGCGGTGATGGAGGAGACGATCTGGCTGATGAGCCGGTTGAGGTTGGTGTAGGACGGGCGCTCAATGTCCAGGTTCCTCCTGCAGATATCGTAGATGGCCTCGTTGTCCACCATGAAGGCACAGTCGGAGTGCTCCAGGGTGGTGTGAGTGGTCAGGATGGAGTTGTACGGCTCCACCACAGCCGTAGACACCTGTGGAGCTGGATAAATGGCAAACTCCAGCTTGGACTTCTTCCCGAAGTCGACGGAGAGACGCTCCATCAAAAGGGAGGTGAAGCCTGAGCCCGTGCCACCACCAAAGCTGTGGAAGACCAGGAAACCTTGCAGCCCTGTGCATTGGTCGGCCTGTTTGGAAGAAGGGAGAACATTGGCATTTTGGGTTCTGTTGTGTTGAGCTCATTTGTGAGTAAATGTAAGAGTAGTTACCAGTTTGCGTATGCGGTCCAGTACGGAGTCAATGATCTCCTTGCCAATGGTGTAGTGCCCACGGGCGTAGTTATTCGCTGCATCCTCTTTGCCTGAGATTAGCTGCTCGGGATGAAACAGCTGGCGATAGGTGCCTGTGCGGACCTCGTCTGAAGGAATAACAAGATAATACCACATAAAAACCAAATATTGACTCGTGCTGTTATTGTTAACTACAACTAAAAATAAACTATTGAAAGCCATTCTTAGTCATTTAAATGAAGCTGGAAACTAAAATATAAATATTAGATGAGAAATGCTTAGCTAGAAATTAGACAACTCAAACAGCTAATATTAATATGAAAATAAAAATCTTATTTAAACAAAAAAACAAAACAAAACAAACAACAACAAAAAAGCTAAATCACAAAAATAATACTAAAATAACACAGATCCTGACCTTTATTCCCTGAATTGTTAACAAATTTCATTATTTATTATTTAATTCATTAAAAAATTAAAACAATTTATATTTAAGTAAAATTATTGTTATACAAATTGTTTTATTATAATAATTATATATATATATATTTAAAAAAAAAAAAAAAAATATATATATATATATATATATATATATATATATATATACATACATACATACATACATACATACAATATCACTGACCATTATGACAATAAATAAACTATATATTTTTTTCCTAATTACCAAAATTTAAACTAAAATGTAAATAAAACATGCAAAGCTAAAAAAATAATTTATACTGATCTGACCCCTACAAATGGGGAACATTTAATATTCAGTAATATAAACCAGATTTTTTCAAGGCAATGTGATTTATACTAATACAACTAATACTACTAATAAAAAACTATTTTATTTAATGTAATAATTAAAAATAATAATTATTATAAAATAATAATTGTAATAATTTATTTTGTAAAATAATTTAAAACAATTTACATTCAATTTAAATTACTATTACAATTACAAATTACCTGACAATAAATAAAAATTAAATGTAATTAAATGAAACCTTGCTATGTGTGCTATGGGACTTATCAAAATATTTTATTCCCCTTTGTTTAATCTCTTCTAATTGTCCTCATTTTTAAGTCACTTTGGGATAAAAAAAAGTCTGCTAAATGACTAATAATACAAATTATATGATGACTAAAACTGTTGAAACTTTGTCTATCCTGTTTATAAAATCCTGAGCGCTATTACAGTGTGCCATCCCTTTTCTTTTTGTAATAAATGCAACGTGCCAACTATGGCTGCGGTTATTTTACTCGCGTTTCCCATGTTAAAATGACAAATATAAATTAAACACCATTAGGATATTTACCAATGACAGTTGGCTCAAGGTCTACAAAGATGGCACGTGGTACGTATTTGCCAGCTCCAGTCTCACTGAAGAAGGTGGTGAAGGAGTCATCATGGCCACCCACTGGTTTGTGGCTGGGCATCTGGCCGTCGGGCTGGATACCGTGTTCCAGACAGTACAGCTCCCAGCAGGTGTTCCCCATCTGGACGCCAGCCTGGCCGACGTGGACAGAGATGCACTCACGCTGTGGAGAGGAAGCAGATTATTAGTAACTGGGTTGCACATATTAGGTGGCAGTAATTTCCGCAGTGTTCCTCCTACAGCTAACAATTTTTTTTTCCCAGCTAACAAAATATATTCTAAGAATGTTCTGCTAATGTTCCCATTAAAATTGAACATATATTCCTGTTCAGGACAAACAAGGGCCTCATGAACAACTTTAAACACACACACGTACACATTAAGGTAAAAACACAGTATTAAGAAACACGGGGATGTAAACTTTTGAACAGGGTTGAATTATTTTTATAAATTCAACTATTATTTTCTCTTGTGGAATATATGTAAACATATTTTATGCAAAATATCTTATTCAGGTAAATAAATAAACAATAAGCATTTTGTATGATCCCTCTTAATTTAGTAAAATATTTACCATTTAGCAGTTTCTGAAAGGGGGATGTAAGTTATGAAAGCATTATTTCAGAATATTGAAAAAAACAAGCAAGCAAATAAATAGTCTAAATAGATATTTAAAATGATAATATCAGGATTTTAACGGCGTATAACGATGTAACACATTTAAAACAAGTCTCTGCTCTTCAAACTTTCGTTTTGCCCACCAGGGGGCAGAATCAAACAAAAAAAAAAATAGTTCTTTTCAGTCAGAGGTTGGTCATCAGTCACAGATGACTGACATCTGCAGCTGACAGAGAAAAGGTGTTGGCTGAACCTCTCAAAGCCCCCAAACATGTTTGTCGTCAGGGTTTGTGCTTATCTAGATGACAATCCGGAGATAACGAAGTCTATGCAGCCCTTGAATTCATATTAGGACATGTTAAACACCTCTGTTTGTTTGGAAAGGGAGTTCCCTGGGAAGCGTTTATTAAGTGACAGTTGCAACATATGGCAGACAGACCTGCTACTAGCCCTCATAGCCATTATTTTCTTTTCACACATAAATAAGAAACCTTCCACAAACACTTTTTTGCTTGTCACACACACCCCCTTGCAAGTCTGAAGAAGCATGAAAAGGCTTGAGGTGTCTACAACAGCCCCAACAGGTTTATATCAGATGAGGGAGCTAGCTACACCCTAATGTGGAATTTACAGCATGTGTACTAAAACGTGGTTGAATATGAATGGAGGGAAAAGGCAAATTAAAAATATTTTCCAGAATTTTTATGAACTTAAGAACAACAACAACACATTTTCATTCAAAATAAATGTGTATATTATGTGTGTGTGTGTATATATATATATATATATATATATATATATAACAAGAATTAAAAATGCAACAAAACATTCCACAAAAATATGATGCAGAATAACTGTTTTTGACACTAATAATAATAAGAAATGTTTCTTTAGCATCAAATCAGCATCATATTAGAATGTTTTCTGAAGGATCATGTGACACTGAACCTTTGCATCCCAAAAAATACATTTTAAAATATATTTAAATACAAAACCGTTATTAATATTGTAATACTATATAATGAAAGTACTGTTTTTACTGTACTTTGGATCAAATAAATATGGCCTTGGTTAGCTTATGAGACTCAAAAGCATAAAAATCCAACCCCAGACTTCTAAACAAAAGTATGATAAAATAAAACAAAATACAATACACTTACAGAATACCAATCTCCAAAACATGATATGATTAACACTGTAAAATCTCCAAAAACATGGTAAAATAAAATACACTCTCAGAAATAAAGGTACCAAAGCTGTCACTGAGGCGGTACCTTTTCAAAAGGTAAATGTCTGTACATAAAGGGTCCATATTGGTACCTAAAAGGTACATATTAGTACTTAAAGTATACATATTTTAACCTAATATGTACAAAAGTGTACCTTTTGAAAAAGTATACTGCCCCAGTGACAGCTTTGTATCTTTATTTCTGAGAGTGCACAAAACATGATATTGGCATAGTATACTGAAGGATAATGTCAAAAAGGTATTATAAAAAAACAACAACAATCAACTATGATCAGGACCATGATCCAAATTATTATAAATGATATTATTTATCAGCTGGAAAAAATCATTCTGGAAGTGATTCCAAAAATATTGTTTCTCTGTGCCTTTATCGTAATAGGTGTGGAGATTTTTAGAACTATATCGTTATCTTTATAGTTCTCACGCTTGGAGTGAACAGGCTTATATATTAGAGTTTCAGATTAAAATATTCTACAATATTCTGTATAAATGTAAAGGTATGTTTCTGTATGGGTTTAATTCCCAGGACATGACTGATAAAATGCAAATGACGTTGGATAGAAGTTTTTGCCAGGTGCAAACATGTACTGCCATTATGTAATCGAAGCACTGAAGGCACCAATGCAAAAATGTAAGTCACATGGTCGCAATAAAAGTGCTCTGTAATGATTTGGCCCCTAAATCTGTGCCTGCGCTCCAGAGAGGTGGCCTACATCAGCCTGAGAAGAAATATCCAGACTCTGCTTCTCCTCCGTGGGTATGACTCTTCCTCTGAATTTATTCTCCTGGGGTTGGGCCCTATTTTTACTCTCCGTCCCTTTCTGTCTATTGGTGAGTCAGTGGGGAGGGGGATGGTGCATTACACAGGCACATGGGACTGCCTAGTTTGGGCATGGCAGCCAGGTTAGAAGTTATTTATGGGTTATTACAAGTCATGCTTCCCCACTAGCTCTTCTTCCCCCACTAAACCCTTCAACACCAACCCATGAGCCCTTTTTGCTCATCATTTGACCACACAGAGCATTTTTTTTTTAACTTGTGCAAATTCTGCTGACAGAATAACTTTTGTTATTCTCTCAATTTATACAGAAAGTGAAATGTAAGACTTTTTAAAACCTCTTTAAGACTGAAAACTGCCATACATTTGTTTGAATAGAATAGAATGCATTTTATTGTCACTGTACACATATACAATGTACATTATATACATGTACGATGAGATTGGGAAACCTGTTTGGAGACCATACTTATTTTTGCAGTTCTATTAGGTTGTGCTTGTGTATTTGCAATCCATTATACTCTTATTGCAACGTTTTTATAGCGTAAACAGTGAAAATGGGATTTTATTGTTTGGGAATTGTTTGTATTGATGTGAACAGAGCCAGGTCTGAATAGGAGTTTACTAAAACAACGCCTATTTGTTAACATAATATCCGACTTGTCCAAGGTATTGTCAGTGGAAAAAAAGAAAATTGTTTTAAAGGGTGCAGCAAGCTACAGTATTTATTTATGATGCATGATTACAGATAATTATGATTTATTTAGAGTAATAGCAGCAATTGACCCTATTTAGTTTTAGTATTTACTTTATTAACACGTTTTGTCGATTTATGTTGACTTAAAAGTGGAAATAATTATCTTAACATGCACAAATTCACTCATTTATAGAAGCGAATTTGACATTTGTTTTCACCTTAAATCTATTCTGTGTAATGATTGCAAAAAAAAAAAAAAGCAAATAAGTGACTTATGGTTACAAAGTGTAAGGTGAGATATGACATAGACTAAAGTTTGTTAATCGTTAACTCTACTGTGCACTGCATTTCCTCATGAGTTGTAAAGATGAGAACAGAAATGTTTTTCATGAAATATTAACAAACAAACTAGCCATTTCACATCGCAAACATCACATTTCAGACAGTCAGCTTGCAAAATATTAAGGCTGTATTATCATTAATGTCTCTTTTGAAATGTTTCTAAAGGTCATGGTGGCGTCCAAAGCACCCAAAAGACAAACACAAAGGCCCCAGGGGTGTGATTTGGGACCTTTAGAATGTGAGAACCATTTGTCCTTGGAATTCAGCACAAACAAACTCCTACACATGTGGTTCTAATATATTTTCCATGCAAAAGCAGGCCTTGAGACCTACAACGCTGTTTTAGTTGTATACTGGGGGCGAGTTGGCAATGCAATCCATTTTACAAAGTAGTTTTGTTTTAAATGAGCCTTGGCACATACTATCACACATTTAATCAAATCTTGAGATTCTAGAAGATTCACAAACTATTGAGTATTAGGCCTATTTAACCCAGCTGTCCAGAGTGAGGTCATATCAAGAACCACAATTCCTCTGGCATTATTGCTCAGTTTTACTTTCTGAGTAATATGCACTTTCTCTTATTTTAATTTCACATATTTTCAACCAGCGTGAATGGCTTAGTGACTTTTTCTGGATCGTGGGACACACACAGACATGCTGAGAGCCACATCAGCGTTCAGTAAAATCACAAACACACCCATAACCGCACTACTTAAGGCATAAAGCTCTCAGTAGTTACCATACTGTAAATATGATGTGGTGGTAAAGTATGGTCACACAGCTAGCTATAAAAATAATATAGCATATAAAACCGTCAAATGAAACATTAAGCATCCACTTCAGTAGCCACTTTTAAAGAGACAAACTAAATTTAGCTATATGAAGAGACTGGGGCTAGTAGTCACAACGGTTATCTCAAGATTTTGAGTCAAAAGTCTGGTTGTATAAATGCTTATTTCCCCTAGGAGTGGTTTTATACTGTGTGTTGTATGAACATTTAACCATAATATTTTGCTGCCATTATAATTTATGAATTCTTAGTTATTTTTGTTAATATATTATTAGAGTTCATTACACTCAATCAAGCAGATCAAACAGGATACTGCATCCTTAGCTCAGTGTGACCTCATATGTACGTGATTGCTCAATATGTTTACTTACAGGCAAAGAAACTTTCACAGTAGAATGAACTATTAACAAATAATATTCTACTCACCATTTTGCTTTAGAATCAGGATTTTTGCCAGGAAAATAGTCTGAAGATCACTTGCCCTCTCACTGCGTACCTGCAATGGGGTATGAGTGAGACAGTCTCTCGTCTCACTGACAGGAGTTTGAATTTATACCTACAGCAGCACAGAGGAGGGGCAACCTGACACTCCTGCAAAACTCCCTGAGCTTATGTAGGCCAATATATTTAGACACAAAATAAAGAAACACCATGCAAAACAACAACACTTCATAAAAATGTTCAGGAAAAATAATTTAGGTCAATTATTATAGAAAATATTTTGCCATTATATTAAATAATATTAAAACAAAATATATTCTATTTTAGAATCACATTCAGTGAAACTCTGTGTATTTTTATTTGGTTAATGTGGTTTTCATATATATATATATACTATTTTATTTCTGTATTTATTTTAACATCATGTCCTTTTTGTCTTCACCTTTACCCCAGTATCTGTGCCCCACTGGGATTTCTACACTTTAAAGCATTCTTTTTCTTCTTCTTTTTTCTTTTTTTTTTGTGAAGTAAATAAAAAAAGATGATATTTGATGATGATAATATATATATATATATATATATACACACACACACACACACACACACACACATAGATACATATTTTATTCAAAAATACACACACACACACACACACACATATATATATATATATATATATATATATATATATATATGTATATATACACTGTATACGTGTGTGTGTGTGTGTGTACCTATACACAATTCTTATAAATAATCCTATGTCATTGGAAAAAGGCTAGCGAAAAGGGGTATGCATGTGTATATATATATATATATATATATTGAGTAGTCGATAGAGTTATTGTTCATTTATTAGACTGCTGGATCTGGCACCACTTCATTGCATGACAACAGTCATGTTTATGGCCCTGTCAAAGGAGGCCCCCTAGTGCCTGTAAAAGAAATTAGCAACAGTGTGCTAAAAGCTGAGCTGAGCTCCTTTTAATTCATGTTACTTTTCTTCAGAAAAAAAAAAAAAAAATCATTGGTGTCATGATACTGTACTACTAGCCTACATCATTGAATATTATCTGAACGTATTGTTTTTAAACACGATGAGGTGATTATTTTATATTATAATAAAATATTTAGATAAATTACATATTTATTTAGGCTACATCTATGGTTCTTTTGATATTGTGACTGTCACATTATTCTGTTTTATTGTTTTTATGTAAAACACATTTGAGATATCAGATGAGCTCAAACTTAAACCAATTAAAAGAACTTAAAGATATTTTATTTGTTCCCAAATAATATTTATGATAATGCACGCTAATAAAACATAATACATTACTAATAGATAGTATTCATTTATATGCTTGTTTACTCTTGTATTTGCTTTTTGTTCAGCTTTCCCCAAATAACCCTAAATAGTTTTTAAATGATATCTGATCATTTGCTGGCTTTAAAAAAAAAGTTCACATTTTATATCTAAAATAAATACATTAATAATTAATAAATAATTAACATTTAACATTTAAATATTATTATTATTATTATTATAATTAACTTGCATATTTACTTATTCACATTTCAAAGTAGCCTACAATTTGAGCATTACTTGTCCAGTAGATGGAGGTATGCATGCTTGATTTTAGAAATGCAATCTGGTAGTTGTTGACTCTGAAGGATTACTGCTCTGTCACTTTGACCTTCCATTTATAATTTGACAGATAAGATATAAACACATAGAAATTGTTCAGTGAATTAACGCTGCCATCATTACGTTCAAATGAACAGATGCATGATCAGGTCACCTTGAGGAGCACGTATATTTCAATGACAAATATTCAAGTGGAAAAGGATGTTAACTTTAGTTTTCCAGTTTTTCCAAAAACAGAGCTCGGATTATGTCAGAATAAGAAAATATAATGGTAATTATGTAGGCCTACCCCTACAACAACACCTCTTTTTATATTCCAAAACGCCATTAATTAAACCGAAAAATATGTAAATAAATAATCAACCTGTTTTTTAACGTCTGTCACATGCATCTTGCATGGAAATGGATCATTTGGGTACACCTGGTGAGAGCTACTTATATATATATTTTTTTTTCTCCTCTGTATATTATTAAATAAAACGGGTCTGACAAGCACAGTGCGACGTCACGCTTACGTCATGGACATCTCCTCCCACTCGCTTTGTTTCTTGCTGTAGGACGTGACTGTATCTGTATGAGCGTTCGCTTTAAATCATGGCTATTGTGTAAACTGGAAAAACTAGCGTTTCCATATATGACTGATTCGTGCCATATGATCTCAAGTAAGATCAAAGGCTGTCTCTAGTTTGAATTAATCAAGGATTTGAAGATTTTATTCGCCGCTGGCTGGGCTGGCTGTATATGAAAATGGATCAGGCGGCGAGCCGCTACCAAGTGGTAAGTCTAATTCACCCACCGTTATATAAGACGATCTAACATGGCATGTTATACAATATACTTGACATATCCGAGCTGCTGATTACTGGCGTTTTGTCCGATTTCCTTTAATCATTCATGACTTCCGCATCATCACACCTTCACCGCTACAAAGTGCGCGTCAGTTCACTCATAGAGAGCGTTCTGATCCGCTAAACGGCGTGCAACTGAAAGGAAGCGTTGCAAAGCTGAACTCATTTTATGTTGTCGTCCTAACTTAAAAAACGCCATTGCCCTGAAAATAAAACAGGGACTCTCGATTTATTAAACGCCAAAAACGTTCATCTGATATGTGTGCACGAATAGCGGAGACGCGAGAACGCAATGAAAACGCGTCTTGTTTGAACAGTTCCTTGCAAAGCTGGAGATGTGATCAGATACGGTAGCCATGGTACCAGTTGATTTGTAATAAAAATGAAATCTTTTATCAAACGTAAATGGATACAGTTTTACCATAAAAACACAATGTTATTTTTCTAAGAACAAACTGTGCGTACACTATGTTTTTAGAAATTTAGAAACATATTGTACATTACGTTGAGGCTTTACAGATGGTGTTGATTAGTTCAAATGTTCATTACGCGCATGTCCATCACTAGTGCGCTCCAACGCAGGTGCATTCTTTTCAGAGAGTTTGACGAATCACAGAGACACATTTCACATTTTGCGTTTTCACAGGTACTACACACTGGATCTTTTTAGGTTTTGAAGTCCAGTGCATTTTGAAGCGTCATGGACAGGTATGGGACGTTGACTTTGGTGTCACTGCTGCGTTCCAAGTAAATTTGAGTTGTCACTCACACTCAGAGCAATTTACGCGTTCAGGGGCGTTCACGTGTATTTTGAATAGTGTTACGAGAAGTTGGGTGCGTTTTGGCGTTCCATTTTGAGGCACCACTGGTGCTTTCCAACACAATTTGAGTGACCACAGGTAATCATGGAAATGTTTAAAGTGGCATAAGTGAATTTGAAACGTTAAATCCATTTTTTAGCAGTTATAGATATGTTTGGGGGCGTTCAAAACTATTTTGTGGCATAGTTGAAGAAATCGTTTTAAAGCATCAGTGGTGTTCCAGTACAATTTGATTTGCCACATAGGCACTTTTTAGTCATTATAAGCTGGTTCTAGATGCATTTTGGAGCATCACAGACCCACGTGGAACATTTAAGGATTATTTTGAGCCATTAGATCATGTAAGCACACTTTGAGGCACGATAGGCATGCTTACTATCTTTGAAGGCATCATAGGTGTGTTTGTTATGCTCTACAACGTTTTAAAGCATTTTAATCTTTTTGTTATTGGTCAATTTGGGTGTGTTCAAAGGCATTTTAGTGCATCATAGTCGTATTCGGGATATTGAAACGCATTTTAGGTGTCCGGTCTGTGTGTGGAACATTGAAATCCTCTTGGATGACACTTGGTTCGGTTTGGAGTCACAACCTTCTACTGTATCATAAACAATATAATCACAGGTTTGTGTGTGTGTGAGTGTGTTTTCCACCATCAACAATAGAGCAGGCCTGGACCGTAAGAGGTCTGGATCCAAGGCCTTTTGTTTATTATGGAAATCTGGTGGCTCACTGCTCAGCTGGGAAGGGTTATGTGAAGCATCCCAGAATATAATATCTTTACAAATTATATCCCTTACAAATAATTACCATGGTAATAACATGTTTTTATACTGTAGTGCTATGTAAATACCACAGTATTTACACACAGCACAGATTGTAGACTTTGGATTTGAGCTTCAGAGGTTTTGGTAAATGTTTATCTAACAGGGAATAAGGTTAAATATCGTATAGCCTTAATGTTATTGCCTTATGCTTCATCAAAAAAACCCCAGTTATTTTCTGCTCTGAAGATCGTGGACAATAACAAGGAGAAATGTCTGATATATTTTCATTTTCAAAGAAGAGCACAGCAATGGCGAGTTCCTGGAGTGTTGAGTAATTCATCCAGCAGGCCTCGGTGTGTTTTCGAAGCCTTTTCATCGTTTCTAAGAAGGAAAAAAAAAAAACCACTCGCTTAGTCACAAACTTTTTTGAGCTCGCTGCATGTTCGAATGTTGCTATAGCAACCACCGCAGAATAGCGCTTCTTAGATGTGTCAACAAATAATCATAGCTGCTTTTTCCATATTAAGGTAAATTTATTTTATATTTAGGTGGTTGTGGTTTTACCACATAAACCGTTCTCAGAAGTCTCTTCCTGCGTTATTTCACAGCTCAGCTCTCATTGCACAAGCTCTGCTTCATCTTTATCTGTTTTATTATACTTGTACAATGATATCACTGTCTCCCACTTATCTTTGTTGCTCTGAACTCCTCATTAGTCAGCACACTGCAGAACTGCAGTTTTAAAACTGGACTTCATGATTGTTCAGCAGTTATGTGAGAAGCCGGTTTTGAAATGGTTTCTTTGTCAGACCAATGTGGTGTGAAAACTTTGTTTGGAAATTATGAAGCTTTTAAGCATTGCATTTGTCTTTAACATCAACCTGGCAAGTTACTATGGTACTTATTAGTGAATTTGACTGAAATCTGATGCATTTCATATGTTATGTATTATCAATGTGCGTTGTCCATCATTCAATAAATAAATAAATAAATAAATAAACAAACAAACAAACAAAAAATGTACATGGTGGCCAGCATGTTAAACCAACTTTTTTTGCACTTAAAATAATGGAATGAAATAAAAAGAAATACAATAAAAAGTAATATAATGTCAAGCAATATATCAGTTTGAAATGTAATTGTTTGTTACGGATACACCAATATTAAAATAGGTATTAATATTAGTGTTATTAAATATTAAACCAATAATTTAATGTAATGGCTCAATGATAAATGGCATATTGACATTCTGTTCTATTTTGTCTCAACTAAAATTGTTTGAAATTAATTTTGACATCACAACATTATTAAAAAAGGCAGATTAATTTCTGCTAAATTTTGAATTATTTAGTAACACTGTTAATTAAGTTAATGACTAAGTGAAAGTTAGAATGCAAATATAGTAAAAATGTAATAATGCACAATTTAATATCAAATATCAGGCAATATAGATGCAGTGTCTACTGATAATTAAAAAAGAAAACACTAATATATCTAAATTGGTATTGTACCAATATATCCTGATGCATTTCTTTTAATTGTGTATGTTATTTGTTAACAAAAACATCATTTTAATAATCGGTCCAAGTATTTCTGCTGAGAAGATCTTAAATGACATTGTCAAGTGAGGGCTTTTTAAAGTTTTGAACTGATTCTGTGCAGTCTTAGCCATAACACAGATAAGATGTACCCTTTATCTCCAGTAGCTATGATAGTGCTTCTAACAGTCTTTTGCGAACCACTCAAGATGCTTGTTTTGTCCCTGGGTGGTTGTCTGTTGGTTGTCCTCAGTGCGAAGTGAGAGCACAATTCAACATTGGTGTTCCTGATGTCCTTGATGTGGCCCTGATGTTACAGTGTGATCATTCTCAAGTGAACTTTGTCTCTCACTGGATCTCTAATTCCGTTTCTGTTCACCATTTCATATAGGATAGCAGAGTTAAACCTAAGAGCACTGACCAATGCAAACACGTCCATGGCTCTCAGCTCCGGCAGGAGGCCATAGATCAGGAGGTGTGGTGTAAAGAGAGATTGTCATGGCTTGATCCTTCCAAAGAGTGAACCATTATTTATCGTTTTATTAATGATATTAGGTCTAAATGGTCTGCAGCATTTTATTTTATTTTTTGGTAGGATGGTAGAAAAATGAGTGTATATATATATATATATATATATATATATTAGAGCTTAAGTAGCTATTTTGTTAATTGATGTTATAATTTGTTAAAGTTACTATTAAAATAGATTTTTGTAACATTGATTAATGTTTTTTTAAATAAAGTAAATGCAGGTAAGCACATGCATTTTTGCTGTAGTTAATATTTTGTATTAAAATTCTGAGCATTTTAGCACTGCTGTGAACTACAAGTTTTGTGCTATGAGCATTACTACTAACTTCCCAAAATGTGAAACAGACTAATTCACTCTGGTGAAACACTCATATCTGCTTGGACGATTGCTTTCTAATGACACATCAAACAGGTGCAGCTGAAGGGACAGTCTTGTGCCTCGGTCTCGTGGTTTGCGTTACCGCCGCTCTCCTGTTACTGTGTGAAGCTGTTAGCTAACTTTGTTGGCAAACAACGTGCACCCTACTGCGCTCTGATGTGCCAAGTGCGTTCCCTGCGATCTTAAACTGTCACACTGTCAGGTCTCGGCACTCGACGTTTTCAGGTCATTTTGTACAGATTGAGATTCAAGGCTGCTTTTTAACACTCAATGTTTTATTAAGTGCTTCGTTTCAACACTTTCATCTTGAAGTTTAGCTTCGCAGAGTGTTTTGTTCGTCGTAGGCGAGGACAGTAAGGTTACGTGACCCAAGAGACCAAGTTGTTGACTCAAGTTGTTGACATGTTCCTTCCAGTGTTAGGTGATATCCTCCATTCATTGAGAACATCATGGTGTCAGTTCAGCCAATGCAAGACCTTGTCAGATTGGTCTAAAATTAAACGATAAGATTCTTCAGATTCTGTCTTTCTGTCTTTCCTCAGTTGCACAATGAGGACGATTCCTCGGAAGGGGCCGCTGGCCCGGAGCCGTCCACATCCTCCCAGGCCTCTGCTGCCATTGCAGGCATCAGCAATCCCGGGGTGGATACAGAAGCTCCGCCTCCCCCTTACACCAGTGTGGCACTCGGAGCAACAGCTGCACCAGGTACACACACCTGGAAAAAGTTATTATTTCCAGAGTGAAAGCAGGAGTCTACTAGATTGGAAATTGATTTAAATTGCATTGCATTGCATTTATTTTATTTATACACCAACAGGAGCACCCACACATAACGATGAATAAAATTAAAATAATGCTTTTTTCCGCCAACTGGCAATCCGGGGAGCTGAAATTCAATTGGGTAAACTGGCAGTGGGGAGGGTTTCACAAACCTAAACAGAGACTGACGTTCAGGCCTGAAACGCATATTTTCAAAGGAGAATAACTGACTGTTGCATTGTTTTTCAGATAAACGTGTTAACTTAGCATGTTTCTTAAATATCTGAGAATGAATTTGCACATCTGTTGTTTTTGTTTATGCAGGTGTTTTATGTAGCATAGTTTCACAAAGCTAAAGTCAGACTATTCTGTTATTGCTTTTAAATTTTGAAATTATGCAATCTAATTTAAATTAAAAAAAAAAAACAAAAACTACTGCTGCATGTATTCAGCATCTTCGTTTGGATTGGTTGCTCAAATTTTAAATGGAAAAAGCACCGGAAAGGTTTGTTTTATTATTTGTTTATTTGATTTGGGTTCTGTTTTAAATTTATTTTTTAGTTTTGTTATTTGACATGCATGCTTGCATGCTTTCTGCTGTGAAGAAAATTCCACCAGTCAAAAAATTGCAGCAAGTAAATTTAGCAAAAGATGATGTAATGGAGTCCTTATATCTTAAAACACTAAAATATTTGCATATGTATGCATATTTTACAATCAATTTAAAATATATTGTTTCTATAAACAACTTGAAATGGATAGTTGTGTATATTAGGGATGTAATGGTATTGTAAATACTGTCGTACCGCAATAGCAAATTTTTTCGATACTACCGTGGTCGCATGACTCGATAAAACGATAAAAAAGTTTGCTCAGGCGAATGGAGCGAACGGGAGGTACCGGGAACTACAATTCCCATCAGCCCAGACGTGGCCATCAGACATTCGGTCTGTTGTCACTACAGATCAGTGTTGCCAACTTAGCGACATTTTTCCCAAAAAGAGACTAGCGACAAATCTAGAGACTTGTTGGACAAACCTCAGCAAATCTCTGGTAGTGCAAACGCGAGCTCTTGTTTTCCCAGCGCGCGCACACCTCTCTCTGTGTCTGTTCTGTTCAGCGCGTGGCTGAGAGGAGCAGGGCTTTCAGTTAAAATAGATATTATGTTGCTTCTAACTCTAT
>JAUMHE010000042.1:15269442-15281168 GCA_032359235.1 Enteromius mattozi
ATATTTACTAATATATATTTTGTTTCTCATAAAACAAGCAAAATATTACATACTGTCTTAAATTAGTTGATGTTAAAGTTATTATTAAAAACCTATATAATTATAAATATAAATATAAATAAATATAATAATAATAATAAATATAACCTATTTAATTATGCAGATTTAGGCTTCATTTTAACAATGAGAAAAAAAAAATTATATATATTTTTTATTTTTTATACGTATATTTTTATTTTTAAAATGTCCCCTTTACTATTAAGTTTTAAGTTTATTTATTTATTTAATTTTGTTGCTGCATAAACATTTTTTTCTTTAAAGGCATAGTTTGCTAAATATAAAAAAAAAATGTTGAGTAAACTATCCCTTTAACGCAAGCCTTTCCCCCCCTCTTTCTGTCTGTGTGTGTGTGTGTGTGTTGAATGCAGCGTGAGGCGTTTGCCCACAGTTGATGGGTTGAGGGTAAGTGCCGCCCAGGGCCAGCATGGCACGGTGCCACACCTCTCTTGTACGTTGTCAACGGCCTGTCAGATGCTTCGAAAAACTTCCACCTGTGTTTTTCAACACGCTTCTCGCAAGAGGCTTTCGTTGAGACTCATTCAACGTTCAATGAAAAACAGGCTGAAAACAAAACCTCTCATCCTGACGAATAACAGAGCGTAGGTTTAGGAACAAATGAAAAAGTAAACCATGTGTTGCTGTCTAGCTGTAGTTTTCTTGTCGCAACTAAACCCTTTTCTTCTGAACCCTGACACCTTCATGCCTTCTCAGAGCTTCAGGGAACACCGGGGTGGAGATGAAGAGCAGATCCACTGCCTTTCAAGTGGGCAAGAAAAGCACCACAGTGGCTTGGCTTTCACTTGTTTTTCTGGCAAGAACATCCGTGCCTTTTCTAGATCATTGACAGAAAACCGCAAAGCGTTTGGCTGTATGCCTGCTTTCGGCATGAGTAGGAGATCAGCAAAGTTCAATTTTACTCCAGAGATGCATGAAGAGAGTTTTTTAAGAACCTAAATTAAAGAACCTAAAGTGCACACGAGGAGTTTTCGACTCATCACCTATCATATTTCCCACCAAATTTGTTATACTTGTGGCTCAAAGTCCATGTTTACAGTAGTTTCATAATGTGATCTGTGAGACATATGTCTAAAAATACGCTGGCCATATGCTACATCAGCGCTATTTTCAAAGCTATTGAGGAACGTGCTATTTTGCAAACAAATAAAAATTTATTGTTTTACAGTTTTTGGACAGATCTGATGAGGTCGACATCACAGGCAGTGCAGCTGTTGGATTTAATAAATCACCTCAGCTTTGCAAACGATACAGACTCGTCTTGTTGCTATGCGAAGCTTTGCTTATGTGTGTTTCTAAGCTTCCAACGCTCGACAGGAGACTGTAGAGGCCACTTCCCAGAGCCAGAGCTTTTACAACTTTGACCTGAGGGTCATCCTGTCACTTTGGCAAGATTTCTGCAGTTTGGTGTGAAATGTGATCAAAGATGTGGAGTTTTTGGAGGTTAGTTTGTTTATAATGGCTTATTAGTGCACACTACTGTTCAAAAGTTTGGGGTCAGTAAGATTTTTGAAATATTTTCTTTAAATACATTAATACTTTTATTCAGCAAGCATGCATTAAATTAATCTAAAGTGACAGGAAATGCGTTTATAATGTTAAATAAGATTTCTGTTCCTCACAAATTCAAATCATCAGAGAGTTTCCACAGAAATATAACAAGAAGTGTTTCTTAAGCAGCAAATCAGCATATACATGATATCTGAAGGATCATGTGACACTGGAGCAATGATGCTTAAATGACCATAATAATATTTCCAAATTACAATAATATTTCACAATATTACTGTATTGATGATATTACACTGTATTGACTGATGCAAGAAGATCATTGTTCAAAGGTAAAAGCGTCAAACACTTCCCTGTCTGTCATTGGTTAGGCTAACAGTTAGTCCCGCCCCAAACCCACACTTTGGTTGAGGCAAAGTTAGCCTTATAGTGTAACATCTTAAGTGTTTGCGATTTCTGGAGAAATGAACTTACAAGTAAATTTATTGTTGCCCTAAAGGTAGACTACAACATTTCAATAATCACAAAAGTTAAGATATGTGTTTATTTTTCGCCAATGATGACTTTCTTCACTTTCATTAATGTCTATTGAGGAAATAGCCTGATCAGTTCATCATAGTTTGCTCTTGTAAGTAACGTTAGGCCTAGAGGTTTTGTGAGATGGTAAAAAAATACTTTTATTATTAGGCTTATTTATTGTAGATTTACAGATCAAGTATAAAACATCTTAAACCGTGCCAAAGTGTTTTTAACTGCTGTTGATGAATGAATTGCAACTTTGGGGGCATGCACTCAAGCAGCGATGAAGTCAACAGATAACCTCAGAGCAACAGAGACGGAACAAAATATTATGCTACGAGAGCGGTGTGAAAATAAAGCAGGGCCGAATGAGAGAAGGGTGTAATGCTCGCATGTTTTTCTGGGAGGATATGCGCGTGTAATGGCACAGGAGAGGCTGTAAAAGGAGACGCGTGTTTGCACTCCCTCAGGAGCGAGGAAAGGCCTCAGTGGTGTTGAGTTAGCAGTGGAGCCAGCTTGCCTGCCTGCCTGCCAGCCATTCTCTCTCTCTCTCTCTCTCTCTTTCTCTCCCCCTCTCTCTCTCCTTCGCTTCCTGGTACACCCCCGCTTGACAAGGTTAATCTGTCCTGATGATGAGCAGTTGCGCTTGGCTCCGCTTTTTTCGTAGATTCCTTCCGATAACCGTAACCTGAACCCTGCGCGCGAGAGCCGAGCAGACGCGCTGCGGAGAGGAACGCGCGCACCTCCTCAAATGCTTTCATTACTTGGACTCTTTTCAGCTTGAGAATAATGAATATCTTGTGGAAATAGGATAGTTACTTGGATAGTTAAAGAATATTAAGTTGCCATTTGTAATTGTGAAAAAAAAAAAATATATATATATATATATATATAGGCACACACACATAATATGCTTGGAGGCATATTTTAGATATTTCATATGAAACACTTTATATGTTATAATTTTTTTTTTTTGCATAATATTACAATTGCTTATTGCATAATGAGTATTATCTAGATCTTATATAGATATTACATAGATTTTATTTATCTGTCTATATGTATATGTGTGTGTAGCACTTAATGAACTATATATTATAATTAATTAATGTAGTAACACATACTATGGATATTACATCTATTGTGTGGCAGTTGCCATATTTTTATTAATTAATATTTGTATTTATTAATTTATTTGTCTGCAGTCAAGGTTTAATCTAGCTTGCAATACTAATAATAATAATACAACTATTCAGGTTTTATCTATATATAACATAATTTTATGGCTTTTCCAAATAAGTGCATTACAGAACAAACAAACAAAAAATATGATGTATTTCGGTAGTATAGCAAAAATAGAATCATAAAAGGATTGGTCTGAAATAAAATTAGCAGTAGACATCTAGAGGCAGCATACGAGAAAAACAAGAGGGAAAAAATGAAAAACGCAGAACAAATATTTCATGGCATCTTCTATTCAGCAGTAAGAAGCTCCAGCTCGGAGCGCCTGGACTCACGCCAACAGGAACAGGTTCTAGGTGAACTGAATCCTGCCAGCTGTTGCCTGGTCGTGACCATGGCAACTGCCGGACAATATTTGTATTAGGATGTGTGGGGGGACATCTGATACAGACAGTGCAGACCAGCTCGGTGCAGCTGTCCCGAGAAAAACAACTTTCCCTGTCTCTCTTCAATTAGTTCTCTTGGACTTCTGGGGATTCGAATGCGCTTGGGTCGAGCTGGGTCAACTTTAGGACACAATAGTGACATGAAATAATCCGATAATGGAATAATAATTCAGCCGTTGTGTTGTTTAGTGTACGTTCTCTAATAATGCTAAGCGAACAGGCCGTAACGTCTGTAAACATTTACACTCTGTTTAGAAGACGCCACCTGGCCAACCTTTGCCACAAACCTCCCACTCGTCAGGCATTGTGGTATTGACAAAGAGGACAAATGAATATTGTCTGACTTTATTGTGGAACGTGTCCAAGGCTGTATAACAACTTAGCGGTGCGGTATATGTTCACAGGAACAATGAATCACCGGCGGAGGCCAAATCCACAGTAAAAACCACAATCCTGTAGCTCATTCAACATGCTTTCTTTGTTTGTAAGCAGTGCAATGGCAACATTTTGGTTGGTTCAATGATATGCAAAAAGAGTCAACAGCATTTGTTTGCTCACCCAGTGCTGCCTGGGAGTTTCTTTTTTTGGTACTGTTTTTATTAAAGGAAAAATTGGGAAAACAAATCGGCATAGTACTGACTAAACTGACTTAAGGAGGTTCATTTTGGGTTAAAAAGATACTTGTAAAACCTTGTTTAAAATGCATTATGAAGATTAGATACATAAATGTATAACATGTATATAATATAATATTTAATTGACTGATTGATTGATTGATTGAAATATTTTGCATTTCAGTGAATGGACTCTTGCTGACACAAAAAATTAAATGAATTAATTTAATAAATGTAAAATTTAGAAATGATCATGCAGCTTTAGATACGTAGCTTTAAATATGCATTTTAATAGACTTATTAAATAAGCTAGTCTAAGTTAAAGACTTATTTTCCTACACATCTTATTTTATTTTTGCCTCACTGAGACTTCCATGAACGTTTTCAGTTGTTAAATGAGTGTTAATTGATTCATTCAAACAGACAGAATGAATTAATCAACTTATCAAACGTTTTTGAAACTTTTAAATAAATATAAATATATTATCAATATTCCAACTAGTGTCTAGCCCTAGTTTGAAAAACATCATTCAGTTTTACACTCTTGTGAAATTGGAAAAAATCTACATTTAAACAAACCTACATTCTGATGCAGAATTTAACTTATTTTTAAAGTTTGAAATAACACAGGAACCTTAAAAGTTGAGTGCTGATCATTGGCTTGTAACAATATTTATGAGGCAGAACATAACACGTGGCAAAGGCTCGCTTGTACCGCCGTGGTGTTGGTGGCTAAACCCTTCACAACCCACCTCTGTATTTTCTTAATAAACACAGTCTGAACAGGGGAACTTTTATCTTCGCACTTATAGGACCATTAATAATTTGACAAGTACGACTATTTTTGTCCTTTCCTGAGCATAATTATGGTACCAAATGAACACCAATTATATGGTGGTGCTAAACTACCCAAAATCAACTTGGGCTTCATTTCCTCAACTCAATTTTCCACTTATCAGAGGGCTGAGGTGAACGAGCGAGGCACGTTTGGATCAACATTAGAGTCTTCGTACAGTGTGACATTTAATGTGTGGTGATGATATGAAGTATGCAAAATACTTTCTGGAGAATATTAGCTCTTTAACATCTCAACACTTTGAGATGATAGACAATTAGGTGACATATCAGTGAGGCTGGTATCTATAAACAATAATCCTCGGATTAAATCCTTGTTTTTACTCCCCCTAAGGCCATTAAAAGATGCAGATGAGTTTGTTTCTTCACCAGAATTAATCAGCATTATATCATTTGCTCACCATTGGATCCTCTTCAGTGAATGAGTGCCGTCAGCACATGCAATCCACACCACCCCAGTACATAGCTAGCACCTTACAGGGAAAAGCTGTATGTGTATAAGAAACAAATCCATCATTAAGACATTTTAACTTCAAACTCTTGCTTCAGGCTAAAATATGAGTCCACTGATATTGCTTTCTCCAGTGAAAAAGTTGTCTGGTCTGAATCAGAAAGGAAATATGCACAGATCAAACACTGTTTACTGGTGAAAACAGTCAGTTGTAAATGAATATGTTGTTACAAATATGCATTTTAAAAAGAAAAAAAAAATATTATGGATTATGGGTCAGAAGTGATGCTTTAAAATTAAAATGATGGATGTGTGAAGTCATGTGGATTATATGTGGATAACAGTGATGTTTTATTATCAGCTGTATGTTTATTATAGCTCATTCTGACGGCACCCATTCACTGCAGAGGATCCATTGGTGAGCAAGTGATGCTGCATTTCTCCAAATCTGTTCTGATAAAGAAACAAACTCATTTACATTTTAGATGGTCTTAATTTAGCCAATGTTCATCTTTGGGTAAACTTTCATGCTTCAAACATACTCTGTGCGAACATGTGCATGCAAAAAATTCTTGCTATGCCATTGCATTCAGAGATGTGCCTGAATGCAATTTGTAATGCAGCATTGTATTTTCAGCATAAAAACATTCTGCAGCTACCACATTAGGACAAACCCGGTTTAATGGAAGTTATAGACTCAAGATTTGTTCCTGACCATAAATTCAAGAATGCATTTTATGAAGAGTGTGTTTCTGTAAAAAGTAAAACTACTAAATACAAGATTAACACTAATAATCAGTGCAATGAATTAAAAGATAATGAAATATAATCCAGTAGGTTTTTTATGTTTTGCAGGCAGATACATTGGATGTTATACTCTCTTGAATCTTTTGAGTGACAGTTTGTATTTACATGCAGTAATTACAGTTATACCACAGCTCTGTTCCACGCTGCTGACCTGAGCTGGTAACACGCTCTCAACACAGTACAAAGAACCTGTACCATGACAGAGGTGTCATATGCAAATTATGTAATTTATGCAAAGGTGTGCAAACACTCATGATGATGCTTCCAAATCTGTGAATGTATTGAGAATGTGTTCTAAGGGCTACGATAAACCAATAAAACTAGTACAAAAAAATAAATATATTTTAAGAAAAATAAACAAGATGCAGAAATGAAAAAAGAAATAAGATGCAGCTGATTCTAGAAAATGATACATGAATTTTAAATTACATTAGATATTGTTTTTTGTTTGAGTTATTGTTCATTTGGTCCAGTTACAGTTCAGCTGAAGCACAACTGCTCCAAAACTTCCCCTTAGGTCTACTCCACCACCACATGTTTGAGCCGGGGGGCCAGCGATCCCACAGGTGCTGCTTATAAACTTGGCGGAGCATAATGTGGCGAGTGTCCCAGTCAAACTGGAAAGACGATGATAAGGACCACCTGCTCTCCAGGCTGACTGGTCATAGAGGGGTCTCTGTGACCCTTCAGACACACAGACACGCACAACCTGTTGTCATTGAGCTATATCCACCCCAACTTCCTCCAAACATTTGTATTGTTTGAGACAGACCTAGATCTAGTTGAACTGGACCTTTTGCAGAAATGGCTTGAAAATGAACTTCCACATATTGCTAGATGGAAATTGCATCTTGAGACATTTTGTGCAGTTGTTACTGTTTTATATATATATATATATACAGTTTTTTTCTTCGGCTGTATAGTTTGCGTGTTTGTTGAAGCTCCAAGCGCAGCCCTTCACTGGAGGAATTTCATTCTCAACTTCCTTCCTCTGCCTTCCCGCGGTTTCTAAGCCCTCCTCTTCTCACCTTCCCACCTTCAGCTGCTGTCTCTAATTAAGGGGCATTTGAAGCAGGTATTACTGACATTTAATGTTTTTTTTTTAATGTTTTTCTATTTTAATAAATTAATTTATTTCTATGATGCAAAGAAAATGAGCTTTCAGAATCATTACTCCAGCCTAGTTTTACATGATCCTTCAGAAATTATTTCTAATATGCTGATTTACTGCTCAAGAAACATTATTATTATTTTTTAATTACCATCAATTTGAAAACAGTCGCACTTCTTCATATTTTTGTGGAACCTGTGATACATTTTTTTTCAGAATTGCATTTGTTTGAAATAGAAATCTTTTGAAACATTCTAAATGTCTTTACTGACCCTTTTGACTCATTTACAGACTCATTGCGAAAATTTCTTTAAATTTAAATTTTAATTTTAATTTCTTTAAAAGAAAAAATGGTAACACGTTACAATTAGGTGTCATTTATTAACATTAATGTATAGCATAAACAAACAATGAATGTTGCATTTGTTACACTATTTATTAATCTTTGTTTATGTTAATTAATGAAAATACAAGAATTCATTGTTTATTCATGTTAGCTCAAAGTGCATTTACTAATGTTAACAAACACAACCTGTAATTTTAATAATGCATTAATAAATGCTGTAGAAGTATTGTTCATTCTTAGTTCATATTTACTGATATTGTTAACTAATGAACCTTATTGTAAAGTGTTACCAAAAAACCTTTTGAATGTCTCTACAATATAAAAATGTATTCAAGATTACCATATTTTTACTCGTATATCTTTGTGAACCATGAGATTAAAACTCCTCTTTTTATTGGTTTTTACAAAACCCAGAGCTTAGAGCTGCTTAAGGATGTGTTCTAGTACAACATGTGCTTTCGGTGAGAAAGGCATCAGCATATGTACTGCCGAGGTCAAAAGGTTGACAGCCCTTAATGAAGAAAAGCTTGTAGTGTCTAATTTGGAAACACAACCACATGCTTATCAGATGATCAATGGAAGTTATTTTACCGAGTCAAAGAGAGGAGCAATACATTGGTCACACATTGTTTTTGATAAAATCTGCCTGTTTAGCTCAAAGGTTAGTTACACACCAGCGATGACCTTAGAGTGCTCATCACACTGGGGTTGGAATAAGGTTAACAGCAGGATTTTCTTTGTTTTACTCATCTACACAATAGCATTCCCTTGGGCTACGCAGGCCTAAGACAATAGACAAGGGAAATGCCCTAAAAAGGGCTAAAGGGTTATCAGTTTTATAACAGCATCTCCACCAATGTCAAGATAAAAGGAGCATATCGTTCAGATGAATTACTTCCAAAGAGATTAATGACAGGAAAGTAGGCAACAAAGTTTATGTTGAAATAACTTTAAGAGTCTGTAATAAAAAAATCAAGGTTCTTTATTGGCATCAGTGTTTCCATGAAGAACTTTAAACATCCATGGGTCATTTCCACTGGACAATCACATTGGAATCATCGGTTCTTCAGTGGCATTGCTGCAAAAAAACAAACAAACAAACAAAAACAAAACAACAGCAAAAAAAAAAAAACATTCCTATTTTAAAATTTTCTTCTTCTTCTTTTTTTTTTTAAGTAGGCCTATTTTGTATGAAAATACTTTTTTGATTTTTTTTGCCCTTCTAAAACCTGGAAGGGTCATAGGGTCAGAATCATGTAAACTTTACTCTAAATTACTGTCTGATGGGCATTTAGACTATTTGATCTGGGCCAACCGTGTGATCACGAATTGTCTAATCATATTTTTCTATTAAACAGACTAACGTCACACAGTTTGGAATGAGATGAGGTTGTGAAAACAATTAAAATAATTTCTCCATAAATATATTTATACATTTATGGGTAATTAGAAATGTTTAATTTCTTGTTTTTAGGGGATAAGTGCTTTCTCTTTATTGCTATCTAATGGAATGTTTTCTAGAGACTTCGTTAAACTATGCCAGATCTTTTGATTTTGAGACATTACACAATTCCCACTACTTATTGTATTATTTTCTCTTTTAGAAATTTTATTTGTGGATTTTCTGTAATCAGTGTGGGAACTGTGTGTGCTGTATTCATGCATGTTAAGCACATGTGAGTGAGTTCAGTGCAAAAATATGCCAGCGGCTGGTTGCAATAAATAATGTGTGAACTGTGATTTGCGTTCAGACTTGCATCTGTCACGTGCTACGCAAAGGGCCTCATCTGTGCAACAAATGAACATGGAACATATGTGTTAACCAGATGTGCATTTGAGAAAAAAAAATATAGTGAAGACTTGTTTGGAAATACCACTGTCAAGATTCCATTTGCACATTGTCCATCCAAATCGATTTTATGAAATTTGGACTCATAAGCCTGCGCATAGACCACAAAATAAATTCATAACTTAAGAACTGCGTACAAACATTTGTTTGCTTTATGTCTATGATTACAACATTGTTTGGATAGTAATGTTGTTTAGGTTTTTTCCACTTTTCCACAAGGATCTCCACTTTATGGAAGCTTGTTTCCTCCGCTAAATGAAAATAAAATATATATGTATATAATATATATATATATATAATTTATTTTTCATTTAGTGGAGGAAACAAGATTATATAATATAATATAATGTCGCAATCACTTTATAAAGGTAGAATTGCATATGCATTCAAAGTTACATATAAACTCAAAATTCTGACTTTTTTTTCAAAGTTGCATAGTTTATATCAGTTCTGACATTACAACAATCAGTTGCGAGTTATGAATACAGAATTGTGAAATATAAACTTACAATTGTAAGTAAATAATAAATAAGTAAGTCTTGTTATTCCTCAGAATTGGACTTCAAAGGTTGCAATTGCGAATTTATATCTCACAATTCTAAGAAAATAACTCTAAATAACTCACAATCCTATATCATGCAAATCTTAAAAAAGTCAGAATTGCAAGAAAAAAAGTCTGAATAGAGAGTTTATATCTTGCAGTTATGACTTCTTTTCTTACAACCTCAAATTTATGTCTCACAATTCAGATTTTTTTTTAATAACGAGCAAAAGTGAGTTATAAAATCAGAATTGTGAGCTGCAATCTCAAAATTATGAGAAAGTAAAAAATAATGGTGAGATGAAACAGTTACCTTTTTAAATAAAATAAATAAATATTTAGTGGTGGAATTGGCTTCCACACTACTTCCTTGAGTAACAGTCCCCAGTAAATGATATTGACTCCACGTGGTGAAGCCATTTGCCCCGAACCTAGACACAGCATGTAGTCTGCACCCAAGGACAAAATGTGTTTATACAGAAGGGGAAGCATAGTCCACATACACATACTACAGCCTTGAAGTGACATTTGTTTGAGGAGCCTGATTCCACCGAGTTATTTTCCATAATGCAAATTAATTGGTGTGCCAAAGGTGCTGTTCTTAGGACAAAAAAGCAACCATGCAAACATATATGGCGTAACAGTCGGAGTGCATTTTGCATAGGATATGCAAAAGCAGCTGTGGTGGTGATGGTTATCATTTTAGAGGATGGAAAATATGACAGTGTACAATAACTGGTTGTACTTTACATCATTTTCAGTTTTCAGAAACCAAACCTGTGGTCTGCGTGCGTACACCATGCAAATCTAATGATAATACTTTGCTGCATAGTATTTTTAAATGTAGTGTATGATTTTTTTACATTTTCTATGTGTTTTCAGTGAAAAGCTTACAAAACAAAAAATACAAAACAGTTTTAGGTTGTTGCCTTGGTGTTATGCAATTGATGTTCTGAGCCATCAAAAGAAGATATTTTTGCTCATACAATAAAAGTCAATGGGGTCCAAAGTTGTTTGGACTTCAGCAATCATCAAAATATCTACTTTTCAACGCAAGTCATACAGATTTGTAATAACATAAGGATAAATTGTCATTTTAGGGTTAACCAACCCATTCGATATGCAGGGTTAAGAGTATAATTTGATTATGTGTTCCAGAATGATTCTGCATTTGCAAACACCACAAACTAGATATAGATCTATATTTATCTATATATCTATATCTTTTGATTAATGTGCAACAGTTTGGATCATCAAATCTATATGTCTCTATGTACACTGGTCAAAAAAATAAAGGGAACACTTAAACAACACAATGTAATTCCAAGTCAATCACACTCCTGTGAAATCAAACTGCCCACTTAGGAAGCAACACTGATTGACAATCAATTTCACCTGCTGTTGTGCAAATGGAATAGACA
>JAUMHE010000042.1:15284292-15310592 GCA_032359235.1 Enteromius mattozi
CCCCCCCCCCCCCCCCCCCCAAAAAAAAAAAAAGAAAAAAAAAGAAAAAAAAACCCAAAAAAACCTTGCATTGACCTTTTCAGCTACGTTTGCACCACTTGCAATTTTTCAAAAATTTTAAAAATCGTATTTTCTTCAAAACATTCAACATAGCAATACGTGCTGAGAAGATTGCTGAGTATTACAAATCAAGTTTTTTCTGTTACAAATGAAACGGCAAGACACAAAACCTCTCATAGAGAGTAATGTTTCCACCCTGCACAGAAAAACCACAATGAGGTTGGATCTCTGCAAACCAGCAGCCCACTATAGTTTCCTATGCGCCTTGTTCATTTAACTTTCATAAAGGCCAATAACAGCCCAGCCAACAGTCTCTGAGGTGCACATTGCTATGAATAGCCTATTAGTGTGGACAGGAAGGGGAAGCTTTAAACCATGGGGGGCCAACACATGGTTTCCACCCAAGTCTGAATAGGTTTGGATTGTAAATAACTGCATACAGTTTCCATATGAATGTCCGTCCCTCACGGGGCCTGCTAGCATGAACGGATGATGAGAATGTTGTTCTTAAATTTTAATCATAGACATTCACTTGCTTTGTGACGGTACTCAACAGAGAGGACCACCAGGCGCTATGCTTTCAGTCTCAGAGAGTCAGATATTGTTGCAGTTGATTCAAGAGTTACTCGGCAATGTAGATGATTTTAAACTTTTGGATGAGAAACTCCTTGAAAATTATGTCTCAAAGGCTCTGTACCTGCATTTGGCTAGTTTGTTGTTCTAATTTCCACTTAACAAACAGTAGTGTTTTTCTTTTATTTTTTTTCTGGGAGCTATCCGGTAGTAACTTGAGAGCTCTTAATATGTTCAAAAACACCTGAAACGGAGAGATAATCACTCCTGGAACAGCTCTTCATTCTTTGTCTCGCTACCCCTGTAACTAAAGAAATATTTATCCTCTGAGAAGTAATTAAGTGCAGGAGTACCTGGGAGGTTTTCTCTCTCTATCTCTCCATCTCTGACTCTCTCTCTCTTTGTCTCGCTCCCTCTTCCTTCTCTTTAATTTTCTGTTAAGTCTTCATTCATCCCCCTCACATCCCAGACAGGTGACAACCCAAGGCTGCCTGTGATCAGATTCTTCCCCTTCAGCCTTTTTGGTAAGGGGGAGTGCACTCCAAAGCAAGCACGATCAGGGATTCAAGGGATGTTATTTACAAAGCCTTCCTCCTTTTCCACACATCGAATAGCAGGTCTTCTCCTCCTTAGGGGCCCTCAGGCAGTACTCCACTGCTGGGGCCGCTTTCTAAGGAGGCCTTTCTTCTGGGTCATAGTGTCCAGGTGACCACAGGATGTTGTTGAGAGGTTTTCCAGCCTGAGCGAATGGGGCTGTCTCGCCACAGGGACTTCCTATTTTGGCTGCAGACAGCTGTTAGCAGCAGCCACATCATTGAACTCTGGTCCATGTGTGTCAATGAGGAGAACCATTGAACACTTACCGCTTGTTGGCTGAATTAGCTGCACGCCTATTGATCATAGCGTAGTGTAAAAACAACAGCAATCAAAGAGAGTCCTGTTAAATGCACAAAACTAACGCTGACAGGCACCATTTGTCGAGGAAAGAACCACACTTATGCACTTGAAATAATGTCTTGCCATTTGTGTAACTATATTTGCGCAGTAAACCTTACCGCCTGACCCTACCTTCAATATTAATCAAGCTGGAATGCCAAGCGAAAGGAATTCTGTTTGGATTGGCCTCTCTCCAGAAATGTCCAAGCTTCTGTTCCCGATGTGTGGATGACATTGTAAGCCGGGACTTATTTCTTAACAACCGTTAATTGTAGTCTATCACTACCCAGATAATGCAACCGTGCTTTTCAAACTAACCATGTTTGTTCTCTAAGATATTACATTTTCTTTCCCAAATTGAAACCTTTTCACAAAACATGATCATGGCTACTCACAAAGAGCCTTTTGTTGTGCGAAACCTTGCACCTGTGCTAATTTCGCAGACGATACCTTTGGCAGGAGAGGGTCCTCACCCCCCCCCTTCTTCAGGTATACCAGAGCTGGAGAAATCCAAGGCATGTTGGCCATCTTTCATACTATTTGCAGCTTTCTTTCTACAGGCCCAACCCAGTGGGAATACCGCGCAGACATTTCAGTGTGAATGCTGCATCAGTTGCGGTAGGGCTTAGGGGGTTCCAGTAGGTTTTAGGACACTTAGCAGGGAATGTTAACCAGGAAAGTCACGCTTCCTCACCTCACTTGCCATTCGTGGCCCCAGTGGTGGGTTTGCACCTGCCTCCGGTAACCTGACACTTGAGCCCCTGGCCCCTTCATAGTTGTGTGACAGACTTGAGAGATCAATTTCCTCTAGTTGGAGACATGAGTGCTGTTCTGACACGGCTTTGCCTCCAAGTCTGGGAGGCTGACAAGGTGAGCCTGGAGGGACAAAGGACATAGGGTATCCGGGGTCGTGTTTAGCACCTCTGACTGCAAATTATTATTAATGGTGCTTGCTCAAACTTACGTGAACAAATCTTTAGGCTCAAGTATTACAATTTTGTGTGTAACTCATACTGCACTGTTTCAGCTATAGGCATGAATGATACCTCAAATCACGTGGCTTGTTGAGGAGAGGATACTTTTACGATTTTTGTTTGGCGGATGATAAAACAAGGCGAAAAGTCCCACTGCCTTTCTTTGAAGCAGGGACCCGAGGCGTATCCAAGGATCAGAATATTACAGTGACTCGAAGGTGGGCTTGGATCAGTAAGGAACCACTGAGCGACCACCCAGAAGACCCTAGAACAGTGCTGGCACATTTTGCACAAGCAAGAACCACTTTCTTTATAAAAATGTTGTTATTGTGTCTGAAGAAATTTACTGTCCTGTGCCTTAAACAATCCGACACTAGGTTGTAAAAGGATATTTCACGGGGTTACACATTCCAACACGCCAATCCTCTTTTCCCAGTGTCACAAACAAATCTTTTGCTTGTTTGTCGCTTAAACTACAGCTTTTCCAGGCTTAGCTGGCTTACCACCAAATGAGTGGAAAGTGACAGAATTCAAATCCCCAGAAGAAAAACAATAACATTCATTTTCAGAGGGGCCATGCTTCCACGGATTGGGTGCAGCCGCTCTCGGTCCCAGCCGACTTGCTCAATGTGGAAATCTGTTTGAGATTAGGTCTAAAAATAAATCAACAGAGGAATGTTTTCATGTGTGCAGATATTGGGACCAGCTTTCCCCGCAGACCATATTGGCAGGATGGGTTGGACCTCCCTGGTGCCTGAGGACCCAGAGAGGCAGCCCCAAATCCTCTCGGAAATTGCTGGTTTGATATAATAACATTACAGGAAACCACTCGAAACGTCACTTTTTTTGTGCTGTGTATGATTGTGTGCTGTCCTGATTTTATTGTCCAATCAGTCACAGATTGCACCTCTGGTGATCATAGAAATTACATTTCTTTTTACATTTCATTGATTTAAAGAATTGTATGAGTGCCACCTGTGGCCAGTTGCATAAACTACTAGCTTTAAATGTTTGTCATCCAATTTTTTTATTCAAGTCTGGTCATAACTTTTTTGGTGTTTTTAATTCAGTTAAATAAATGGTTTATTGGTCTAATCTAAAAAATAAGACTTGGTTAACTGCTAACTAATCAAACTACATCTTAAAGTGTTACTCCACCCCAAAATGAACTTTTTGTCATTAATCACTACCCTCATGTCATTCCAAACCCATAAAAGCTTTGCTCATATTCAGACCACAATTTAACATATTTTGGATAAAAATCGTGAGGGCTGTGACTGTCCCATTGACTGTCAAGTGAAGTGTTAAGTTAATTTCATGTTGGGGTGGAGTAACCCTTTAATACACAGTCATAACATTGTAAATTTATGCAACTGCCCCTGTAGACCAATTATGATTACACTAACTTTTCACACTATTTTTACAATGACTTTTAATCAGTGAATGTTAAGATAATAATATAGTGAATATAAGTCAGTTGTCCTCAAGTTCACACAGGTGTCCTGGTAGAGTAAACACAGTTGTAGTTCATGTCATTAATAATTTGACTACCACAAAGCAGTGTTTTAGTTAGTTTAAGCTACATCCATTTTTTGTTAAATGTTATTTTTATCGATTTTGGGGGTTTATATATATGTAGCTAAAAGCTAAATGTGATACCAGTTAATCAAGTCTGATTTCTTGCAAGTCTGACAGCTAGTTGGCCATTATTTCATCAGAGTTTGATTGTGCATTATATAAAAAACAATTGTTTGTGTTTCTTTCACGAGAAAAGACAGTGCCATGCCCTTTAGCATGTGCTGTTATAGTGTGCGTGGGATGTGTTAGTTTCCTGTGATGAGATGATGAGGTTTAACAGATCCAGACAACATCAACATTAAGCGTTTTTTATTGCTTTCTTGATTTGTTGAGTCTCAAACATAATATTTAGCCATTTTAGTCAAGATCAAATTTCTTGTGGAAGTATGGAAATAACTGAGGACAAAATAAGTGTGAGCCAGAAAATTTGAGGCAGGTAAAGTTTCAACAGGTCAGAAATGCAGGTAGGAAACCTGTTTTGATAGACTCGAGAGTTGAGACATTGAATTGCTATTTTATTTTATTCGATTGTTAATTTTTTGCCTGTAATTTAATGCCAGTCAGTCAGCATGTTTAGCCAAATGAGGAAACTTGTAACCAGACTGAATTAAATTACAAGTTATTTTCTGTTTCTATAGTTAATAATTTTTTAAACCTTTTTTTTTTTTTTTTTTAATATTTACGTTAACCTGCTTAGATATTATATATATATATATATATATATATGAATAAATGTGACAGAAGGTGACTGTTGAATAGATAAAGTTAACTTGGCAGGATATGACCACTGAATTAAAAGTTGAATTGAAATGCAAACAAACACTTTGCACACTTCATTTCCCTTTTATACTGATGATGACGCATATGCAACAAAAAAAAAAATCTTCCGGACATTCTTCAGAAAATCAAGTTCAGCATGGTTGCAACAAGCTCAGTAAAACAAAAAATTCAAGATGGCAGACATGAGAAATAATAATTGTACTTATATTTCATTTAACATCCAACACTGTTCACCAAAATATTATTCATATTAAAATGAAACATTCTTTATCCACTTCTGTGTGTGCTGTGTTTGTTTTGTGATCAGAGTATGTTTCATTTGCTAAGGTAACACATACTAATTTGAAATAAGTGTAGACATATTAGAGTTAAATGAGAGTCACAATAGTAATATAACCTTTTTGTTCATTAATTAATTGTTTGTCTGATAATCAAAGCTTGATTCTGGATTGATGTCTGATTTCTGTACTCTCTAAACCTCCAGCATATCTGTCTCCACCCTGTATCCTTCCACCTATTGAATGCGGACATGTTTCCAATCCACTAACAGGTTCTCTCTTGCAGTGGAGGTGAATGGTGTGACACTCTCTAATCCCTTATCCCAGACTGCTCTGCTCTGCTCTTCCTGCTGCTGCATCTGGTTTTTGTTACACCCTCCTTTACACTAGAGCAGCAGCTTTTTGCTTTTTTTGGTCAAGTCAGAGCCGTAAAAGGACGATGCAGAAAAGGTTTAACTTATTTTATGAAGATTAAATGATTAAATGATTTACTTTGTTTCCAAGGGCTTTTTTGAATCTTTGCAGAAGAACATTAAATGAACTAGATTACAGTTTTTTTAAGCACATTGCTATGCTGTGGCTGGATTGTTCTGGGTGGTCACTGTGGTATTGCTAGGTTATTAGTGTTCTGACTGTTTTTGAATATTGTCATGCATGTGTTGCTTAGGTGTTTTGAATTATTCTTAGTGCACTGTTGTGCAGTTGCTAAGGTGTCCTGGGTGATTATTAGTGTGTTGTTACACAGTTGTTAGGGTGTTGCTATGAAATTCGGAATAATTATTATTGCTTTGCTGTGCAGTTGTTAGGGTGTTCTGAATGATTATTTGTGTGTTGTTATACAGTTATTAGGGAGTTGTGAGTTTATGTTTGCGTTGTGTTGTGCACTACTGGGCTGCCATAGTTTTAAGCACATTGCTTTAAGATTGCTTAGGTGTTTTGAGTGGTGCCTCAAGATACAGTTATGGATTTTTTTTGTTGTTTAACTTACAGCAAACCTCCCCAAAAAGCTTTGCAATATATTAATCACTCATGTCTATAGCAGATAGTTACAGGCTTAATACAAGTTTAATACTTAGAATTGCATAATACTTAGGGTTTGGTTCAAATCCCTGACCCTATGAGCAATAGTAATAGCGATGCTTGCCTTAGCAAACACAATTATTAAACTTTGGCTGACAGAGGGATCCACAGCTGTTCGGAGAAACCACTAATAAAACAGATCCATTAATCATGTGCTTGAGTTTAATCCCAGTTTCCGAGATTTATGGAGCTTTAATTGAATTTAGTTGGAGATCATGGGAAATCCGTTTAAGAAACAAGCGTAGCGCAATACTTTATGGAAAGTAACTTTGTATGGGGAAACATTTGGAAGAAAGTCTGTGTGTGTATTACTCGCTGAATGACTGGGTGGTTGTCCGTCTCTGTGTTTGTTAAAGAAATGTGGCCTGACCCATTTTTATTGCCCTTGTGATGAAGGATATTTTCATTATCGCAGCTGCCCAACTCACATTTAACACAACCTGTTTTATACTAAATATACGCCTCCTCTTAGTCTGAGCAACTCACTCAGCATTGCTTTAAAAAGGTAATTTTTTACCGTGGTGGTTATGTGAGTTTGGCTTGCAGGTTTGTGTACCTCGAGTTTATAACTCGCGTCTCAATGGGTCTTTTCAAAGGGCACACGTACGCAGCGGTACTGACCTATGCATGCTTGGTAGAGATAGAACAGTGATCTCAAACTGAAAGAGGGGTTTCATACTCTGAGGTTGTGTTTGCATATCTCAGCATGTGTCCTACATCTCTAACGGATTTCATAGCTAGTAGATTTGCATACATGCAAACGTTTTTTTCAAGCTGAGCTTCATGTTTGTAGCAGTTACAGTTTATAGTTAGTGTTAAGTTCAGTACCTAACTTGTCCCACAGCCTTTTATACTATGGACATGAATCCTACTGCAGCTTTTTATTTGATATTACTTTTCAAGCCTAATTTTTTTCCAGGTTAACAACAAAATAGGTATAATAATAATAATAATAAAAATCCACCCACCCACACACACACATGTTGGTTTTTGTGATTTATGGGGACTCTCCATAGGCGCAATGGTTTTCTACTCTGACCCTACACCTAAACCTACCCCTTACAGGAAACTGTGTGCATTTTTAGATTTTCAAAAAAACACCACATAGTATGTTTTTTTAAGCCTTTTGAATTACGGGGACACTGAAAATGTCCGCATAAATCACCTTCATATTGTAATGCCTATGTCATACCCATGTCATTATGCAAATTTGTGTCCTCATAAACAACACACACACGCACACAATAATATATATGTATATATACTAAAAAAAATCATACTAATAGATAATAATACACTTTTGTGAACTATTGTATATGACTATTGTTGAGATACAATAATTAAAATAATAATAAAATGAAAAATGAAATAAATGAGACCATTGTTGATATTCAGTATTACAAATAAATAAAATGAAATGAGAAGAATCATCTTAAAAAAATGAAAATAAAATAAATTAAATAGACAATAGAGCTATAAAGTTAATGTGTATTCATAGCTCATTTGGTCTGGGAAAATGTAATAAGAAATGTTCCTTTAGGATCTGAGAACAGTTTGAGACGTTCTCATGATTAATTTTTTTTTTTTTTTTCCTATGGGCATCGTTACTCTTAAGTAACAATGTCTCACATAAAAAAAAAAAAAAATTTAGCAACGTTTTTGTGTGAGATAAAGTTGTCGTTTATGAAGCAGTTGGCGCCCCGGCTCTCGGGGCTGAACCTATAAACTTAACAACCTTGTTTAAACATCAGAGCCCCTTTTCTTCTTGTGAAGATAAGGACAAACATGAAAAGTTGGTACAAAGGCGCATGCAGGACTATTTTAACACTTTAAAGTGGCAATAAAAAGTTTAGATGCGACACCCCACCAACAACTTTGTTCATCAGTGAGTGAGTCAAATTATGTCTGGCCCAAATGAATGTATAAAAAGGCGCGCCTTTATACTTAGGAAATGGGATCAAAAAACTGTCGCTGCTGTTTAGAAACAGATGGAGACTGTGCTAATCAGTGCCGAGACGTTCACACACACTCAAAAGCGTGAGTCAACAGCAATCACCTCTTGGGTTCAAACACCATCATGCTCAACCATCACAGACCCGTTTGCTTACTCCACAAGGCCTGAAATAGGAGGGGGGTAGATGTGCAGAAGTGTGTATACATGCAAAAGACATGGCTACTGCTTTCAGACCAGCCGTAGAGCACATCCAGTACCGGTAGCGTTGCGACGGTGACGGGCTGGTTAATGATTTGCTAAAGCGCCCTGTTCCTGTTGAAGGGTTTATGTTAAATGCTGTTGTTAGTCCTGGTCTTGTGGACGCCATTGTGTGCCACTGGCTGGTTGTTGGGAGCCAGTGAATGGGTTCAGTTGGGAGGGGGTATTTACAGTCGGTCATTAATTATACGATGTGTCATTTAAGGTCTTGTGAGGTTCTGCAGTCGTTCACCTTTTTATGGACGAAACACTGTAAATGATCCCTTCTTAGACTTTATTACTTACTTTTTTATTTTCTTACTTTTCTAAAAAGTAATGTAATTAAATGCAGAGCAAAATGAGACTTTAGGCTGAGTGTCTGATATCTATCCTAAGAAAGATGATCTAGTTGAAGATACCAGAACATGGACACGTAAACTAATATTTCCAACTGACACGCTACCACAAAAGATAGAAATAACCCACTTAAAACCATTTTTTGCTTGGTGAAAATACTAGTGGCCTAAGACTTTTGCACAGTACTGTATATATATATATATATATATATATATATATATATACACACATTAAAGCAGAATGAGAAAAGTAATGTTTAAATGACATAAAATTGTACACATTTAAAATAATTGATAAAAAAATTATAAAATTATAAAAACTATATATTTCTTTTTCGAAAAAAAAAACAAAAAAAAAAACAAATTAGGAGTAACATCTGATACATGACACTTACATGAAACAATAAACGTGACTCAAAGCTCCTGAGCAATAATAGAGTAACCTGTGAGTAAGTTTCCTCTGGGCACGTTTGGAGAAATGTGTCAATTTTATTGACACAACATAATTTGTTATGATTTGTCATGTGGTATTGTGTCAACGTGCTGCAGGTCGGCGGGGCTCGTGAACGTTTGTCGTGTTTGCGGTTGGAGTCATGTATAGCATTTTCCTTTCCTGTTGTGTTGGTGTTGTACTGTGATTACACTTTGGCTGACAACCTCATCCATCCAGCAGACGTGTGGCTTCATGCCCAGTACACTGTTTACATCATCACGAGGTGCTGGCCTTCTCCTCACTCTGATCCCCGGACAACATACAGAACGACATCTGTAAACTTTCTCAAGAAAATATCAGCAATGTTTTTCTGTGCTGTGCAGTTGTTAGGATGTTCTGGGCCTTTTTCAACATGTTGCCATGTGGTTGCTAAGGTGTTGTGGGTGGTTACTAGGATGTTGCTAGGCGTTGCTAAGGTGCTTTAAGTGGTATTCTGTTTGGAATAGTTGCTAAAGGGATGAGTGTAGTTTTTACTCCATTGCTATGCATTTTCTATTGATTTGCTAGGGGTTTCTGGGCTGTTACTAGGATTTTGCTAGGTGGTTGCTAAGGTGTTTTTTAAGAATTTTTTTAAACACATTGATATTCAGTTGCCAAATTGTTCTAAAGAGTGACTGTCATGTTTTGAATAGTTGCTAGGTAATTGCTAAAGGAATGAGTAGGGTTTTTAGTCCATTACTATGCAGTTGCTAGGGTGTTGCTAAGGTGTCCTGAGTGGTTTTTAGCACATTGCTTGGGTGTTTTGGATAGTTAGTTAAGTTTTAGGTCATTTTTCGGGAATTTAATGTGGTATTTTGTGCAGTTGTTAAGATGTTTTGATGGTTATAGGGATATTGCACATTGCTTTTCTTAGTAGCTGGATTGTTTGACACTTTTAGGTGATTTCTAGACTGTTTATTCAAAGGTGTTTCTAGCCCATTTTTAGGCCCTGTCCTGAATGGCACTCTGAACCCTCACAGTCTACTTCTGAGCTCGGCTAAAATGACAAATGGGACATCCTATGGTCTCGTGGACTTAACGGACACGTGAACGCAGTGGCCACTGTAAGTCCGTAAAACCGCAGGTACACATGAAGTATTCCATTTGGGACAGTGCCTTAGTCTGTTGCTATGCAGTTACTAGGGTGTTGCTAAGATGTAAAGTGTTTTTAGTTGCTTGGATATTTAAATGAAATTCTGTGGTTGCTGTGGACTTAATTGGGTGTTTTGAGTGGTTACTAGGATGTTACTAGGTCACTGCTAAGTGTTTTTTTTTTTTTTTTTTTTTGGCGCATTTATATAGCACATTCATATTTAGGTTCTTAGTTGTTTTGAATCATTACTAACCATTCCGTTTTGGGTGCCTATGCTGTGGAGTTTTTAGGGTGTTGCTAAGATATTCTGTGTGATTTTTAACATGTTCCTAAGGTGTTCTGAGTAGTTTTTAGGGGCATTTGAAGTGAATTTTTGTATGTTGCTACTACGTTTCTATGATGTGCAATGACCTTGTTTTTGGTGCTTTCTAAGTAGTTGGTAAGAGGATCAGAGGGTTTTCATTGTATTCTATTGCTGTTGCCAAAGCATATTTTAATGTGTATTAATGAAAATATCACTAACAACATTGAGTTAGCTTTGAGATAAGGTATACGAGTTCTGCTTAAAATGTGACCATTTCATATTTTATCAGATATCTCAGGTGAAATCAAATTTGACCTCCTGTAAGGGCAGCTAAACAGATCAGCAAACACAAATTCTTCACTCATTCCAGACGTTTCTCAATCCGTGATCCCGCTCTCCTAAAGCCTGCTGGGCTTCCAGTCTCTGTCTGTCTGTGTTCCTCTCTAATTAGTCCTGTACCCCCACCAACCCAAACGACCACGCGGGCCTTTTCCAGGGCTCCTTCGTGTCCTCTAACTCAATTAACCCCAAGGCAAGACCACTGCACTTCTATCCCTCTTTTCTCCCCTCAGCCTCCCCATCCCTCCTTCCTTTTGCCTTCAGGGTGGATTGTTCATTTAGGAAGTTCTCTCCAGTCCTAATGCGCGGTGACGCCTATTACATAAGTTAAAGAGGCTTCTTTCATTTCTTCTCCCGCTGTCCCAGCATTCACCTTTTTCCCGAGCTGGTTCCGCTCTTTTCTCTTTTAAAGAGAGATAATTGATATGCCCTGGATTCATGATGATTCCGGTGCACGGCCATGAGTCCGTGCATGCTCATTTTGAGGTTTTCTTTGTGTGAGCGAGCTTTTTTTATGTGCAGAAATATGAATGCAAGTGAGTGCATGTGCAGAGATGAACCTTCTCAGGTTCATGTGAAACATAAATGCATAATAATTGCTTGCAAAAAGATAGGATTGAAGTTTTAACACATGCATTTTTAATGCATCGCAAATATTTTAAAGCAGATTTATCCTATTTGTACACTTGTGTCAGGCTTAAAATTTAACATATCAAAACAAGAGGCAGAAAGATTGCACAAACACACTTTTGTCAGGTTTTGAATGATTTAACAATAGATACACTATTTGAAATTAAGGCAAAACACATTGTGACACTTTATGGTTGAGAAACAGTAACATTATAAATTTCACTTGTGTGAACTAAACACATGCACTTAAATTCACCTCGAGACCAACAACAAAATGGCTCAGAAAAATATTGTTTAGAGAACTTTGATCTAATGCAATGACATTTTGAAGTGTGACTTAAGCTTCAAAGTGTCCAAGTACTTTCCGGGGCCACTGCATGTATTGCGATGTGTGGTCTATTTATTGTCGTGTTTGTCTGTGGATGGATTGTGTGGTTAGTTTCCACAGGAAATGGCAGACAAGCTTCTCAGAAACACACTTGTGAGGTGCTTTCTCATCGCTGACAGAGAATCATGTCCATATCCTGTGTGAGTGAGAATTTCAGTATACATATATGTTGGTTGTGATTTGAAACGTTTTTTAAGATTGAGATATAGCTAGTTCCCATGAGGACTATATTATGTAATATAGCTGACACTTAAGCAAGAAAATGCGATTGCAGCCTGACAATGCAAAATCAACCTTGTTGTTAGTTGGTGAAAAATCCATCCATCTTATTGATATACTGGTCTCTATAGGCTATGGCTTCACCCTTTAGTGTAAGTCTGTTGTATTGTGTTGTTTGTTTTACTTAGATCAATTAACTATTTTTGTGATTATTTTATATTTTACCATGTGATAAAATTGCTTAGAAAAAAACACATTTCTCCTCACACTGCATACTGCCACAACTAATTCAAAATTATGACATTTGTTATATAAAATGTTATAAAACCTCAGTTCTAAAGCAACACAAGTTACTTTCATAAGCAAATATTTATTGTGAAGTGAAAATATTCATACTGTAATGTATATTCTGTATAGTGTCATTTTAAAATAAAACTAGGAATGATTGCATTTCATGATGAATTTATTTCATGTTTTGTTATGAAAAGATCTGGTGCTTGTTGTTGAAGTGAGAAAGGGTGGGAAGGTGCAGAAGGAGGGTGGAAGAGAAAGGACCATGCAATTATGGAATTTCATCCCTCTTTCTCTCGGAAACTTAATCTTCCCCTGCCTTTGGGTAAAGCCGAAGGCTCATTCAGGCAGGAATGTCAGGACGAGTTTTAGAATGTAGTTTGAGTTTGTAGCAAGAGAGCGAGAGTGAGAGAATGCTGCTCAATGTCACGGTATAAGTTTACAATGGGGGAAGCTAATTTAACATGTAATATTGTAACACTCAAAAGTTTGTATTATTTATGATTTTACAGCAGATGTCTAATATTGTCTTTCATTTAACAAAAAAAGTCTGAAATAAAGTGCCAGACCACACGTGTGCATTGCATCCCCTGCGACGCCACAAGGGGCACTATAGCGCACTTAGGATTAAAGGAATAGTTCACCAAAAAAATTTAATTCTTGGATCATTTAGTCACCCCGAGTAGTTCCAAATCTGTATGAATTTCTTTGTTCCGCCGAACACAAAGGAAGATATTTCGAAAAAGTTTGTAACCAGGCTGTTTTGGGTCACCATTGACTTCCATAGTATTTTCTTTCCTACTATGGAAGTCAGTGGTGACCGAAACAGCCAAACTTTCCTCTTTCAGAAATTCATACAGGTTTGGAACTACTCGAGGGTGAGTAAATGATCACAGAATTTTCATTTTGGGGTGAACTGTTTCTTTAAATGTCTTCTTCTACAGTCAGTTTCCTTTTTATACTGGGGGAACAACAGTTTTTGCTGAAACAAAGAACAAAAACAATTACATAAGAGGAACAATCAATATTTTTTTGAATGGCTTACACTTTCACTTGGTGCAATCACTGAATCCTCTATCTTGAACGCATGTGCACTGTCTGCATGCTTGTGTAAAGCATGCTTCCATCCCTAAGTTCAAAATGTTGTCTTCAATCAGAATCAGAGCACGTTTTAAAATGCATACAGATTGTGACTGTGAAGAAATCGGGAAGCCCCTGACTGCCAGAGACACAGATAAAAACTTCAGGATGGAACACAGACCATGGGCTGTCGTTCCCTGCCCCCACCGAGCACCTCATCCTGCTCGCTCTCTCTCTCTCTCGGCACATTGCTGTTTGATTGCTTAAGCCCGGTGGTCAGACAATGGGCGTATAAAGAATGGGCCGCTTCCTTCCTTCCTGTTGAGTATTCTGCCTTGATGAGCAGACTGAATAGATCGGGGCTTTAGAACGAGGCATGAGCGCCGGGGCCCAGCAAAAACCAACAAAGAGACGCTCTGGGGGCTTTTCCAATTGCTCTGCTGCCTACTCTCTCTCTCTCTCTCTCTCCTTCTTTTTCTGCACAAATGCGCACTCTTTTTTTTTAGACTCACTTGCTCTTGCTTAGTGGGGGTGTCTCTCCAGATCTGAGGGTGTGTTAATAAAAAAAGATTGTTATTATTAATATCATTTTATTTTTTGCCTTCAGTTTAGATTCAGTTGTGTTCAGGATAAAACAGGATATATTTTACTAAAGTTTTCGCCTTATACTTTTTTTTTTCTTTTCACAATGTTTGTTCTATTGTCAGTTTTTTTTTATTGTCAGTGAATATGTTGTGTTTTTAATATTATGCACCATATTTTAACAGCCTGATGAGCGTGAAAACATTTTTTTCCTTTAGTTAAATACAATTTTGTTTGAACTATACCTTTAAGCAGTATCTGTTTTTGTTTTTCTTGCACTTTAGTTTTCCTGTTTAGTCCTGTGGTAACCAGTCAGGGTTATCTCTCTTTGCTTGTGTAGCTTGTCCTCACTGACATGGTTAAATTTAGAATGAGGATGGAAGTAATCAATACCCTTTCAAAACATACCAAACATCAATAGACGGGTACATAATGTTTTCAACGACAAATGAAGTAACTTCCCATTGGTCTAATCCATTCCTTTTAACAATAACTAGACGTTCTGGCCTGGGCAAGCACTTAATACTAGTGTTAATTTTTGAGACAAAGTAAGTTCCGTCCCGTCTGTTGTCTGTTTATTGAGGTCAACCCTCCCAGGCTTTATCTGACCTATTTTTCTGCTCAATGGAGAAATCTATATTTCTCTATTTCTCTTGAACTTGGCATGCAATTGCAGCTCTTTCAAAAGGGTGTCATTTTTCCCATCTATCCTTCTTTTGTGCTGCCTGCACCCATAACAACACATTTAGCGGCTGCTAAACACTCGCACGCAAAGTAGGAAACATGCGCGTGCGTGCTGTCACACACACACACACTCTCTCTCTCTCACACACACACACACACACACACTAGCACTCAAAGGTTCCCCTGTGAGAATACCAAGCAGGTAGTTGAAGAGGCTTAAGAGGCGGTGAAATAACTGAGGGCCATTGAAAAGACGGTGAATACACAAGGGTTCGAATGTGGGGGTAAACTGTTGGCCCATTGTCATTTAAAGTAATGTCTTTAACCCTTTGCGGGGCTTTCTTGAGCAAACCAACCCCCCGTCGCTGCCCTGCCATTCACAGCTTAAAACAATGGGTGGGAGGCAAGCTGGAAAACGACACACTCGAGTGATCGGGACGGTTTTGTTTTTCCACCTTTTGCCGCGTAAACGGGGAAGGGGGCTCATCCCTACCGAGGGGTGAAAGCTGGCTGGCTGTCACTCAAACCCTCGGCAAAATAACAAACATGCGCCAACATGCTGAACCAACACTGTGAATGCCAGTAGTGCATATCGTGTCACAGGGAAGAAAATGGGGAAAAGGAACAGTCTTTTACATTGTGACTATACAAAAAGAGGCATGCATTGCAAGATCAATATAAACTATATATATATATATATATATATATATATATATATATATAACAGACAATGTCATGACCTTGACATTTTCAGCTGCTTTAGTTTTAAAGAGTAATTCCCAGTTGATGGTTTTTACTCCAAAAACCACTAAACCATATATTTGCAGAGACCATTTAAACTTTTTGGTGCAAATGTGTGTCACTTTATTTGGTATGAACTTTATAATCATTTAGTTTTAAAGTGATTTTTCTCAAGCCATAATCAAATGAAGTTGTGATAATGCAAACAGACTTATCTGACGTTTTAGAAATCAAATTTCTTAATACAAAAAGGTTAAAGATCGCAACTTGCACAACTGTATCCAAGCAACTCGGAGAGCGTCTAGGGAGTGAAAATTTCCTCAAAAGCAGAATTGATAAAGCATCTTGCGTATACCATCTATACTCTTAATATTCCCACAGGGCAGTTTCCATAACACAAGCAAAGACTGGAGGGAGAGTAGCAAACAACGGCTTGCCAACAGAAACAATCTCTGATCCTCCTGATGTCAACTAGTGGTTTGCATACTTCAATGATTAAACCAGTGCCAGATGTTTCCCATGGAAGTAAATGCAGCCAGTATCCGCTGCTGGCAGGGGAGGCTGGAAGTTACCCCTGAAGGTCTGGCTCGAGATCAGGGCTTCTTTGTAAAGGAACTGGGGTTGATCTCGATCTAAGATCAGTTTGTTTGGGTGGTTTTATCAGACAAGGAGTTTGGAGTTCCACATACTGGTGTTAATTATTGGTAATCATAACTTGATAACTTAATTCAGTGTAACTATTGCATGACTAGAGTTTTGTCAAGTTTCCTTGGTCAACCAGAACAACACAAACTAACACGGTTCTGCAATTTTCCAGTTGAGATTACGCCTCTGTCTCCAAATGGTCATGGTTAAAGAGAGAGCATTCATGAAATAACAGTCAACACCAGACAATACTCAATGTTGCATTTCTAGTGAGCTATATTAAAGTTCACTTGATCTCCTTTGTGCAGGAAGATCTCATCGATAGAATCTCTCAGTAACGCACCTATTTTGCTGATTTGCCAACGTACACTATCACTTTCATCGCTTTATTTTCAGATGACCTCGAAACCGAAGCTCTGCGAACATCATCGCTGTCATCATAAACGCGAAGCGAAACGCGACCCTGACAGAAGATCCATGGGGTAAACAAAGGCGATCAAAAACACAGTAGATTTTCTGAAATGGGTCTTTGTGCTCAAAGGCTAAAAACAAGGTCAACAGCAGGCCAGGAAAAAAAAACACAGAAAATTCATTGTTTAATTTCAAAACGTTAATATATTTTCTATTTTATAGTGAACATATGCATCAGATCTGACACCCTTGTCACCCTTGTTTTGCAGCAACAACAGAGGAGGTTTTTTTTTCTCAAAGTTGGGGTGATGCCTATAAAGATGCCTCTCAAAATAAATATTACTTTATAAAATAATAAAACTTCAAATAAATATTTTTACACTAAACAATGTGTTGAAATTAGAAAATAAAGTTTTTCTTAGGGTCACTGTACAATTTACAAGTATAGTTGTAGGGATAATTCATGTAAGGTTTCTCTTCTATAAGGCAAAATATCAAAAGAGTGATTGATATACATACGAAACGAATGTACAGCACTATACAGGTTTTATATATTCATCATATATATGGATCTGTCAAGGTGCCTCCGGTTTGGCACAATGCTTTTCACAGTTGAAATATTATATGTACAAAAATAAAATCTCTCAGAAAAAGAGCTCATTTGCTAATTTACATACTTTGCAGATACTATTCACAAACAGTTAGTTAGAAGAGTCTGTCACCTTTATCAGTCATATTACTGAATGTCAATAAGGCTAATATTCTGGACTTCAGTTTAAAACGAGAAGAATGGGGGGGAAGGATGTTGCAACAAACTCTACCCCCTTAATAAGTGAAAGAGAAAGAGAGAAAGTGGATGAGAGAAAAGCAAAAAACAAACAAACAAACAAACCACTTCAAACCAGTTTTTGCCAATCCAATGTCACCTCTTGGTCTACAGTGCCAAAACTACAACAATTTGCGAATATTTTCCCACTGCTCTGGAGATAGTCCGAGATAAGATTATCTTCCCAGTGCTACTCCAGGAACCGAGCCTTGTTTATTTCTCAACTCCTTTGTTCTTGCAGCGGCATCCTGGCCGACTGGTGCAGTCGTAGCACGCCTGGCACAGCGCCACGCAGCCCTTCGCCGGGAGGTAGCAAAGCAGGCAGGGCAGGAAAAGTGCCAGGACGCTTATGGCTGTCCACCGCATGCAGCAGTGCGACTGGGTACAAGAGAAGGGCTTGTCTGCACACACATCCTCATCGTCGCTGGAGCAGTGGTAGAAGAGGCCCTTGACGCAGCAGACGCAGGTGACGTAGTCCATCGCAGTTGTCGCCGAGCAAAGGCACCTGCGGCCGCACATCCAACAGGACGGCAGGGTCCGAGGGCAGGTGCACCCTTCGCACTTGCATCTGCCGCAGTCCTCGCAGCGGTTTGAGTGCTTGCCGTCACCATCTTGGCCCGGAGTCGAGGCCAAGGGCTTCAGTTCCTCTTGCTTCAGCTCCGAACGTTTAGGCTGAGCCCTCACCACCCGCTCGGCCGTCCCGCCAGCATTTCCCAAAAGTCTTTGCTCCGATGAGGTGCTGCCTGTGCTGGCCCTGGCAGTGCTGCGTGACCCTTCGCTGGTACCACTGGTGGATCTGCTCATGCCGCTCCTTGGCGACTGAGGGGCTTGCTGAGGAGTCTGCTGTCCAGCTCGCTGGGCTCTCGGGGAGTTTCTATGCTCGGAGAGCTCAATGGAGTTGGTGGAAGTCGGGCTAGAAGACTGTGAGTCCATTTTCTGCTGGGAGGCCGGCGGACGGGGCGCCACCGTTGGGCCCTCTGTGTACTCATTGCTGCTGCGGATGGTCCTTATCTGGTCCAGGGAGAGCACCTGACCCTCCAAAGGCTCCGAGTCCCCAGTCTGGGGTCTGCCAGTGTCACGCAAAGCTCGCAGCAAGCCAGAGGAGCCGCTGCCGCCATTTTGAGCTCTTGTCTCCATCTTTACTCTGAAGTGGGAACTCTCCGGCTGGCATTGAACACATCTGAAGTCCTATGGGAAAGGCAGACAGTTAAACGAGAGCGTACAGGGAAGTAAAATCCCATAAACTAACCATATGTAAATCATACAAACTAGGCAAAAAGAAAAGTGAGATGGCAGGCTCCTTAATGCAAATCTCCCAACTACTCCCCACCTCTACAGCCCTAGAAGGCTGATCATTAATGGGACAGGCCTTTACCACCTGCAGCTATCAAGTTCATGGAACATCTAGTACAATCAAAACCACTTTTGCTCGACATTGTCTAAAGGTGCTGCACATTATCAGATTCCAGAATAAATGAGGATCTCTTTGCAGAGTCATTTCTAGCAGTTTGTCTTCTGCACAAGCATCATCTAACGGAAGTTTGAGACCAATGGGTTCTTATAAATGACAGTGATTCACTTATCTGTGCATATATTGCATTTTTATATGCAAGACACCAATATATGACTTGCTTTTGGTGCTTTAGGTACCATGTGCACTGAAATATGCTTGAAAATGCAATATTGCACAACTTATATATAGACCGAGATGGCGGTCTTGTACATGAGAAATGCCATCATAGTGTTTAGTTAAATATAAACGTTTACATTTGCCATAACACATTTTCACTGTATTATTGTTATGGTAAAATTGGAAAGTTTTAATTTTAATATCTAGCAGCTGGCGTGCATAGGAGTGTAACATGATGTCCACAAATGCATTATGACGCTATTAACGGGGGGCGGAGCTCTAATGACACAAAAACTTACATAGGCTAAAGAAAAATAAAATATCCACATGTGTTGAAGTGCAAAAACATGAAACCACACATCTCAGCCGGGACCCTCAGCACCAGTTGAGTTCAATCTAAATGACACTACCCCAAATTACCATATCAATGCACAATCTCTTTTTCCACGGAGAGGCCCCATCAGCAAAATGTCTGTTAAACATCTGTTTATCTCCTCACTGCAATTTAAACTTCTGATCTGGGTTATCAGCATGCATACTAACTTTATGACAATACTTAACTTGGATGAACCTGGCATAAAGTAGCTACAGAACCATTTTTTCCCTTTGCAACAACAGACAAAGTTTATTAATATTATTATTAATCTTAATAAACTAATTAGTGGAATTTCGTATGGGTTTTATTAAAAGGAAAAGCATGTAAGAGTAGATAAAGTTGTATAGTCGCAACTTTAAATAATTTAAAAAAAAAAAGAAAAAGAAAAAAAAAGTGTAGTTTTTGAATAAAATCCTTGGTTAGTCTTCATATGGGTTTTTCAAAACAACAGTGCAGCTGTATATGGCGATTTTCAATAGCGATTCGCAACTTTAACTAAATGAAAAGTAAGTCAAAGTAAGTACGTAGAGAACAGATCCGTATGGCAACTATTTGCACAGCTGCAAGAATGGCGCGGAGCATGAGCACTGGAAAAAGTAATGAAGAACACGTAGAACTATAATATATAAATGCACGACTAAAAAAACATGAGCAATAAACGAAACTAAAGTAAAAGCCTGTCAAAATCCACTGCAAAAAGTTGTAATACACGTCACTTACCGTGATCTCACCACCTCAACCCCCTATTTGTGTTGTGAAGAGTATATCCTACTAGTAGGAATTTCTCTTTGGTTAGTCCTCAGTTCATTGGGAGATTCATTCACAAAAATCCCGATGATAGCAAACACCCGCGCGTCCTCCTATTCGCGTATTTTTCCGCGCAACTCGCGCGAAACTGTAACATCAGAATTTTATTCCAAGTAGAATGCAGCGTAGTTCAACTTACGCTGTTAAACCGCTAATTATGCCAAAAAGAAAATCAGTTCCAGAATCCAACAAAACGAGCCGAGTTTACTGGGGGAAAAAAAATACAAATAAAAACGCTCGAGACTTTTTCAAGAAGACGCGTTGCAGTTCGCAAGTTGAATGTTTGGCTGCATGGCACACACTGTGCTGCTTTCAAGTTTTTCAGCTCTTGTTTTTTCTTCTTTCCGGAGAGGAGGTCGGGTTTATGCTGTAAATGGCGTCATGTGGAAGTGAAGGGGGTGAACAGAGTAGCTGTTGTCCCAGAGGATATATCGTATCCGGTCCCAGCTCATTGGCTCTACAGGACTCGACATTCACTCCCTGTGTGTGTGTGTGTGTGTGTGTGTGTCACGGAACACTAGCACACTGACGACCGATTCATTTGAGCGAATCGGTTCGCTCGAATGATTTGGTTCAATGAGCCAGTTCAAAGAGCCGACTCTCCTTTTCTTTTGCGTTATTCTTTAAAGGTGTTCCTACGTCCTACCTGGGACGTTTATAGCTTGTGTAGCTACTTTTACAGTTATTTATTTATTTATCTAGCTTTTTTAAAAAAACATTGTAGGTTATTCCCAACGCTGCACTGTTTATGCAAATTATTTATCTACTTGCAGTTGAGAAACCTTTGTTTTGATTTTAAGTAAGTTTCTGTCAGGGTCGTTCATCGCCTATAAAAGACGTTTTAAACAATTGAAAACACATTAAAACACAAGTTTGTTGAAGCAGTGACAAACAGTGATCAAACTTCTTCAGTCAATCTTCTGCATACACTCGTAACGTTTGTGGTAACTTGAAAATAGATTTGCATATACAGTTATGTAGCATAACTGTAAAATATCATGATGGTTATTAACAACAACAATTAATAATTCTGAGAAATAATACCATCGATGATGATGATGATGATGATGATAGGTTAGTAATACTACTACTACTACTTCTTTATTAACCAGGGGGTCACACCTATATCCCATAATTATCAGCCTATTTACTATCCCAACAACATTAGCCTTTAAACATTCCTAAATAAATACATAAAATAAAACAACAACAACAACAATAATAATAATATTTTTGTTCATATTAATTGTTCTCGAGATTATAATGTTAGCAGATTTCCTTGTACACAAAATCATCCCTTACAGTAGAGTTTGCTAATCGGTTCAACAGAATCATTCAAATGAATCTGTTCATTCAAAAGATTCTTTGGCGAATCAGATATCGCTACAGAGAAAACTGCCTTAATCTTTCACGGCCTAAACATTTTCAGAGGAGAGCTTATCTGTTGCTCAACCACTGTTGACACTTTGGTTTATAACTTTAACACTTTCTTTTCTTTTTGAAGGCTTGTGTAAGGGCAGGCCTACATTTGTAAGTGGCTAAGATTAATTTTGCTGCAATGGGTTTTAACCTTTTCTGTTCTTAAAAATCTAATCATTTACCTTTATGCAGTTGTTCTGGTCACCCATGAATCCTATTCATGTTTTCCCCTACATATACACATTTTGAGGTGCACTTGCTGATTGTGCCTTTAATTAAAATCTAAATAATAATCATAACAATAATAGTACTAACACTTATAACAACAATAACAATTATTATTATTATTATTACATTTAACTCAATGAAAAAGAAAAAAGAAAATGGGTCTATTACTGCTCTCTAGTGGCATGATAAGCTAACAACAGTGCCACATTTATTCCAGATTTAACTAGAAACACACAGTGTATGATTATCTAAACAGCAAAAACATCAACATAGTCAAATTTGAAATCATATTCATAGTGCTCTGATGTCAAGATGAAAAATATAATTAGATATTGTTTCATTATTACATATAATAGGCGATAAACATGATAAAAGTAACAAAGTTAATATATAAAAGAGAGAACGCAAACAAAAGTCTGATCCTCGGTTAAATCCGATCTAGCAGTGATAGAGGATGAAAGACACCAATACAACAAGTTTACTTAGCATGGAAATAGCTTCCATACAAAGCCACTTTATAATGTATGGACCATTGTGGGCTAATAGGAAGTACTCCCACAGGAAAATGTAGGCTTCTTCAAGTACCCCCCTTGACACATTGTCTGTCTGTCTCTCTAGCAACTTTTCTTTAAAAAGGCTGCAAGGCAATAACAGGCAAGGCTGCTTCTGTGTTATCAGAAGGAGGGGGTGAACAAATGCACCTTGAGGTGGCCTCAAATGAACATGGAGAGTCAAAGAGGAAACGAGCAGAGAGTGAGCGAGTTCCCAAACCCATGAGACTCCACCATCTCCAGCTGAGCGGCCCCTATTGTTCAGGGCCTCCTTTTCACCAGCCAAAGGTGAAAAGGTAACTGACAGGGGGCTTTGTGCCTGGTCATGGGGACTCCCATTGCCCAAGAACGCCCAGATTCCCTTGGTCACACATTGTCAATGGGGTCCATGAGGAAATGGGAGAAGGGGGTTGAACGGGGATGCAGTGTTTTAGAATAAGACACATAACGAATAGTTGGGTGAAGCTCATGGAGACTGTCCAGAAATGTCTGGTCGTATAAGAAATTATATGTTGCGCACAAGATGTCGCATTTGTATTTTGACAAAAAAAAAAAAAAAAAAAATAAATAAATAATTAAATAACATAACATAAAACAAAACTTCCTTTTTATCATTTGTCATTACCATAACACAAAAATGGCATAATGCAAAAGACAAATATATATTTAAATTGTAAAGCAGACTATGTTCACTTTTTTATTTTATATGATTTTTACATAAATTACTTTTTATTGTATTGAATTTGTAACTGTTATATACTGTAAATACTTCCAGACTATATATATATATATATATATATATATATATATATAAATATTAAAAATTATTGCATTTAAGTCATTAACACATGTTTTTTTCTTTACTTTTTTTATTCTGATTTTGGAGTAAAAATTAACTCCAGATACTTTTGAGAGTCGTCTAATAATATTAATTAAAATAAAATATAATACAAAAATAATAAAAAAAATATGATAAAATCAAACAATCAAACAAAACAGAATAATAAAACACCGGCCTGTCTGACTTTGCAAAAATACTTGTGCCTAACTAGTCCTAAATAAGTCTTCTGGCATTATTTCCAAGTGTACCTCTTGAAGGAACAGCTGTCTTTCTCCTTTGGCTGTCTAATCGCCCCCAACCAAAGCCCCCCAAACAAAAGCTTATACACGTTTGTAAAGATAAAGAGGAAGCAGTGGACAAAATGCATACAGACGGTTTAGCTTTGAGCTAAGCTCAATGTGACATGAAGTTGTAGGCTTAATAAAGTTGCTTGACGTTTTCCTTTCCTGCCGTCATTTATTTTTCCTCTTGTTCTGTGAGATAAGCTCCACTGTCACCTCAGGCTTTACCGTGGTTCAAGACAATTTAGTTGGAAGAGACACAGAAATAGAGAGATAGAAGTTTCAATTACGTCCTGTCATTTATTGTAATGTTCTCTGTGGTAATGCAGAAAGTCTCAGACTTCTTCACAGCATGCCATTTCATTTATTTACATACGAGTTTTGCATTTGCAAGCATTTTATTTTTCTTTAGGAAATGTAAAAAAAAAAAAAATCTAGTTTATTTTATTATCATGTTTTTGATAGCAACGTTAAACCAAGTTCCTCTTCGCAGTCATTTAAATATATTTTACCAACCCCTGTTATTTCCACTGGCATGCTCAATGTTGCTTGAAACAAAACCTAAAACCACAAAGTGTCAGTCTGTGCTCAGAAACACATGTTAGTTACAGACGGTAACGTCTCCAAAATATTTGACAGATAATCACAGGAATGTCTGAGAGGATGTTTTATAAGTACAATTAGATGTGTTTGTAAGGAAGAGAAACCGTATATCCGTTTGCTCGTGTGTTGGAGTGAACCACAAGGGTCGAGAGTGGGTGTTAAACGAAAAAGAAAGAACAAAAAAAAGTGAAGCCCGAGTGCAAGGATGCACATGCGGACATGGAGCCAAGTAATAATGACCCCTGGTGAGCTCTAGGCATCGGAAGGAAACACAGAGCGCCCTGTAATTAGGCATTTTATAATGTGCACCAAATTCTTTGATAATGCAACAAGGGGACGGTGGAGGGGGGCCGTTTCAAAACCACAATAGTTGACTCTGGAGCCAGTTAGCCCAATTAAAGCAGGTTATGCACAGTCATTATGCTAGGTCGGACAGATCTCATAGGAAGTTTAGGCCTCGTATAAAGAAAAGAAAAAGTCTCTTGCAGCCCGGGGGCGAGCTGCATGGGCTTCGCCTGGCATCGTTTAGCTGGTCTCGCACTTCCAAGGAGGTATGCCAGATTTGAAGTAATGAAATCTTTGCCCTTGATTTGCCTGTGAATAGCATTGGCGATACTCTTTGCTTTGATAGCAGGGTCACCTCTTTGACAAAGTCCCGAATGCCACATTTGGAGAGATAATTAGGAAAGACAATGGTCTGCAAAAATGGGCTGAATAACCACTGAGGCTTAGCTAGAAATGTAAAATGTTTCATAATTACAGATGTTTCAGCACAGTTCGTGAGAAAAAAAAACTATACATGATTTTATAAAGTTGTTAAAAAAAAAAAAGATTAATGGAGTATGTTAACTTCTATGGTATTTGTATTTCACTCATACCTTGGAAGTCAATGGTTTCCGGCAACCAGGTACCAACTTTGTTCAAAATATCTTCTTTTGTGTTTAACATAACTCATACAGGCTTTGAACAACTTGAGGGTGAGTAAATGAAGATGGAATCTTTATTTTTTGGGTGAACTGTCCCTTTAATTCTATGGGATTCTATTTCTAATTCTATTTTATCACTCATGTCTGTAGTACAAGGTTATGTGCTGAGCTTAACATTTATTGGGTTTGAAGCTTAATATATTCTGTTCTGGGAAATGCACCAGATATGCGGGAAAATATTAAATAAAAATACATTTTGCTGAGACTTTCATAAACATAGTTGAGACACCAAGTGACTATCATTGTAAAATTAGTCTCATTTTAAAAAATCTCTCTCAGATAAGATTAAATCACCAGCACACTGCAAACAATATTAAAACTTATTGCAGAGTATTTGCTTTGCATGAAAAGGAAAGAGTTGCAAAAACAATGTTTTGTTTAAATCACTTTTTATAGTCAATAGCTTCCACTTCTTTCTTTTCATTGCCTCAATCTCTTGCACTTCTCAAAATGTCATGCTCACATACACAAGTGACAAATCAAAACCTTCATGTTTTAAATTCTGCATCCTTTGAACCCATGAAATATCCATTGGATCCTTGGACAACTCGTGTCCCCTTCAGACTCCCAAACACACACTTTTTTGCTCACACACAGTGGAGTGTTTTAGGTTCAGATGAAAACCATTACACAAATTTTGCGGTTCCTGTTTTTATATCCTCTTCTCCGGCAGTCATCTGGGACAAAGAAATGGATACTTGGCAAGCTCTTCTTCCTCCAGAAAAAGAAATGAATAACAATCCCGTCTCCTCAAACTGTGCTTCCGCAAAGAGCACTTTTCCAGATGGAACTCTTGACATGCAACACACACACACACACACATAGAGAAACTGAAAATCAGTGAACCCACTTAAGGAGGTAAACAAATCTAATACTGGTAATACTGGTACTATCTAATACCTGGGATGTAAAAGTCTGAAACTACTAGCTGAACTGTTTCTATTTTGCACTTGATTGTTATGCACAATGTTTTATTAAAAACTCTATTATTAGCTTTTGTTTTCCATGGAATTATTTATATGTACATTTTGGGATACAAAAAAAGTTCTTAAAAATCATTGCTTGAG
>JAUMHE010000042.1:15310692-15332723 GCA_032359235.1 Enteromius mattozi
TGAGTGCTGGCGGTGCTTTCACTCTAGTGGTAGCATGAGACGGAGTCTACAACCCACACAAGTGGCTCAGGTAGTGCGGCTCATCCAGGATGGCACATCAATGCGAGCTGTGGCAAGAAGGTTTGCTGTGTCTGTTAACGTAGTGTCCAGAGCATGGAGGCGCTACCAGGAGACAGGCCAGTACATCAGGAGACATGGAGGAGGTCGTAGGAGGGCAACAACCCAGCTGCAGGACCGCTGCCTCCGCCTTCGCGCAAGGAGGAACAGGAGGAGCACTGCCAGAGCCCTGCTGGCCACAAATGTGCACGTGTCTGCTCAAACGGTCAGAAACAGACTCCATGAGGGTGGTATAAGGGCCCAATGTCCACAGGTGGGGGTTGTGCTTACAGCCCAACACCGTGCAGGACGTTTGGCATTTGCCAGAGAACACCAATATTGGCAAATTTGCCACTGGCACCCTGTGCTTTTCACAGATGAAAGCAGGTTCACACTGAGCACATGAGACAGACGTGATAGAGTCTGGAGACGCCGTGGAGCACGTTCTGCTGCCTGCAACATCCTCCAGCATGACCGGTTTGGCAATGGGTCAGTAATGGTGTGGGGTGACATTTCTTTGGAGGGCCGCACAGCCCTCCATGTGCTCGTCAGAGATAGCCTGACTGCCATTAGGTAACGAGATGAGATCCTCAGACCCCTTGTGAGACCAAATGCCGGTGCAGTTGGCATTGGGCTCCTGCTAATGCAAGACAATGCTAGACCTCATGTGGCTGGAGTGTGTCAGCAGTTCCTGTAAGACGAAGGCATTGATGCTATGGACTGGCCCGCCCGTTCCCCAGACCAATTGCGCACAAAGATGGATCAGACTGTAGTGTGTTTTTCCACTTCAATTTTGAGTGTGACTCCAAATCCAATTGGTTAATAAACTTGATTTCAAATAGATAATTGTTGTGTGATTTTGTTGTATATATATATATATATATATATATATATAAATAAATTACTATATATATATATATATATAAATACATATATAGGGTTAGGGTTATTTTTTTATTATTTAAAATAAAATAAACTGAGAAATATTACACTTTTATCCACTAAATGAGCTTATTTTAAATTTGACGCCTGGTACAGAGGCTACAACTGGGAGAACATCAAGCAACTAATTAAGTTAATTGACATCAGGTCTGTAACATGATAAGCTATAAAAGGTATGTCTTAAAGAGGCAGATTATTTCAGAAGGCTCTCCAATTTGTAAAAGAGTGCATAAGAAATTGTGGAATATTGTAAAAACAATGTTCCTCAATGTCAGATTTCAAAGGCTTTGCAAATCTCATCATCTACAGAGCATAACATCATCAAAAGATTCAGAGAAGCTGGAGAAATCTCTGTGTGTAAGGGACAAGGCCGAAGCCTGTGGATGCCCATGGTCTTCAGGCCCTCAGACGACACTGCATCACTCATCAGCATGATTCTGTCCTAAATGGGCCCAGGAATACTTCCAGAAACCACTGTCGGTGAACACAGTCCGCCGTGCCATGTGCAGATGCCAACTAAAGCTCTATCATGCAAAAAGGAAGCCATATGTGAACATGGTCCAGAAGCACCTGTGGGCCTAGGCTCATTTAAAACGAACTCTTTCAAAGTGGAAAAGTATTCCATGGTCAGATGAATCTAAATTTGACATTCTTGTTGGAATTGACAGACAGGTGTCTTTTGGGCTAAAGAGAAAGGAGAGCTTCCAATGTCTTTTAAGCTTTTTTTCCAAATGCCAGCATCTCTAATGGTATAGAGGTGCATAAGTGTATATGGTATGGGCAGCTTGCATGTTTTGAAAGGCACTATGAATGCTGAAAGTAATATAAAGGTTTCAGAGCAACATATGCTCCCCTCCAGATGACATCTATTTCAGGGAAGGCCTCGTATATTTCAGCAGGACAGTGCAAAACCACATACTGCAGCTATTACAACAGCATGGCTTTCAACAAATCATCAAACAAAAAATACATCGACCACAAACTCATCAGCAGCTGGAAACATATATCAGGCAATAATGGAACCTAAATCTTATATTAAAACTCATAAAACTCATAAACTCGATGCCCAAACATCTTCAAACTGTTTTGAGAAGAGGAGATGCTACACCATGGTAAACATACCACCATCTCAATTATTTTAAGACCTGTAGCAGGCATGAAATTTGAAATGAGCAAATTTTTTGCATAAAATGTGAAAATTTTACTTATTTTAAAACATTTTTTTTAAATATATCGTTTTTCTCTGTCTCTATCCCACATCATGCATACATATATTTGCATGGAAACCTGACAATACTGTTAATTTCTAATAAAACATTTTGCATGACATTACAAATCAAAATATATATACTCTTCAACTGAAATTCCTTTACATTTAAAAGAGAAATCCGTTGATGTTAATGAGCTTCTACAATCGTCAGTAAATTATGATGCTCGAGATGAAATCCAACCTGGATTAGTCTAATTAGCTGGCCGTAAACGTATCCTGTAACTGTGGCCTTCAGCTTCAGGCTTCTTGTCCAGAGGCATGTAAAACCACTTTTCTTTCCCCCACAAACTACCGTCCATTCATCCCATTTAATATTCCCTAAGATTGACAGAAATAACTCATTTCCTTTTGCACTCAGTGTGTTCCATGCTAAAGCCGTCATATCCATCATGTTAATAGGTTCTGATTAAATTGTCCGTGCTTCCTAATAGCACAATGATTTCAGAGCGCACCCATGCCCCCCCTAAACCAAATAATAAATCAAGAGTGTTTACTCATTAAATAAACAAACCTAATCTCCATTTAAGTGCCTCATTTTACGGTGTAAACATAGCAGGGTTGAAGAACCGCCGCCTTCTTGCTCAACTCTTTTTGGCCACGCTATGTTGGAATGCAAAATTTCTCGTTAAAATTTATTAAAAGAAAGAACTGTGTCTGCAGCTCGGCTTCAGCCATCGCGCACACTTTCACACAAACTCTCCTTGTTTGGCTCCCGACGTGGCCACTGGTTTACAGCCATGCACGGACACAGCCAAGCTTTGTTCTGCATGCCGCGGTGGTTAATCTAGCCCCTGTATCTTTAACTGAGCAAAAATATTAACAACAATCTCTCATACTCGCAGGCAGTTGGATCATACCGTCAAAACCCAATCCAGGCCATAGGTGATTTGGAGCCATCAGAGTTTAATTGAGATTGATGTCCAGCGTGAGGTCTGGTCTCATTAGGAAACTGCACAGATGGCCGTCGAGAGGGAACATAGCTCCTAATTCAGTTGCAGTGTGGAGTAACGCCGAAATGTGTTTTGGAGCTACGTGACGAGACCCGGATCTTTGACTTTGGGGTAAATGTGACAAATCGACGTGTCAGAAACACAGACCGGCACTTTGGAATGGGACGGAGGTTTGAGGCCATATAAACAAGCAGGAAATGGGGGCCACTTCGGGTTGGATTTTGGCCTGACCCACTTTACGTCATGCAATGTTAGACATACTGACGTTTTGCTCTCTGCTGAACTGATAAAATAGTACAAACGCAGACAAGCCATTTCAAATGCATTACTAAAATAATCCTCTCTTCATGTTTGATCTTGGGGCCGTTATTTTAACATTGCATCTCTTAGAGCAAAAGTTACTCAAGTCTGCCTTTGTGTTATTAACATTTCATGGTCTTCAAAAATCACATGGAAATCTTGTACACTAATTACCCCCCCCCACAACTGCAGGCTGCATATTGCAACAGCTCTCAAATGCACCCAAAAGACCAGTTTATGTCTTAAGAATGATAAATTGAGTCTAATTTTTTTACTTTTATGTGAACTAATTAGTAATGGAAATAATATCTCAGGACTGAGGAAAACGTGACTCAGCTGACTACATAAAGCTGCTCAGGTTTCTAAGCTCTCAGGCTGAATTTGTCATAAATCATGTTGAACTCTTGAGCCCATGGTGGTGATAACTTCTTCTAAGTGTCATGATGCACAAGGCCAAATGGGATTTTTTTTTTTTTTTTTTTTAAGTTTGGAAAATAATACACTAGTGGAGCTGTTCAAAATATGCTGCGTCGTGCATGGCATTATTAATATATATCCTGACCTGAACACTAATCTTGCATATAGGCAAATTTTTGACTTGAAGAAAATTGACCTATGCAGAAAATGAATTCAAGTATTATGTCAGCTTTTCAACAAGTATAGCATAGAATTTAACGATTCCAATTCCAGTTTCTTAATGATTCCATATTCTCCTAATACTTTTGAGGAGTACATATATGGGGCATTTATGATAATTTCAATAATAATCAGATTTAGAGGTGTGTTTGCACAGGACTTTTAAAATAAGCTTTCACCTTTTTTTAGAAGCTGCACAAATTATGTCCAATCCACCTTTTCAACGCGGAAGTAAGCATATGGGTGAGACTTCCGGTTCGTTAGCCCCTAAAAGGAAAAAAACGAGGAGAATAACAGCATGCAGTAAATGGTAAAACTTTGCACTACAAACCAGTGTGTTCATAATTAAGATAATACATTAAAATGACATGATAAGACACCAATTTTCAATATCAAGCAGTAAAATGAACTGTTTTGTACAACTAAAAAGATCTGGACGCGAATGAGACGTGAACTTTTTTTACATCAAGAAAAAGGTGGATAGCTGGCATTACTCTACACAACAATACTAAATATTTACCTTACTAATTACTACAGTAATTAATGTATAATAGCACTTTAATGACAGTTATTTGTGTATGCATTTGATTCACTAAAAACAATTGACCCATTAGAGTCATTTGTTCAGGAGTTGGACTACACTGGTTGCACTGTATCACTAAAAGGAAACGGATCATAAGATAGTTGTTACAGGTTGCTTTGTATGTTTTTGATTCACTAACTGAAGTGGCTCAGTAATCATAATTGTTTGGGAATCGGATTACATAGGTTTCACTCTAAGCTTTTGATTCACTAAAATGAAATAGCTGTGTAGTGATTCTTTGGGAGCTGGATGTTTTAGTTAATGAAGAGTCATTTGTTCAGGAATTAAACTCTCAATTCTACCGGTTGCAGTATATGTATTGATATGTATATGTATTGTATGTCACAAAAAAAAAAAAAAAAAAAAGCATAATAGCAGAATCCCAATTTCCCACATTTGAAGAATACATACATTTTTATATATACATATATATATATATATATATATTCTTCAAATGTGGGAAATTGGGATTCTGCTATTATGCTTATATATATATATATATACATATATGCCATTTGGTTCTGGTATTTTCAAAACATGTTATTAAAAGAAACATTTATTTTATGTGCACCATGTTTTAATAAGAAAAATGTACGCTCACTCCACTGACAGCTCTACTAAAGACTCAACAGTAGTTGATAGACTGACATCTGTAACCTTCAGTAAACGTGTAACTCCACACCTCAAGCACTCTTGAGTTATGTTTCTGATCTTCTGTAAGATGGCTCTCATACATAACTGCGAGGCAGTCGTGAACAATGTTATTTACAAACAAGGTAGCTGGATGGAAATGATGTAGTTATGGAGCAACTCAGACCCGAGGCCATTTGCGCACTACATTTCTGAGAAAGACTTATGTTTCAGGATCTGTTTGGCATTTCAGGCATGGCAGGGTAGACGTGTTAAAGAAAATGCCTCTTGATCAGCCCCAACAAGCCTCGGATTCTTGGAGAAAACATGGCCTGTAGGCATACTCTCATGCTCTCTTTCTGAATAGCAATTTCATCTTGGATATTTGCCACATGAATAGTGCTATCAGTATAATGCCGACATAAATCTAATCCTGTGTCAGCTCAACACAGGCTGCTTTGTGCGTGTCAGCTGTGGCCTTCACCGTAGGGATGGCTCTTAAAGTGAAATCTGTCTGAAAGATAGGTGTGAAAGGCTTTTAGTGGGATACACACTACCCCAATCCCAAAAGGCTCTCACCTTCTGGCTATCCTTGTGTCTAAATGGCCTTTCAACACATCTCATACAAAGTGTAAAATACAAGTGATTTAGAGGGCTTGATTCCACACACCTCCTTTTATCCCCAACTCTTCAAAGCAGAGATAAAGAACTTTCAAGTGCAAATGGTGTTGCAATTTCTGCTCTGTTTAGCCAGTTAAAGCTAAAAGCCATGCTTGATATGTTCTCCCCAGAAGCATGTGACGACTCTTGCAATGTTAAACAAAGCGACATTTGATCCACAGCACTCTTCATAGCCGTTATTGTCATGGACGGTTTCCATTAATGAAGCAATATGATTCAATCCCAGTGTTTTGCTGAAAATAAATGGAGAACAAAAAGAGTTTTAACGTCTTTGACAACAGCTCATTCCCTCTCAGTTGCAGATAATTAAGAAAAAATAAATAAATAAAAAATCACACACACACAACACACACATCTGTAGTATTTTAGATATGAATTTAATGAATCAGTATGCACGTTAGAACATATATATATATATTTGTTTCCATATGATTTAAATGTTACGTTTTGATTTCAAATCAAAAGCCAGAGCTGTCTGCGTGTCTACATCGGCAGTTTTCTTTCTCCTTTCGCACATCTAATCCCACAGCTTTGGATGTGATATATGTATTCACTTTCGTCCACTTGTCACCCGTCACTAGAGGACATGATCGATTCTGTAAATCCCATCAAAGGTGAACCTTACAGTGAAAATGTATCATAACTTGAGAAAGAGTGACATGTACCAAAGCCTTTGAATTAAATAGAGCAAACCCCAGTCCATAAGTGAACAATTATACCATCACTGTATGAAAATAAGCTCTTGATCTGGCTGTGATGCATTATCTGCCCTTTAGGATCTTATACAAGACCTTTTTAAAATTTCTAAGCTTCAAAAGTCACAGAAAGCACCATACCAGAAGTCTGTATGACCTTTGTACTGTCTTCTGCAGTCATACGGCAGCGTTGTGAGAGGAATAAATCTTAATGTAAGCCATTATTCCCTATAAAAATCTTGGCCTTCATTGTCTGCATCTTTTCAGATACAGCGTCTTTATGTCAGGTTTGAAGACAATTTACATTTGAATTTCAGTCTGCTTCTCATGCAAAGCTATCACTTGAAGTCAAGTCGTATGTTTCATGAGTCGTTAAGGACTATATGTTTTCCTAACTGTCATTTTGGAGCTCTCCAAGTTCATTTTAACTTTAAATGAAAGCGAGTGGTCAGTGAATTTTTTAACATTCTCCTGTGGTTTTCTACTTTAAAAAGTTATAATTGCACAAGCACTGGTACTCCCTGACCTCCTTTTATTTTGCTTTTACATGTTGACTGCAGATCTGCAAGTCATCCAGATACAATTTCAAGGATAATATAATCTTCAAATCTGATTTTAAATGATGATTTTCAGTCTTCAGAGGGCACATGATCCATGCTAAATTAATTTAAGCAATAGTCCTCCTAAAATGGAAAAAAAAAAGGCATGAAATTTACTCACACTCAGGGTATCCAAGATATAGATATAAGTTTGTTTCTTAATCAGAACAGATTTGGAGAAATGTAGTATTACATTCCTTGCTCAACAATGGATCTTTTGCATTGAATGGGTGCCGTCAGAATGAGAGTCCAAACAGCTGATAAAAAATCCACAAGTAATCCACACCGTTCCAGTCCTTCAATTAATGCCTTCTTAAGTTAAAACATGCATATTTGTAAGAAACAAATCTATAATTAGGATCACTTCTGCCAAAATACAAGTCCATAATTCCTAATAACACTCCATTTAAAAAGTTTTCTATTGTCCTCTTGCATCAGAATCTACTGACATATTTGTGAAGAACCGTTTTGGAATGTTTTCACTTATAAACAGTGCTTGATCTGTTCATATTTCTTTCCTGATTCAGATGATATGACTTTTTCACTGGAGAAAGCAATATTTTGGACAGAGCACTTGTCCTTGTCATTAATATATCGTGTTATTAAGTTGAAATATTTGGCAGTCTGCATTCCACTTGACATTAAATAAACATCAGGGCCATGGAGGCTCTTTAATCATTTAATGACAAAACAGTCTTTATTTGAATGCAAATATCCTTTGTATTTGGCCACACAAAGAGAACATACCTTATGGGTAACTGTGTGAATAGATATATTGTGCTACTCTCCAAAAACCTTGTTATAAATGCCAAAATGTGAAAATACTTACTAACCAGTTCATTTAACTAAATATTTAGAGGGGGGAACGCTACCTTTTCTCCTTCAACTTTTCATAGTTGGTTTGATTCAGTCATAGTAACTAATTACACAAATATATATTTTTTAGATGTTACCACAAATATGAGCAGTGTGTTTGAAACTGTTTTATTTATACTTCAAACCAGGGCTAGAATTGATCCTGAAATGTTTCGCAGTCACTATTGTAAAAACATTAAGACAGAAAATAAATAAATAATAACAGTGAAATATTGTTTGACTGGATCTCCTGCACAAATGACTTTATAAAGCCAAGAGTGTTGCTGTGTGAGGCTGCTTTAGTTCCCTTGTCCTGCCTAGAAATAAGCTCGAAATTCTTTTTAAACAAATTCTGATTCAGAGCTGTGATGAGATCTGTCATTGCCATGACAACCGTCTGCAGAGGAATGGCCCTGCACTGGTGTTATGAAAACTGTGAAACTAATGATGTGCTAAATTTAGTGGGAGCGTGTTGTGTGAAAGGCTCTATAAACTGTAATTCAGCTGGGAAAGGAAAGGAAACACCCCGGGAAGAGTGCAAAGCGGTTGTTAGATCAGCTGTGCCAATTGTTGGCTACTTGCAATACGCCATACATTGTTAAAATGCTGCAGTGTTTTCATTGCATTGATGTGTGATGAGTGTTGTAAACTCCATATGTCAGGTCACTGCGAAAAGTGCTGTTGCCATTAACCATAAATGGCCAAAACAAATAACTCCCAAAAAAAACCCAAATGTATATTTTGTCTCATATAACAGCAGGAATGGAACAAATGTAGGCCATTATTAAAGGAAGACTGAGCCTTCATGTCATGCATCTAACTGACAACTAAAAGTTTGTTGTATGTATTTACTTATTTCATAATGGCAAAACTTTACTTGAAGCCTACTGTATAATGCATTATAAAAGTATTCATAATGTATGTTGTAAATAATGCATATATTTTACAAAAACATAATTGTAGCCAAAATTAAAATGCATTAACATATAAATTAATTAATGTATTAATTATGAATATATTAGAATGTATTAATAACAAATGCATATATTAGATTAATTATTAATATTGGAATATTACTATATATCAAATTCATCTTTTACATCTGAAGTTGTTTGCCATGCATTTTAACGCAATATATTTAGGTTTGAAAATATACATTCTAAAACATCACATACACATTATATATTATATTACAATGTTACAATCATTAGTTAAATCATAAAACACATTAAATTAATGCATTATATATAATGTATTATTATTAATATTATTATTAATTTTTATAGTCAAACTTTATTTTAAAGGTCCAATTCTTCCTATCAACAAACCACTAACTATGACTTTTACCTCAATAAACTCCTATGCTGTTTAGCACCTTTCACAGGAGTCACAAAGTGCTTTACAATAATAAATTGTAATAATACATTGTAAGTAGCTACTAATCCAATGTGTTAACAATAGGTATGCTAATAAGCAACTAGTTAATAGACAGAATTGGTCCCTATACTTAAGTGTTACCCATTATTTCCATTGAAAAGTATGTTAAAAAAAAAACAGCTTATATAACAAGACAAAATAAAGAATTTGTTTTTGGGTGAACTGTCCCTTTAAGAATCTTAGATGATGATTAATGCAGACATGTGGCATTTCATAGAAAACTCAATTCTATGCAGAACCTCAGAAGCACAAAAAGTTATGGGATGCGACCTTTAGTAGCACGTGTGTTTATATGCACACTTACAGATAACCTGATAAAAAGACATCATCTCGTTAAGCCTAAAAATGCCCTCGGTGAACAAAATCAACAGGAAGTCACCCATGTGCATCCACTTCCACATCTCTTCCTCCCCAGAGTTTATAAGCCTGGAGCAAAATTTAATTTCCACCTCATAAGTCTACCATAATGTGATACCGCTTCCACTAAATTACTCGGATAACCTTAATCAGCGCAGAGGTTAAAGACCTGAACCATAGAAATGGTTTCAACTCGGCGTAGTCGGCACGATAATAGCTCTCTCCCCTCAGGCACAAACACAGACACCTCAGTTGCCTTAGCCAGCCCTGTTTTATTGGGCGTCTTCCAGGCCACCCGGGGGAATGTTAAGGGAGGACAGAGGCAGAATGATCCCCTTACCGGATGCCTGTCATGGCCCCAGGTTTTTTTTTTGTTTTTTTTACCCCCTTCTCCTCCACAATCAGAGTCCTCTCCAAGCCTCAATAGATCTTTGTTAAGGCACCCAATGAGGACGTATCAGATTTCCCTGGCCTCTTGGCAGCCTTTGCGCTGGTCGGGATACTTGGGCTTTCAATTCTTAAAGACTACTTTTCAAAAGGCCTTGTTTTTTTTCCTGAAGGATGGAAACAGGGTAAGGATTCAGTGTCTGATGCTTACTTCAAATCTCCAGCCTTTTTCAGAGGAATTTTATCGAGTCATCGTTATTTCCTACTTCCAAAGCGGGCTGATGTGGAATCGGTCACAATGCATCATTACTCGAGTGACACAGTGAATGAAATTCTTTCACACAAAGAATTCATGTCAAGATTCAGTTTCAGAATGGGAAAAATGTTACTTTTTAACAAACTGTATCAGCCAGTTCTGCCTTATTTGTCGACAAATTTGGATAGGCAAAGTTTCAAGGTAACAGAGCAAGAACTAGAATCAAGGACAGAATCAAAAATGAACAGCATAAGTACACTGCTATCAAAAAGTGCAGGGTCAGTCTGAATATTCAGCTTTATGTTTTATTATGTTTTAAAACATAAATATTCAAATAGAAAAAAGTTATTTTAAATGTTAATATTTCACAATATTACTGTTTTTACTATATTTTTGATAAAGTAATAAATCTATTAAGCTTAAAATTATTTTTTCAAAAACATTTCAATGCAGACCCAAAACTACCCAAATATTAAAGAGAATGTTCATCCAAAAATTAAAATGCTGCCAAACATGGATGAAATTGTGAAGAATGTTGATGACCAATTATTTGTCGTTAGCCATTGATTTCTAGTATTTTTCTAAGATTTTTTAGAACTACAAAACTTGCATATATATATATATATATATATTTAAGCCAGTCCGGTTGCCAGATCATGCAACATGCCCTGCAATCATATGGCTTGTTGACAGTGCTATGCTATGCTAAGGTGTTTACTATGCAATTTCTAAGGTGTTGCTATGTGGTTGCCAGTTGTTTACCTACTGGAAAAAGTCAAAAGGATTTTATAATATAAAGCTTAATCTCAAGTATTACCCCAAATCCAAAAATCACTGCACATAATGAGGAGAAGTAAAACTAGCAATACACAACTATAGAAATTATGAATTTTTTATATCTGTCTTCCAGTTGTCAGTTGTAGGACTGTCAAATTGGAATGGACTACTGAAATTTCAGTTTGCCGCAGTCATTTATGAGATGTCAGGGAATCTGTGCTAGAGCATCACGATACATGATTAATTAAGGACAATTGATTATTTTGTAAAACCAAGACTTGCTATTAATCAGTTGCTTATTAACAGCATATAACTAGATCAACTTTAGATCCCTTAATCCTTCCTCATGCAGCATGTTAAGAGTTTACTGAAGCAAAAGTATGAGGTAATAGTTAGTTAATAGTGAGAGTTATTCTCCAAATTAGTCCCCAAGCTGCTTTATCTCTTAGTTTCATAATTAATGTGTGTGGTTTTGTTTTTTGTTTCTTTTTGCAGCTAGACATTGCCACTGGACTGAAATGAATCAACAGTAATACAAATTGGGTTGAATAAAGACACTACAGCCTTCTGTACAGCTGCTTTACATCTTTAATTTAATTTATTTCATAATCGATGAATTATGCAACATAAACACTGCTTATTTTTCTGTTAGTGACGGTAAAACTTTAACAATCTGTACTGTATAAAGCACTATATAAATAAATATGACTTGAAATGCAGGCATCTACACATATCTGTTTTTTTATTCGGGAAGACCTACATCCTTTCTCCTACATGCCTCCAATCTTTCTGTCACTGTCTGCCTATAATTCTTATTCTCTTTTTATTTTACTGTCTCCCCCCATGTTTCCCCCTCTCTCTGGTGTCTGGCAGTGGATCAGTGCAGCCCATCTTGAAAGCTGCTCTGCTTCGCTCGGGGAATTCGCCCTGGTTCCCCATCATTAACTTGTGCTAGCTCTGGAGAGCACATTCTCAAAGGTCTCCCTCTCTCTCTCTACATCTCCTCCTCCTCTTCTCCTCTCCTCCAGTCCTTCTCGTGTCCCTGCTGGACTTGAAGAGCTGTCCATACGCTCCCTCGTTCATGGCTTGTTTGGTTCAGTCTGTACAGCTCACAGGAAACCGCTAAATCCAAAGCCAATACCTCATGTCCCGGGAGGCTACTTCGGACCCTCAGGGCAGAGGCACGCAAAGACTATTGGGAGTTTAGAAGCTCAGAAAAAGAGATTTGTCCCCCACTTCCCTTCCCTTTGGGGCAGGGGCACATATGGGACTCTCAGAGATTTGGAAAAAGAGATTTGTCCCGTGGTCCTGCTAATGACAGTCACATATGTGCAGGAAAGGAGCGATTAACCTCTTCGTTTCCACTTTGGTTTGTAGAAACAGTGAGAAATAGACTAAAAAAAAGAGCTTATAGACTGCTAAATTAGATCTTCACATCTAAAAGTCTAATTCATAATTTATTAAGCTTTAATAAAGGTCAATCACGAGCTCTGAGCTGTTTAAATGAGGATATACTCTCCTGTAGAAGCCACAAGTCAGCCTGGATTATTCAACAATGAACTCTTTATAGATAGACAGATAAATAGATAGATAGATAGATAGATAGTGATAGTCTATATAGACTATAGATAGATAGTCCTAAAAGCAACACAACTGTTTTTAACATTGTGCAGTTAATCAAAAATACAGTAATAAAAAAAAGGAATCTTATTACAATTTAATTTTAATTTAACTCTATAAGATAATTATTTAGCATTTTCATTTTAAATCATATTATATTTCTGTGATATAAAGCTGAATTTTGTTCAGCATAATTGATGTGGTGTCACATGATCTTTCATAAATCATACTAATATGCTGATTTGCTTGAAACATTTGTTAATGTTTTAATGTTTAATTTGTTAGAGCAAAGATTAAAAGTTCAGAAAAAATACCATTTATTTCAAATGTATTTACTGTCACTTTTTATCTTGTATATATACATACACACACACACACACACACACACACATATATATATATATATATATAGTGTGTGTGTCTGCAGTTTTAACGTAAGTTTATTGTGCTTAATTATGCACACTCTCAATGCCTCTATATTGCTTCTTTTTTTGCACAAAATAAATAAAATAAAAACATTTAATTTTGTTACATTTAAATAATTTATTCATTATTTTATCATTATCCAGTGTAAAAACTTTGATAACTATTTAAAATAGGGAACACTTATTCACCAATAACTACGACTTTGCCCTCAGTAAATTTCATAATTTGCTGCTTATTAATGGTTAGTACGCTAGCTGTTAAGTTAAGGTATTGGGTAGGATTAGGGATGTAGAATAAGGTCATGTAGAATAAGGCATTTATATGTGCTTAATTAGTACTAATACATGGCTAATATTCTAGTAATATGCATGCTTATAAGTAACTAGTTAAGAGACCCTAAAATTAAGTGTTTCCAAAACTTCCCATCAGATCTTAATGAGATGAATTAATGAGTGCATTGTTTGTTGCCTGTGTTGACGTAGTTACTACTGACACAGGAAGTTGAGTCAGGACATATCAAGGGTTTGCCCCACTCTGCTAAATAGCCAACAAATAAATAAAAAAGTGCTTCAACTGCCAGTGGCTCCATTTTGTTTTAGCTTCCTACCTAAAGCATTCTTTGAAAGTGGAAAGTAATCCCCAAACTGCAGTTCCGGCCAAACTCTCACGTATTTTAGTGTTCCTGTCAATCAGAGCAGCAGCATAAAAGAGATACAAGCACATTTCACCCCATGATACACCCAGTAATGGCAGTCCTGGCAAGGTTAAGAAGTGCATGTATCCTGTGGTATCAAGCCCCTGTCAAGTACACAAAGAGCGAGTGTCTGCATTCTTGCTCTCTAAGTACAGCACAAGTGCCAAAACAGAGAAAAGAGGGTGGAGGGGGGGACGGCCGCTGAGAGACAAGACAAAAATGCAAATCCAGACAGAGATGATTGGTAACTTCCTCTTTGCGTCTGGCAGCTGCATTGAGGACTGCTGTGCGGAGGGAGGCGAGTTCCAGCCAAGCTGCTTTAATGATGATTCAAGACAAAAGTGTTTTCTTCATTCAGCTTCTCGTGCATTATAAACAGTGCAGGGACGCTTTGTTTGTGTTTTAGGAACATTTTTTCCTGCAGCCTCTCTTGCGGTCTTGAGCTTTTTGTTTGTTGTTCCTTCCGTACTCTGAGGAGGGTGGGCAGCGTAATGAAGACCATATAGATGCAATAAAATAATAATACAGATATTTATACAGGGATTATATGATTGGAAATTAATTTTATTTGAAGTATTTTTATTTACATATACTACGAGTAACTACAACTACTATTGCTAACTGAATAATTGAAAACATCTTGCACTTTTTTTTTAGATTTTTTTATTTGAATTACATAAAATGATAAAATTGATTAAGCTAAAAAGTGTGTATAAATAATTAATAAAATTTTGTAAATACATTAATAAAATAAAACTACTATTTTATCAATTTTCTATTATTGCTATTATTATTATTATTATTATTATTATTATTAGCCAAAATCACCAAATAATCTTAAAATGTAAAATTAATATAGATATAAAAAATAGAGATATAAAAATAGATATAATATATATGTGTGTATATATATATATATATATATATATATACACACACACATATATATTATGTCTATTTTTTTAATCAGTGCATTCAAATTGTAATAGTTAATAATTATTATTTATAATAATAATAATAATAATAATAATAGAAAATTGATAGAATAGTAGTTTTAGTTTATGTATTATATTTACTACATCAATTTTTTAAATCAATGCTTTATTTATAATTAGTGAAAACAATTATTATTATTTTAATAATACATTTAAATCTGATGATGTGATTCCATTATGCTACTGTCAAACCATTCCAAAAAATAAAAATGAAAAATGAAAAATGAATGCAACTTCCTTTTCTTATTTTTGTGATCACTTGGTGAAGGAATGGCACACATTTCCGTATCTGATAGATTTATAGACAGCTGTGTAACCATCCCACCCTGAACTGTTTGGCAGTAAAAAGAATTGATTTGCATCCATTCATTACTTTTGACGTTTAATATGTTCTGGTGATTGTGCAGAGAATTTTGGCTATTAAATGCAACGTGGTGTAACCCGGCGTTATGTCGCAACTTGCCCGTCTTCACCTGGCTTTCTCTGCTGAAAGAAACCCATTCAAACACTTAAACCAACACGAGCTCCTGTCCAACATCCTCCCACAAACATATTTCTGCTCGCATGTGTAGATTGTTAAAAAGGAAAACCAGCTCCCCAGTCCGAATGGATACTAGCTAGCTAATTTTGCACATAGCCAAACTAATTACCAAACAGCATGTGCGGCAAATCGAGGCAGGACCTTTCCCAGGCCCCTAACGTGGTTCCCTTCTCTCCGTTCTGCCAGCTTTAGGTCCGTAGCCCCACTAGGCCTCAAACAACAGCTGCAGACCACTGCAAACATCCGGTGTGGAAGGAGGCGACAGCTAGTATAAAGGAGCGATTGATAGCAAAAAGGGGCTTGGTGGAACGCTTAGGAATGCCTGCCGGGTTTACAACTTAATTTAACTCCAGAGGCCTGGGCTTCATTCTTCTGGTGGCTACACTTATTGAGGAATGGATACAAAAAAACAACAACAACAAAAAGTAAGATTCGAATGCAAACCGTTATTGCCCAGCAACCGAGAAAAGGACACGGAACATTTGCATGCCGAGCGTTTGGTCTCGCCTGGATTAGTCTTTCATCTTTCTCGCTCACTCTTATTTATAGTTTTAGTGTGTCTTTGGAGGCTGCAATCTTTATTTAGGTACTCATGTTTATCATATTTGCATTTGTATGTTCCGAGCTATAAAATTTTTATTCCTCGGCTTCTGAGAGAAACGTCCTAGAAAATTAAAGATGCCAAATTTAGAGCACATGTAAGTGGTCGGCCGAGCGAGAGCTTCCTGAAATGTCCTCTTTATAGGCTTGAGGTTGTTTTTCTACTCTTTTATTCATTGACTGCATTTGCTCATGTTCAGTCAAGTCACAAATGCTAACTATACACCTCCTGTGTTCGTATAATTTCAATGCCATATGACAACAGTAAAGTGGAGTTTTGTACACAAAATTAGATGTCTAAAGTAACCTTAAATGAATGCAAATCAAAAAGGTCTCCAAATATGCTGAAAATATATCTCCGTTCCATCCAAGTAAAACAGATTTAGAGAAATATCTCATACATCACCAATGGATCAGTGGATGGGTGCCGTCAGAATGAGAGTCCAAACAGCTGATAAAAACATCACAATAATCCACAAGTAATCCACACCACTCACTTCACATTAATATCTTGTGAAGTGAAAAGCAACATATTAATATATACATATAAAAAAATGACCGTGATTTTACTGTAAAAAACTGCTATGGTAAAAACCTGTAAAATGGTTAATGGTAAATTCCTGTAAAATTTAGTTTGAATTTGTTGTTTTTTCTTTGAAATAACCGTTTCTTCTAATTTTTTCTTATAATTTATGTTTATTAGGGTTGCATGTCACATGTAAAGTTGTAAAATTAATGTTTATTGCATATTTCAGTTTAATGAGTCTCACCACGATGGTGTTTAATGCTTGTGTGAATGACACTGAGCACTTTCTAAATGCATATTTTAATACTTAAAAGCTGCTTGTGGTGGGCTTTGGTTCATCATGTGACTTTCTTATCACCGTCTGCAGTTATCAGTGTATTTCAAAGGTGCAGATTTCAGTACTTTAATAGGTTGATATATTAACATATCAGTTAATGAAACTACGGTATTTAACTTAATACCGTAAAACCCAATATGTTACTGTATTTTTTTACAGTTGAATTCCAGCAACCACAGCTGCCTTTTTTTTTTTTTTTATGTAAATTTTACCAACATTTTCCTTAAAGTGTATATATTAACAAAAATATGAGTTCTCTGTTCATAAGTTGTCTGAATCAGGAGAGAAGCAGGAGGAGATAAAGCATTGCTTACAAGCCAAAACAGTTATAAGCAAATATATTATTAGATTTTGATGTGAAAGGACAACAGGAGATGGACTTTTTCATTGGAGGGAGTATAATAAAGAGCCTTGAACTAAACCCACCAGCTCTGAAATGCATCTTAAACTTTGATTTGAAGGAAAAATGCATCTGAAAATTAGTGTGTGGCTGTGTATATATACATATACGGGTCAAAGACGTTTAGATGTCCGCATCAAAAGAAATTCACAAAAGTGATTTTATGTCCATAGAAAGAACATTAAATGTAAATAAAGTGTCTGCTTAAGGTTTGATTTTTATTTTTTTATTTATCATATATATCATTTTTATTCTGTTTTAAATGAGTAAAAAAAATACTGTCAAATAGTAAAAACAAATACAAAATAAATAAATAAATAAATAACAAATTGAAATATTATTTGGGGTGAAACTAATTAATATTTTAATCTGTCAAAAATGTTTTTTTGTTGTAAATATGCCTGGCAAGATTGTTACACTGAATGACATTTTAGTGGGTACATTTAGTAAATCAGGGAAAAATGTGTGATATTTATTGTTGGCTCAGAAAAACAAAAACAAAATTGCAATTAATTTTGGGTGGGGGACAACAACAACAACAATTTAAAGCAGTATAACACTTATTATTATTTTTTTTTTGTTAAACCCTTTTCATTTTTGACCCACATATATACAGAAATGTATTTTGCAGATGCATATGTCATCTCAAACGTCCACTATATATAATAAAGTTTGGATTTAAAATATGCATGTGTCTTTTCATTGCATGTTTCTGAAAAGCAGTGGAGAGGCCTGTCAAAATATAAAACATGCTTGGCCAGTCATGTTTGACGTGACCACCAGTATGGGCTCTTTAGAGCATTCATTCAAAAGATGTCCTTGCAAATCCATTGTGGGGGGAAGGAAAGAGGAAGGAAGGAAGACTTCCTCCCTGCGGAGTGGATATTAACACTGGCAGCTGGTGGGGAAAAGGAATTCTGCTGGAATGCTGCAAAAACGCTGTTACACAAGCATTGCTGCTACATTCATTTGGCCCACCACATGTTTCATTGCTTTCCTCTGCACCTCTAGTGGGGGATGTAGGAATATAGTGCACTCTTGGCATATAAAAGAGGGTTTACCTGCAATATCAGAGCTCAGAAGCTAATATACTGAGGCTGTAGTATAAATGAGTCAAAGCAAATGCAAATCAGTTATTTATACTGTTATCCTAAATGTAGAAAGGCATCAAAGAAAAGAAAATACATATTGCAACTGTCATTGCTTATGTGGTTTTCTGGATGGTTACTTACACAAGACCTGAACAGATTTCTGTATCACTATACTTAAACAATGATTTATTTTCTTTGATAAAGATACAACACAAAAAAATACATAAAACAGTGCTAAATGGAAATAATATAATGCATCTCACTATCAGTTGAGCATTATAGTATGATGTTGCCAGTATGTTACAACTGAATATGCTGAATATGCAATATTTTCATTAAAAAACCCCCACAAATATATATATATATATATATATAATGTTTTGGTTTTACTCAATATGTTCTTAAATCAAATATTTCCAGTATATTTTTTTAGGCTATTTAACACACTGCAATGCTTTTCCCACTTAGATTAGATTTTTTGTCTTAAAATTCTTAAAAAAATCTTAAATCAAGAAGTAAAAATTATTGTCTTGTTTTCAGAAAAATAAATAAATAAAAATAAAACAAGTCACAATTAGGTGAGTTTTGCTTGAAAAAAGCAAATAACCTGCAAAATAATCTGCTTCTTTATAAAAATATTTTGCTTGCCATATTGGCAGATTATTTTGCTTTGGAAAAACTCTCTTAATTTTGACTCACTTAAGTTTTACTTGTCTAGAAAATCCTTCTTAATTTAAGAATTTTTAGATATTTTGTCTGGAAACAAGACAACAAATCTACGTAAGAAAACTCTTTGGAGTATTACTTGTGCACAATGCATATTTCTCATTGATAAGCCTAAAATGTGTGTTTATGTCACTTTTAATGAAGATTGTGTAATATTGGCCCTTAAATGCAAAATATTTAAAGTATACCTAAAGTATAGTTCCACTTTAGCACAATCAAATATACTAAGTATGTTTTTAATTGGATTATACCAGTTTAGTATACTAAAAGTAGAATTGCATGGCGTTTTATAAACATTAAATATGAAAATGTATTGAGCATGTTTTGAGCATGAAATAAATGTAATTCAAATACATTTAGGTATATTTATTTTTCACTAGGGAAGGCACCACCTCTAAAGATTTCAAAATTAAATAAAAATAATTGATTATGATATATATATATATATATATATATATATATATAGATAGACAGAAAGATAGATAGATATAACTGGAATAATATTTTAGAATTTTATTGTTTTTCGATCAAAAAATGCAACCTCTGTGAGCACAAGAGGCTTCAAAACCTTTAAAAATCTTACTGACCCCAAACTTTTGAAGGGTAATGTATAATTATATGACCTCACTAACCAGCTACTTACATGTTCCCAATAAATGGCCCATGTCCTCTTTGAACTTTCTCTCGTAGTAAATCCCTCCCTCTGTGCAGACAATATCAGCCTCCTTAAGCAAGCTGGGACAAACATTGTGAAATCCGTTCTGTCTGATGGAAGCCAACTGTGGCAATTTCTCCAGCAGATTTGTGATGTGCAAATGAAGCAGTGGTGAAGTTTGTTGAGGCAGATGCTGCCAAAGACACAAACAAACAAATTCCTTCACATCCTCCAGATTTAGGAGTACAAGACTCACTTTCCAATGAATGCAGAACTTAAAAGTGTGGGTTTGAAATAGGATTTACACAGATGTGACGGTCCATTGAAAATGATTCATTAAACAGTTTAATGCATGCTGTTTCAGTGGAAATAAACAGCACTTTGTTTGTGACCCAGGCACTAAATATAAAATTAAATGGATATTTATCCAATGAATAGAGCACTAAAACAACACATGCAAGTAAAAGTCGCAGTCAGTGGACGCAATTGATTCTTAGTGGATGTCCCTCTAGTGCTTCAGATTGCACTTTAATTTACAAGACGATCTGAGCGTGTGACGAATAAAAACTGAATTCTAATGCTAAAGGTAACTCACTGGAGGGGAAAAAAACATCTGTCTCAGTAAGTCCTAGTTTATTGCTGAGACAGCCAGAGTTAATTCTTGATCAATATAAATAGGACCCTTAGAAGCAAAGGCAGGTCTGACAGTAGATTCCCTCCGAACATGACAGCCCAGGCAGCTTATCTGTTTCAAACAACCGATAACTTATAGCTGTCTCAGAGCTCTTACGAGTTTCTCAAGATGGATCTTCTCAAGAGATGCTGTCTGGAATATCAGTTCTGTCTGTCATAAAGCGATATAATAATACAAAATGAGCAATAATATATAAAGATAAGGAGTTGTAGTGAACAAGTACCAAAGTACCTGCTTGCATTTATAGCTTGTAGGAAATTGTATTAATATTTCATTGATTACAAGAAGGTCAAGTGAATTATGATTTTATATATTTGTATTTATTTGTATTTGGTTTGATGGCCACAATCACTATTACTATAAGAGGGACTTAACAGTTTGAGTTATGGATTTGAATCATACCTCAAATTGTACTTCTTGAGGTGTGCTCTTACTTTTCATTTAGACTTCTAGAGAATCTGAGGTGGACACTTTGGGCTTGAACTGAAACAACCACTATAGCAAAGAAAGTTCATTTGTGCATACTTTTAAAAAGGGTAGTGACAGAAATAATACTTTCAATGAATATATACAAATAGTCCAAACTTACTGTCATGTTTTTGGACACCTAATAGTTGATTATAATTAAATAAAATGTATTACAGTATAGATTTATTAAATTTATTGTAATGTTTTTGGACACCTAGCATGTTTATTTATCCTACACTCTCAGAAATAAAGGTACAAAAACTGTCACTGTTGTTGTATCTTTTCATTTTTTTGAAGAAGAAGCAAAAAATGGTGTTTAAACAATTTTCACTCAGAAATTGCTAGTACATTTTACAAACAATTATGAAGACACAGCAGGATTGGAAGTTTTGAAACAAAACAAAACAATAAAATCTATCTGTGTATGTACAGTATATACTTTATAAAGTGTATGTAGTTCCATAATTATGTCTTTATTTATACACAAAAATAAATAAATACATAAAATGTATAAAAGTGTAACTTTTAAACTGATGTTTTAAAAAGTGCACCTAAGTGTACTTAAGTGTTTTAAGAAAGTACATACACTTATAAAAATATAGCCACAGGCAAGTTTTCCAGACAAGAACCGTTTACTGTAGTTTCATTTCTATAATCTATGAAATGTCTCAATCATCATGTATAATGAATTCAAGTTAATCAAGAATTTATTCAGGGAACACTTTACTCAAAGCATTTAAGAATAATGCATTATTGTTGTTAAAGGGTATAACGCATTATTCATAACATGCATTGTAATACATTATA
>JAUMHE010000042.1:15341891-15358248 GCA_032359235.1 Enteromius mattozi
TGGTATTGAAGGTGGAGAGAGCGCTGGTTATTCACTAACCCCACCCACAATCCCTGCCGGACCTGGGACTCGAACCCGCGACCTTTGGGTTACAAGCCCCCAACTCCCTATCCATTAGGCCACGACTGCCCCCTATTGATTGATTGATTCTAATTCATTCCACTTCCACATGACTTTTGGTTAAAGACTTTGTGCATAAAAAAATGAGTGTTTCAGAAAATGACGTGAAAATGAAGTTGCTAGGGCACTCTGGATGGTTGCTAGGCAAATGCTTTCTGGTTCTGCCTTCAGATTTGGCCCAGGTCCCTTCTTAAAACTTAAAAATGTAAATCAATTCTGCCCAATTTATCCAAAAATAAATAAATAAAATAGTTTTGGAAAATTAGGCATGAGAAAAAGTCATAATGCCACTAATAACTTGTCTATGCAACCTCAATCTTCTGGCCTAATCGCATCAGCATATAGTCTTATGATATACCTTCATTAAGTTCAACAGAAGCAAGAAGATAGTAGATGGCCATTAGTGGACCAGTTCTCCGTCTGCTATCACAGAACACTGACCTAGTTCCCATTCAAACGTGGCGTGTGAAGTCGAACAGGCTTCATTTCCGTGTCGGATAGGAGATAATGTGGAAACTACGCCTTGTATCTGTCTCCAGCGAGTACAGGACATCAAAAGGTACCCAAGCGACTGTTTCACAGCCCTCTGATTCTATCACCAGACACAATGTGTTACAAAAGTCTCTCTCTCTGGCTGCCTGGGGACTGCATTTCCTCAGTCTCACTAGACTGCCATTGACATCCAGTGTAATGGCAAGACACTTTGATTCAAATTCTGCTTCATTAATTGGTGTGTTTTGGAGACCCATCATTATGATTCAAGCTCAAGTCTGAAGTGTGAGTTTGTGCAGCTGTAACCTTAACAAGCCGTTTTCACCTGATATGACTTTTATAATATACCTTTATTGGTGTAAACAACTGATTAATTAAGTGAAAAAAAAACGCATTTATAACATAATATACAGGGGTGCAAGAGCCCTCTCACATCTGTGACCAAAAAAAAACCATCTAAAACTGAGCTTTAGCACAGAGCAATGTTTTCATCCATATTCATGTTTTGTGTAACATCCTGTTTTCTGTTTTTCATCCAAAACTGCAGAGTGACACAAAATGGCATTTGATTGAGCCCCAGAGGCAATACGAGTTTAAAAATGAGCTAAATATTTTGGGATTTTGACATGACTTTGCTAAACTTTTCCAAACAGCTCTAACGAGTCTCACAAAGTCTGCATCATTTCCTTGACATGAGCTTGTAAACTTTCCCAAAACGCGCTTTCCAGACATCTTTCAGCCATATAATAAATATTCAGCCTCTTTGTGTGTTCTTCTTGCTTTCCGAATCTATTCTGAAATACTCAACACTTTCTCCTTCTATTTATTTCCCTGCTGCTTTTGTGTTTCTTGGTATTTTCTGGCCGTGCGTTCTTCTCCTCGTGCTTCCACTCGGCTGAAGTGATGAGATTTTGCATTTCTAGGCAATAATGCTGGTGGTTGCTTACATATGGTGGTATGTTAGCAGACAGAAGGATCTTTGATTACATGGAGCGAGAGTTGTTGGGGGCTGTTATGACACATGTTCAGTTACACTTGTCTAAAGAAGGATCAGTTCTAGACAAATTACTGCTGGAGGATTTATGTGTATTCAGAGTTACTGAATTGACTTGTCAGACATCAGTGGGAAAAAGCACCCTATATCCTTTAATGCATGTTCGCGCATTGTGTGTTATTCATCACTGCGTGTTATTTCTAAGAAAACAAATTTTGTGTCTTTGTAATCTTGAATCTTGAAAATGTAATAAGCTGTTCTGCCTCTGAAACAGCTTTCCCACTGATGGGACTTGTGGGTAATGTTTAAGCAATAACTATAGACAAACTCGCATTGGGTTCTCCATTCTGGTATAATAGAAATTCCACTTTTCATGATCCAATCTATTCATGATGGATAACATCAAGTCTTGTCCTAAATGTTTTTTTGTTAAATATATAGCGGTTCACTTAGAATTACTTTACTGCATTACTTGCAGTAAAAGCTAAAAAACAATGGCTTATTGGTTTAATAAAAAAGAGGCAAAAGTAATACAGGTAAGATTAACAAAGACATATATTAATAATTAACTAAGAGTTTTCCATCAGTAAACTCCTTATTTGCTGTTTAGTAGTAAGTAAGGTAGCTGTTGTAGTAGTTAGGTGGAAGGGTAAAGGGATCTAGAATATGGTCATGCAGAATAAGACAAACATTAATACTAATAAACAGTGCTAATAAATGGCTAATACACTAGTAATATGCATGCTAATAAAAGCAACTAGGTAATGTTGAATAGTGTTGCCTAATCTTATAATCTAATAATAAAATATATCCATTTTCTCTACAGCCAAAATTAATAATTTTTTTATTATTTCATTGTGTAATAATGATATTAACTTAGTAAATAACGAAATAACAATGTTAGAAAGACAATGCAAGACTATATTAGTGTCTTTCTGTTTCTGCCACCATTTTATTAAGCCACTTAAGATATCCATATATCCATCTATCTATCTAAAATGTGTATATCTGACAAAATGTTCATACTAATCATACAAAATTTACACATCAACTGAAAAAGGTATAGGCTGAAGCCATAATTTTTTGACTACCCTTCATAATCTATCTATCTATATTTTAGATATCAATTTTGATTCATTTATTTAATTTTAATTATTTCAGTTTAATTGAATTGTATTGTACTGTAAAGTGTCCTATTACTATTACTATATACTTATTACTTAACTTCACTGAAACTGACCTGAGCCATATTTACAGGCCAGAACATGGGTTTTTTGATTCACTGGCCCAGTAAGCAACAGCAGAGAACAACCTAGCATCCACATATAGACTAAAACCCCCTCAAAACAGCTTAGCGACCAAAGCATTCAGCCACAATAATCACGCCAAACCGGCAAACACCACGTACCATCACAAACCACCACCTCAAAAAATCTCAAAATCTAGTTTTTAATACCAAGCCTCTTAAAACAAGTAATTGTTCCCAGTGGCTGGCAACTAATCCATTCATGACACACTGTATTCTGAATCTGCTGCGCTGTTTGCAGTCTCATTGGAGTTATTGTCATCACGGCTATTGTCAGGACAGCAGTTGCGTGGCGTAATTAGGAATCGCTTGTCTAGTGCCTGTCCCGGCCCTGAAGGGCTGGAGGAGCAGAGGCGATGAGACCGGCACGCCTCATTAACGCTTCTTAATTATTACCCTCAATGTTTATTCTTTAATCAAGTCCTTTTGTGTCAGGCTCTCCTCCGTTCTCCTGACGCTCTCCTCCGCTTGGCGTCGGCGCTGTTGTACTGAATCAATGCAGTAGCGGATTCTTGCTGGATATTGAACACGGCTGTCACTGAGGTATTTTCTTTTCATAATACGGTCTAATTACTGATATAGACATTACTAGGACATTTTCAAGCACATTATTAAGTAATATCGTCTTTAATGTTGTGAGGCTAATTATTTGTCAGACTACACTATTCTATTCAAAACAATTGCGTGCTGCCAGCTTACTACACAGGCAGCTGCCTACTAAGGGAAGATCTAAACTGAAACCTCAAAAGTGACAAGGAAAATGATTATGCAACAAATGAATACACGAATACACCTTTTAAGTAACTTTCGGTTGAATTTGCCGGTAGTATGATACTCTAACAATAAATAATAATAAAAACATAAAAATAAATAATATTATTTACTGCTATTTTTTAGATACAATACATATATTTATTTCAATGATTAATGCTTGATTGTGGATCAGTCAACAATTAACTAAGATTAAGAAAATAAGTGTTTTAATTTACAAAAACAAAATTAAAATAAAATAAAACTATAAATAAAATATTACCAAACAAACTAAAACTTTAAGAATTAAAATACAAATAAAATAAATCTAAAATAAAAAATAATATATTAATTAATTATAATACAAAGTACACACACACACACATATATATATATATATATATATATATATATAGACTATATGTATGTATATTATTATACTGTATATACCACCATAATAAAACAAATAATATAAACTGCCACCAATCATCAAAGAAATTTGAAGATTAAATGCATTTCTACAGAATTGAGAAAAAAACAAAACAAACAACAAAAAAAAAACATTGCACACAAAACATTTCTAATATTCAGGACCCTTTATTTGTTATTATTATTATTATTATTATTATTATTTATTGATTGATTATTTATTTATTATTATTTATTTTTGGACAAAAATTAAATGTACGCATTTTAACCATAATAAATAAAATAGAGCAAACAAAAACAAAAAGTTCCGTATATATAAATAATAACTGCAAATGTACCAATCCGAAACCCCCAAAGCAGTTGTTTTCGACAACTCAATACAAAACTAAATACCTCTCACTAAACCCCTCAGAGTCATGCTGGGGTATACATTAATATTTAATGCACTGGCTGGGATAATAAACTCCACTGCAAATCAAGGCAGTGGCAATGCCACGGCGGAGAATGCCATTAATTGGTTTCCTTCGAGTGGTTGCTCGATCAGTCAATTATCCACTTGCCACAAATCCCTTACAAAGGAAGAGAAGTAGGCTCCGCTGCCAAGTTCCCCAGAGATAAGAGGGCTAGAAGAGGACAACGTGCACTGAAGCTTGGGAATTTCAGATGTAGGAATCTCACAAGTTTGCATTCTGCATGGGGAACTCTTTTCTGGTGTTCAGATGTGAGCAGATTCAGGGCTGTCTGTATCGTATCAAGTAAGGGAAGACACTCGCACATATAAATGCTTTGAACTAAGGTGACAGAACTGCGCTGGAGTAGATTAATGATCTATAGAACTCGTCTTTGCTGATGTTTGCTGTATGATTGTTCATGCAGACACCTGCTGCATAACCAATTAGACGGCTAATGAATTATGACAAATATGAATTTTAAGTACTTGCAGTGGTGCTGACGTTCAAATAACATCTTTTAGACCATCATAATTGTACCACTCAAACTCCTAATATTCAAGATGCATGTGATAAAGAATTAAATTTATAATGAAAAGCTTGTCTAATCAAGTAATTCTCAAATGGCTTTAAAATCAAACATCTGAATATATTTTTACAATATTATTATATTACAGGACCGTTTAAAAGATGTTTTATTGTTTTTGAAAAAAGTCTCTAATGTTGACCATAGCTGTATTTATTTGATCAAAATGCAGTAAAACTGTAATATTGTGAAATATTATCGCAATTTAAAATATGTTTTGTATTAGAATATATTGTAATATGTAATTTAGTCTAATATGATGATTTACTGCTCAAGAAACATTTCTTATTATTGGTGTTTGAAAATAAAGCATTTTATTTTTTTACATTTTTAAATACATTTAATGCATCCTTGCTGAATGCAAGTAATATCTTACTGACCCACAATTTTGATATATTATTACAATTATACAGTATGATATTGACATGGCTGCATGGGGCCAACAATTAAAATTCAAAATTAATCACATTATTTCCTTAAATGGACAAAATTAACGTCAAAGCACATTTTGTTGCTTAAAATAAATCTTTAGCAAAATACAATCTCTTACGAATCAACAGAAATATTTGTTGCATGGATTGAGTGGATGGAAAGCTTTTTATTCTATTTAGAAACATTTATTTAGCTGTCCTAGCTATAGTTTGAGATGATTATTTGTATTTGGCACTGCTTTCTCCATGTCAGCCATGACCTTAAAGGACACGTGACCCATTTTTAGATCACGACCCACCACTTTTAAAATACTATCTCTCATTTTAATCAATCCCGTTTGTGTAAAACGAATCCAACGCATTTGTGGATGTGGGTGGCCAAGGTGTCAGAGAAAATGTGATGTTCGGGGGTGGCAAATGCATTGCAGTTTTAAGAAAAGCCAAACAAAAACAAAACATAATTAGCTTTCACAGTAAAACCATGCATCTGTGACAATTACAGCAACTGTATCTAGGCAACGTAAGCTGGCTATTAGGATTGTGCTGTTGTTCGTACCCACTAGCCGTGGAAGTGCGCATTGTTCTACAATGTACTGTCACACAAACCTTTAATTACCAGTGTCATGTTACAATAAGCACTCACACTGCATTTGCAGACGAATTGCTTGGGCATATTTTACACAGTTAGTATACACAATAGCACTCTGATGAGATCATTAATTCATTTTTTGCAGGGTGCTTGAATTATGCAAAGAACGGCTGGTGATTTTTACTTGCTCATCCCTTTCAACTCCCCACAGACGGCAGCAAAAATGAGTCGGACTCCTTGACTGCCTCCTCGGCGGATTGTTTTGGCGCTCTATAGACCTTATATTCACAACTTGTGTACTTTGACACTGTATGAGCAAAATGGTGTGTGTTTGTGTGCAATACTCTTCATTTCTGGCCCTGAAAAGGCTATTAAAATAACACTTCACCCAAAAAACGATTCAGTCATCGTTAGGCATGCCAAACTATTATTTTCTTTCGTCCATGAAAGACAAAATCCTACAAGCTTGTGTTTATTTCTCCAGAAAGGTTAAAAAAGCAGCATAAAAAATTGTCTGTCTTTTGTGGCAAAATAAAACATAATTAGGACTCATTGAATGATATGATAACAGAATTTGCATTTCAGAGATGAATTGTTCCTTTATACAAAAGGTTCTCACACCAACATACACACATTTGTATTGCTGTGAAGACCGGCCAAATATCCTCATAAAGTCAAAGAAGTCAGGTAAAACTATCCTTGTAGGGACATCTGGTCCTAACAAATATTGCTAAACAAGCACACACACACACACATGCACAAATCTCACTCTCAGGTCATCAGAGATTTAGATGAGTTTGTTTCTTAATCAAAACAGATTTTGAGAAATGTAGCATTACATCATTTGCAGATCCTCTACAGTGAATGAGTGCTGTCTGAATGAGAGTCCAAACAGCTAAAAAAACAGTAAAGTTAAAAGTGTCATAATCATAGATTTGTTTTTTGACAAACATGCAGCTTTTCACTTCATAAAACTTTAATTGATGGACTGCAGTGCTGTGGATTACTTGTTTTTATCAGCTGTTTTATCAGCTCTTATTCTGACGGCACCCATTCACAGCAGAGGATCAATTGCTGAGCTAATGATGGAATGCTACATTTCTCCAAATCTGTTTCCACGAAGACACAAACTCATCTACATTCTGGATGACCTGAGGGTGAGTAACATTTTTTTAGCCATTTTTTGGGTGAGCTATTCCTTTAAGGCCTATGACATGAAGTAGAAAGTGAGGAACATTGTTTTTTTTCCTCTGAAAATAGCAGAGAGGAGTTTTGGGGGTGTATTGTACATGAATATTTCACAAGCTAGAGGTCCATTCATTTCTTTTGACTTCTGCTTGGGTTCAGCAGTCTCCTCAGACCAAAACACCAGCGCAACACAAACTGAATGAAAAGTACTACCAAAGCCATGAAATCAACGGAGCGCTAAGATGTATATGAAAAATGTGTTCGCAAAGTGCTGCGACTTTTATTAGAGATTATGTCTGCCTAGATTTTCATATCTGATGCCTTATGAAGATGACAAATCATTCTCACACCCTTAGGAAGTGACTGTGAAAGAAATAGAGGAACACTGATAGCAACTGTCTGGTGTCAATGCTAATATCGTGTCCATTCATCTAAGTAGCTGACACCTTATTTGCGCAACACATTAACTCATTCATGTTAAATAATTAGGCAAATCTTAAATTCAAATCAGCTGCTTATCTATATCAACCTAGCAACTTTATTTTTGCATGAAGACAGTATGAACACATGCAGCATCAGAATGAGAGCTGATCTAAGTCTAAGTCTAAGTCTAAGTCTGGAGAGGAATTCACTAGTTGCCAGAAGGCTGCTCACAGGTCGGAAATAACAGCTATACCTGAAGATGGGAAAACCTGTGCATTTGGGAATTAAATATAGCAGTTGGTTTGCCCTGGTTGCATTCATTTACAGAAAAGCATCTTAGTACTGCAATGGCTTATTTATTTATAACATGGTATACACTGACCTACCTTTGAGTACCATATCTAAACCTTATAATAATAGGAAAAAATTCTCTTTCTCTCTCACACACACACACAAACAATCCACGTCACATTTCAACCCCAAAACATTTTTTGGGGACCCTGATTCACACACACACATATATATATATATATATATATATATATATATATATATATGTGTGTATAAGGTATACAAGGTAGATATAAATACATATAAATACCTAAATGGTACATATTAGTAACTTTTAAAAAGGTACTGCCCCAGCGACAGCTTTTGAACCTTTATTTCTGTACAAAGCTAAACATCAATGAACATCTAATTCTATAAAATATATATATATATAAACAGAACACACACAATTAAATACATAAATAACATTTGTAAAATAAATATATTATTTAAATTATTAAAAAAAAATAATATATATATATATATATATATATATATATATATATATATAAACCGTATACTAAGCATACTCATTTACATTTAATTTTAGATACGTATGTTGTGTTTGTCACAAGATGATAACCTTTTTATTTTCCTTAAGGTTTGTAGTGAAATGTGACAGGTTTTGTGAGATTCACCCGTAATCTTTCATTGGCACGCTATATATCAAAGCACCTCAGGATTAGCATCCGATACTATCATTGTACCATGGCACTTCAATAGCGCTTTTGTAAAGGTATGTTTATTGCTCCCCACTGGTGAACTCGCTGGTAGTCAATGAACATAATACCTGTTCTCTGCAGCTACCAGCTCCACATTTGCTAATAGTAGCATTGAAATATGTGCTGACTCATGCACAACTACTCATCTTATATTCACATTCGGCAAATGCTGTAATCGGTTTTAAAAACACCCCAACTTGGGAGTAAGTGCACCTCAGAGATAAGCTTTTCCAATTCACCTTCTCTCAACCGGCCAGGTAAGTTCTCTGGTTTGCGGCTTAGACCGTGATATGAAATAAATCAGGCCTCAAAGCAAGAGGAATAAATTGCATTTTTCAAAACCTTTCCCTTATGGAAACAGATTTACTCTTTTTCTTTCTCCCTGAGCCCCCTTCTTCCGACTCCAAAGAAATGGCATGGCTAATCCTCCTACCAAAACATTGTGAAATTAGAAATTGGCGGGACACAAAGATTCCAGTGTGAACTCGGGAGCCGTTTGAAAGGGCTTGAATGACTAAAGAGGTTGCCGGTGCACTTGACAGGAAACCCGTACCTATTGATCACGGTGCAAAGTAGATTTCCTACCCTGCATTGTTGGCCTCTAAACCTAAAGCGGGGTATTTTTAGCTCACGCCATCCCAGCCAACACAAAGATGAATGTTTTAAAAGCAGGCGTAGGGAAATCCATAAAGGGATCCCTGATTGATTTCTGCATAAAATCTGCAATGCCGTGGCATTTTATCTAACGCTTATGCAGTATAAACCAGAAAATGACATGAAGATTGACTCAACTGTTGCATGGATAAAAACTTGATTTAATGTGCATTTTAGAGTAATGCATGTGTGCTGGTTTTAATCCCAGTTATACACTAGTGTCAGATACACTTTCAGAAAAAAAGGTACATATAAATACCTAAAGTGTACATATTAGTATCTAAATGGTACATATTAGTAACTTTAAGGTACTGCCCCAGTGACCGCTTTTGAACCTTTATTTCTGTACAAAGCTAAACATCAATGAACATCTAAATCTATAAAAACAAAGCAACCTAATAATATGCTAAACTATTAATGTTACATACACTACCATTAAGGTTTTAAAAGAAGTCTCTTGTGCTCACCAAAGCTGCTTTATTTGATCAAATTAAAGTAAAATCAGTAATGTGACATGGTATTACAAAACTCTCTTAATATTTGAAAATGCATTTATTCAGCTCATTCCTGTGATGGCAAAGCGCTTAAAGATAAGGTGCATTTTGCCTCAGGCCTGTTTTAGGAAAATATAGTGAGGGTCTCCCTCATTAACCTTTGAAAGATTGTGCGTCTCAGTGGAACAACTTCTGCTCTGATGAATTGTGAAATAAAGTAGTTACCCGACTGCTGGCAGTATACGAATATAGACGTGTTTTATAGCTAACCTTGCTTCAGTTACCTCCCACACACTGTTTTTTCCTCCGAAAAACTCAAGCTGAGTTAATGGGGTAATTTAATTACCTTTCCTGTAAACAACAACTTCCTCCACCGACAGCGTCCACTAGATGGCACTGTGATCTTTTCCGAGCTCCCGCTCTTTTCTCCCTCCTCCTCCTCCTTTTTTTTTTCTTTTTAATATAAAACAAAGTAATTGCCTGCGGCACAGTTCAGAAAGCTGCAGCTACAACTGACGCAGATCTTTCAGAGGCAGTCAATCATTATTCATCAGAAGAGCGCGCCCGTGTGCGTTATTTGCGCAGTCCTGTGCTTTAAATGCATCCTAATGCCGGCCGAGTGCGGGCTACAGGTGAGCTGTCAGTGTCTTCTCGGCACCATTCATCACGCAAGTCACCCGTTAATAACGGGAAGAAGAAAAATTCCACGGGCTTGTGATTCTTTTTACGTTCTCGGCGGCGGGGGGCCGGACCGGACCGGAGGGCAGTCCGCTTCCCCTTTTGGCTCGACGCCGAGGAACTTTGCTGACTTTGCCATCACTAGTTCTCGCTCACGTAAACGCGACACAGTCAGGCTGACAGACGCTGGCACTGGGCTAATTAGTACGGGATTGTCATTGCCGCATGATGCGGAGACAGACACGATGATAGAAGGGAAGAGTCTGTGATGGAGAGGGAGGAAATGTGAACGCGAGAGAGAGTGGTAGAGCGCATCCCTGCTTCAGACAGAACGAGAGAGAGAGAGAGAGATAAAAAGATAGCGACAGACTTGCAAGAGTGTGTAGGAAGGTCGCCGGCGCATGCGCACGCGCACACGCACGTAAGTCCAGACTGGGGTTGCAGAGAGCTTTGCCAACACATCACTCTTTCTTTCAGGATCACCTCCGTGATCTTCCTCCATCTCTTCTAGTTTTTTTTTTTTTTTTTTGCTTCAAATCCTGTTTCTCAAAACAAGCCAAACCGACTTCCTCTGCTACAATTGGGATTTTTCCGAAAACTAGGTGGGCGACCATCTGGAAAACATGCACGGTTGGACGAGTGAATTGACCTGTGTTTTGATCAGTGGGTCTCAGCTGGTTTTAGCTTTAGGATCCCAATTTTACACTGGGCATCACATTGTGATTCGGTACAATGTCAGTTTTTTTCAAGGGTACAAGACTAATCTAAAATGTAAAATCCATACTATGAATGGCATAAAACCAACAATATGCAGAACTATTAATAGCTAACACACTACCATTCAAAAGCTGAAGGAAGACTGCGTTTATTTAAATACAAATTAAATGCTATAACAATAAATAACACAAAAGATTATGTTTAAATATTATTTGTTATTTTCAACCCAAAATATACTGTTAATATATTTTAAAATGTAATTTATTCCTGTTATGCAAGGCTGAATTTTCAGAAATCCTTCTAATAAGCTGATTTTTTGCTTGTGCAGAATTTTGCATTTAAGTTTTATAGTAAAATTGCAGTTTCACAACGTTGTTCATTATAACTGAATTAAAATAGTTTTAAAATAATTTTAATAACAAAACAATTGCATTATTATTAATATAAGAATGGTATTACCAATAAAAAAGATTGAAACAATACATTTGATAATATTTAATAATTTATAAAAACTAATTATTTAATTTAATAAAATAATAAACTATTTAAAACAATCAACTTAAAATGTAATAATTTATTGACAGGTAAGACCATGATTATAAATTGTAATCAGAATAATATATTGAATAACAATAATTAATTATTAATAATATTAGTAATCATCCATAAGAATGTTAAAACAGGATGAATTATTAAATTACATTATTCTCATCTTTAAGCCATTGCTTAAAGTGTTCTGATACAAATGATTCACAAAGTATTTGTCAACCAAAACTCTGCAGTGCAACAGAAAACTTAAACGACAGGTGCTTTCCTTTGTTATTTAGTGCAGCTTGAGAGAAATGGCAGATTCAGAATGATCAATTTCATCTGACTAAATAATCTGTTACTTTGGAGACCTTTAGAAAAGTCCACTTTTGAAGCAATACTGCTTCAAACAGCCAAATGTCTCTGATTTTATGAGGAGCAGTCCAAGCAAAAGAAAGGTCAAATACACAGAAAGACACCCACAAGATCAACACAGCAGGGAGGAAAGGAAAACAGCAAATCTGAATTGTAAAGCAACACACAGAATTGCAGGTTTTAGGGTCTCAGAGCAACTTTACTTGCAAATTTCAGCATATCCAGCTATGTTTGACTTCTAAAATGAACTGGGGAAAAACACACACACACACACAAAGGAAACAAAACATGCCCACAGTCAACATTTCCAACAATAACTTATTCTCAGTATAACCATGTAAGGCATATAAACTGACCTAACAACATTATTAGACTAACCAATCTTTTCTCGAGGGGAACTTGTGACAGAATGAGTCATTCTGCGATGCAACGGACGAGTGATTTCATGATGAGAGAGTTCATACAGAACCCATTTAAAAAAGCCAAAAGGGATCCTAAAGTTCAATTTGGAAAGAACCAACAGACTATCAAAGATTAAAAGCTACCAAGAAAATTCAATAACCTGGTATAGAAAACTTTTCAAGTTTGGGATGAGAGGTTTGATGGATGACGATCTCACTCTAGCCGTGCTTTCTACAGTTCCTACAAATCTTAAATTTTCCATGGTAAAACCGACTTTGTTGATTGGTGCATCATGTTTTGAGATAGTCTGGTACTTAACATAGTACTTAAGCTTTGTAACGCTAAATCAATTTCGCTAAGAGATTCTGTCATTTCTACTTTGAGAACCCTACTGTTGAGCTCTTCAGGAGACCGGTTTCCCCAAAACGTATGCCAGATGTCCTCTAGTAAGTAAGCAGTCATTTACCAGATGCTTTTCATTTTTATTTTGAAACAAACTCACTTTAGCGGCACACATTAGCAGTGAAAGACATGGCTCACAGGTTCACATCACATGGAAGAGTCTCATAGCATGCCAGAAGATGATTCCAGCTTGTGCTTTAGTAAAGAGCTAACACCTATTAGACAAATGCACCAACCTTTCATCTCCTTGTTTGTGTGCATTACTTCACTCTCGAGATAAGCGCTCGACCTAAAAGGGTGTTCAATCGAAAGGCTGCCCAATGGGGCTCACACTTGTCCAGCAGACCTTTAAGGTTTCTCACTTTGCATAATGATTAGTATGAAGTGAACTATTCATTTGTGACCTGAAGATGAAGTGGATGTCAGCGTGGAAATGGTGATGCTTCTATATGCAGTTTTTTGTCACACAGCCGCAATTATGATAAACTACCTTGATCAGGAAATCCTAAAATAAATTTTTATAACTCTGAAGTTGCTGTTCCATAGCTCAGGGTACTTAATGCATTATTTAAAAACTTTATCTCAGAGGTTTCTTCTAGTTTCTTGGGAGATCTGAAAATGAATGCAAATGACACCATTATGTATATACAGTAAAAAAATACAAAGCTTTAAAATGAATGTGGATAGCAGTTCTGATCATTTGAGCTGGGGTTTACAGTATGATGAGACCAATTTGTGTCACTGTTGTGATCTCTTCTGAAGTTCTTATTAGGGCATTTTCCAACACAGACACACTGGAAAGATGTGCAAGTGATGACGTGCCTGCAAAATGATATTATGTTGTTTCTTTCACATTTTGAAGCACTTTGAAGTAAAATGTCCAAATTTATGTGAATTTGCCAGTGTTTTACATCTGGTGAGTGGTGCTAAAAGGCTAATGCTGTATTGCATTTAATAATAATGCAACCACTACCAACCTACACTAAACCTAACCGACAGTGCTGAAAAAAGAAAACATGACACAAAAATGTATTTATTGAAGCAACAATGCCAAGACTGTTTTTTATTGTGACTCTTGTCTGAATGTTCATTCCTGTACCAGGTGGGCTGTTGAGCAAGTTTACTACTTCAGAAAAGTCATACATATGTAGCTGGCCATATACTCTCAGAAAAAAAGATGGTACCAAAGCGGTCACTGGGATGGTACCTTTTCAAAATGTACACCCCTAAAGGGTGCAAAGTACCTTCTATGTATGTAATGGTACATATTAATACCTTTTCAGAGTGTTCAGCCCCAGTGAGAGTTTTTGTTCTGTTTTTGCAAGTGTGTGAAGCAAACTTAAAAAGGATTTGTTTACAAATAATACACAATGATAAACATGTTTTGAGGTCTTAGTATTATTAATAAGAAATGTTGTTGTTGTGTAACTGCAATGTTTATTTCAGCTCAACGCTGCGGTGAATTGTATGTACATGTGCATTTTTTAAAGTTCTGCAAAAATGTATAGCGGCATGTTTTACAACTGAGTCAATGTTTGCCTTTTCTTTTAGGAGAAAAATACAAGCAAAAGGTATCATTTTTATTCCTGTCTAGGAGAAATAATGGAGATATTATAGTTGTCATTCGTAAATTTTACTTCAGCGCTGAGATGACCACCATCCATCCAGGGTTTCCAATCAGTGTTACACACCCCAAAGGCATACATACACACAAAGTAATGGTGTTTTTGTAGACAACACTGACATATCGATCAACAATCAACTGGAATGATACACATTTGTGCCACAACAGCTTGTTTAAAAATTATTGAACCCGTGTTGAAAGGATAATAGGATAAATGCCGCATGCTGACCAATTATGGCTCTACAACAACCATCAAACTTCTGGCACCCAGGGGACCAACACCGCTGTCTGTATGAAAAAAACAAAGATGCATGAATCAATGGCTAAATCTTTATCTACCAAGCTTCTGGAAAAGAGTGAACTGTCTGTCTTTTCTGCTCTTCTGTATGATGGATGTCCAGCATGATAGAGAATACTTCTAATGAGACCTCCGTGTTAACATGCGTCTCATATTGTCCTGCCGCTCAAGGGGGATTTAAAAAAAAAAAAAAAGTCTTCTTCTCCTTGTGAAGCTAAATGCTCGCCATCCATTTCACACTGACAGTGACTGCTGCATGATGGCTGTGTGTTCTGAAAGCCATCATAGTCCGAAGCAAAAAAAAAAAAAAAAAAGTTGACTATGAATATACTTACATTTCCTTTAATTTAAAAAAAAAAAGTTGTGACAAATTCTAATGTACTACTTTAATCATTATTTGTGAGTTCTACTTAAATAGTGTGATGTCTAATGTCAAACTCTACCAGAATCAGCTGTAAACAGATTACTTCATTACTTCAATCCTTCCTTTACTTAAAGGCAGCTTACTATGTAGACACTACGTTGCAAGATAGCTTACAGTTTTGGAATTTGCCATTTATTTAAGTCTCACCTAAGCTATGTCTATTTGATTAAAAATATAGTAATATTTTATTTTATTTATTTATTTTCCTGTAAAGATAAAGACTTGGTAAGATATAATGTTCATTTATCTTTGAACAAACTGTTGCCAGTAAAGAACATACATTTAAATTTACAGTAAGTTACTGGCAACCAGCTGCCAGTAATACTGTAATTTCTACATAAATTTCTAACAGTGGTTGAAATGGATACTGCAAAAACAATGGCGTTCCACCCTCGAATGCACATTTCCGAGTAGAATAACTGGCTATAGAATTATTTCAGAGAAAGCTATGTATGCATAACATGACTCCTTGACAGCAATACACTGTGTTTTCTGACAACTGAAAGTGGGCAGGATCAGACAGATTAAAGGTGCAGTATGTAATATTGCCAGCTAGCGGTTGAAATGGGTACTGCAATTCCAGCCCAAAATCTGCCCGAAACATACATTTCAGAGTAGAATTACCAGCTATAGCATTATTTTTCACAGAAACAGCTATGTATACATAACATGTTTCCTAAAAATGTACAAACATATTGTGTTACTTTCTGGCTTATGAAGACTCAAAAATATGCATATAGTACCTTTAATATGTTTTTTTTTATTTTATATATATATATATATATATACACACACATACACACACACACACACAAAGCGATCTGTCTTTGTCAAGCCTTGTTATTTCACCATTATCATTACAAACTATTTTCATACAGGCAAAGCAAATGCCAACATTTGACAGCTCAGTTTGGCTCGCTGTCGCCTCAAAGAAACACAAAGAAACATGAAT
>JAUMHE010000042.1:15358348-15368432 GCA_032359235.1 Enteromius mattozi
CAGGCAAAGCAAATGCCAACATTTGACAGCTCAGTTTGGCTCGCTGTCGCCTCAAAGAAACACAAAGAAACATGAATCGAATAATTGCTCTTAGTCTCTCTGCTTTTCTGTCATCCTTGGCCACTTCCTTTTTCTAACAACTTTTCTTTCCCTATCTCGCACGTCATGTCATAGTGTAACATTGAACCCTCAATGTTAGCAAACAGAGTTTTGTTTCTTTAAAGGAACGGCACTTCATTAAGCTAGTCTCTTATAAAGCCTCGGTTTTTAGGTTAATTACCGTTCGAAGCTCTGATGCTTCTCTGATTTTTTTCCCCCTTAACTCACCAGAGGAGCTCTTGTGTTTAATTAGGGCTGTGTGGTACGCCAATAAACAATGTATTAGGAGACTAGGAGACAGCAGATAAGTGCCTGAGTCATTACCTAGGGTTCATAAGCTGTCTTGATGTACAGTCGTAATTGCAGCAATGTGGCCCCATTTGCGGCGGGTGATCTCTTTGTGGATCTTAAAGAGTTTATATTGGTTTATTATTTGTGGTTTAAGGAGTAACCTTCCGCTGTCAGCTGGTATACTTTATTAGACATTAGAGGTGACTCATCTTCCACCTGTTTGAATCACCTTCTGTCTGTAGGTGGATTCAGTGAGCTATGGAAATCCCCCAAAGGTTTCTTTCCATCTGTTTTTAATAGATTTAATGAGATACTAGTCCTGGAAATGTGGAAAAAGAACACAATGTGAGTGGTTTGTAACTAACCCTGGAGGTTTAAGTGCAATGTCTCCCAAATCACTAGTCAAGATCTTGCACTATAAAACCTATTATCAAAAGTCATCACTTTCGTGAAATCACCCTTATCATGTAAAAATAAAACAAAAACTGACAAACTGCATAAAAAGTTTTACTTTTTTTGTGTGTGGAAACGTCCACTTAGAAACTTGACCAAGCAGAAGACTATCAGTTGAAACCTTAGAGCTTGTGCCCACTTCCATTTCCTTCAGGAATTCAGTTAGGATGACTGTGCAAAAGTTATGCCACCTACTCAATATTCATGATATAAGCTAATGAGATTTATAATGTATCCTCCTCATTTTTCATTTTTCAAAATTGTTCCCACACTCCTGCACGCAGCACATCCTGAAAAAGAAAGAAAAAAAATAGTCTTTGTGGCATAGGATTCACTCAGGCAGATGGCCATTTTAAAACGTCAAATGAAACTGAAATAAGATTGATGCCTTTAATACATTAGAAAAGGACTTTTAAAGTAAATTTCCATATAACGTGGCTCATATATCTTTAAGTAAGGCTTTTACTTTTCTTATGTGCCTTTAACCATATAGCTTTAGGCCCTATTTCGGATTCAGACGGAGTGGATAATTCCAAAATATTTTGGAGGCCATTATTTGCCATTTGTCATTTTTACCTATGTTTGAAGTACCAGTGAAGCTTTTTCACTTTCCTCTCCAGCTGTCAGCTGCATTGAGACAGCTTTTAGCAAGCCAAAGAGAATGTTCTCTGTCAGCCATTGAATACTGCAACCCTCCATATTTAGATTTGCCATTCAAAATGATAGAGGTGTCACATAAAGAGAGGTCTGACTGTGTCAGTGCATTTATAAAAGGTGTCAAACATGCTGGTTTGAATCCAAAATTTAAGTGCTTTTCCTTTCTCTGCCTTCAATGCCCGCCAGCTGGAGAAGAAGAAAAAGTAAGGGAGAAATATTAAATGCCATTGCTGCATCTGTCAAAACCATCACAAACAACATCAGCTGTGATGTCCAAGATCATTTTCGTTACTGCGTGACCTGTTGAACGGTCATCTAAAGCCAATAGAAACAAGCCCCTCCCATCGGTTATTCTTAGTGTTTGTTTGTTTGTTTCTCTCTCTCTGTGTTTTTGGGGCCACTTTTGAGATGAGCGGCTCAAGGAAAAGGAAGCAGAAAGGAGAGAAGTATAGAGAGTGATGCTGCCAACCTCTCAACAGGGGTCAATCACTTTACCTGTCAACCCCTCCGCATGTCGTCTTTCATTTTCCGGCTCGAGGGACAAGAGAAAGCGTATAACAGCATTCACAGACACCCAGATGTTCCATTGGCGAGTATCTGGCACGTCGCTTTCCTGCCTTTTTATTTCCTGTTTCTGAATGATGACTGAGTCGTGTAGGAGTTGACAAAAAAGTAGCAAAAGCAAGCATTTAGCATTTTGCTGTGGCGGCAAGTAAAGGATGAATTATTCATTTGAACTGTCAATGATGCTCTTATTTGGCATGCAGAGTGGAAACCGTACTAAAAGGAATTGACTTGAACTCTCTGGATTGCTTTACAAAAGGAAAGGTTCATCCAAATGCCAATCCCGCAATTATAGATGGTTATATGCTAAACTAGTAAGAAAAGCTAATTTTATTAATTCTCAATCTTACCTGGGAATTATCTTAATTCTTGCGGATTCTCTATTTACATGGCAGAATCCTAATTCTGAAACATACAAACTGCACGATGCAATGACTAGCGTTATGACATGTAGACCTAGGCATTTTTATATATACATAGTCTACACAATAATAATCTTTTACATTTTAATCCTTTAATTTATGTATTTGGCATGTTTGTGTGCTGCTGTGTATGTAATAAGCAGAATGTACGCACGTTGTGGATCTGCCTGTAGATGCATATTGCTAACACGCACTTTACATAACAAAAAAAATAAATAAATTACTGCAACATGGCCTTTAGACCAGGTTTTAGTTGGTCAATGGCGTAGTCAATTTCAGTTGCCTCAAAATAGCAACGCACCAGCAATGCACTTGAACGCACCTCGTTGTCAGACCAGCACACCCATGAGCAAACAGATAGGCCCAAATGCATTTGCTGTTTAAACAATGTGGCACAGGATGTGAAAATAATAACTGGGTTGAGCTGAAACTAGCAAAAACACTTGGGTTGAGCATGGCCATAGCCAGGCTTTGAAAATGAGTGAAGTCTGGGCTGGGGTTAAGAATTACAATAACACCTACAAATATAACTCATTATACAATATACAGTTTAAAAAGAGACAGATATGTAGATGTGTGTGAAAGATGTTTTCTCTGTTTTGGAGGGATGAACATTGTTAAATTATACCACATTTATTGCATCAAAATTAGTTTATACTGTTTCTGGCATGACTTTGTGAAAATTTAACTACTCTACTGAATGAAATATCACAGACTTCATGGCTAGTGATGCATATTCATTCTCTAACCTACAGATATGTCTAAACTAGTGTTAAATGTTTTTGATAACGTATCACACACACACACATACATACATACACACACACATATATATATATATATAAAAACATATAATTTATTTTTTTGTTTGTTTGTTTGTGTTTGCTTTAGCTTTTGCATTTGCCTTACCGAAAGTGGTATCTTGTGAGCAATAACCTGCCATGGCCTTTTTTGATTATAGTCAATTAGGTGCCAATGATCAGTGTTGCCATATTGCTATGCAAACATATATATATATATATATATATATATATATATATATATATATAAAAACATTAAATACATACATACTCACATAAGCCTCTTCTCACAATGATCATTTTCACACAATGGACTCTAAGCTTTCTTGCAAACTGTCTAAACTTAATTATACATGTAGATACTCATGTGAGAATTTTTAAGTAGGAAATTAGTCATTCAGAGAATACATTTTCTTTTTGAATGTGAAAAATTTACAGAGGTCGGACCTTGGTGACCTCATAGCTAGCTAAGGGCATGGCCCAAAACAGTGTATTTTATTTTTAGATTTTCATTTTAAATTCAGTTTAGGGGTTTCGTAATTTTATGTGTTTTGCCATTTTTACTATTTATTTATTTTTTATTTTTTTTTTTTAATATAATATTTCTTTATTTTTATTTATATATTTATATACACTATTCGACATTTGACTTTTATCAAAGTCCTAAAACCTAAAAATCAAAACTCGTTCTTTTCTTAGGACTACTTTGATTAACTTTTTCTAGTGCTCTGAATGTTTCTGGCATGACAAGATGAGACTCTGAATGGTTTATTGCACGTTATGCCCAAAAACACACTCATTACTCATTATGAGAATAGGGACACACATTTTAGACTATGCAGCATTTTTCCTGTTGTTATACTAGCAAAAGTGGATTTGGAAAGTGCACTTGCACTGTGCACTTTAGACCATGCACTTTGATCGTTAAAATAGGGCCCTTGCTTGTTACAGGCTTCCAGCTGCTGAAGAGTTTGCGGTCGTCTTTGACATATTTTTCTGTAGGTGAATGATCAGGACTACAGGCTTCTCTACTATGAATAGCTGTAATAGCTGTAGTATGTGGTTTTGCTTTGTCCTGCTGAAATACACAACACCTTCCCTGAAATAGGACACCTAAGACATCCCTTTTATAGCTGATCAAGTTAAAGACCTGATGTCAATTAACTAGTTGCTAGATATTCTAAATATTAAAAATTAAATATTAAATATTCTTAATATTCAAAATTTCTTGCTTTTTCAGCCCTTCTTTGCCCCGTGCCAACTTTTTTGAGACCTGTTGCAGGCATCAAATTTTAAATAAGCTCATTCAGCGGATAAAAGTGTAAAATTTCTCCATTTAAACATTTGTTATGTTCTGTTTTGGCCTTTTTGAAAGATACATCAGCACGCTAAGATAATATCTTTGGAAAAAAAGAAACTATCGAAACATTCTGACTTCACTTTTCAAGACTTGTGCAGTACACTTGGAAAAGACCAAAGGTTGTTTTCCGCAAAACATTTTTTCTTGGTGAACTATTCCTTTCTGTCCTTGCTTTGACCTGACAAAGTGGCATGGAATGATATAGATGAGTTTGGTCACAGGCCAGAATGGCAGTGGTGGATAAATCTACTGCTGAAACATCTGAATCCTTCACGGGAGGAATCATTGAAGGTCCGTATCTAAATAAAGAGCACTACTGTGAGGGCTTGAGGCGAGATGATGCTTACGTGACACAACACAACAGTTTCTTCCATTGATTCTAAATTACCCAACACTCATAAGTCTTGCTCAACTGCAGCGTTCCACTTGATCTAGCACCACAACAATCCTGTTGATTGTGTCACACTGATGAAACCGCAGTGGCCACTCTAACCCGTAGATCATTTGTCTTCCTAGGTACGATGGATAGATGGCTCTGTATTGGCCTGGGGGCAAAGTCGAAAGACAAGACCATTACATTTCCAATCCCCATTCTCGAACTAGCCTGCCCATTCTCCATTTTGAACAGGAAGTCTTCCTTTGTTGTCGCCTCCAGCCCGTCTAAATGCCTCCTCCACCCATGCAACATAAACACAGATGCTAAGTTAAGATTTATTGCCAGTAGATATTTAATGGCTGTGTAGGTAAACACTCTCATCCTGTTCATCTAGTTCACTATGCAGTGATAAAATTGATGCAGCACACCAGTGCAACCAAATCTAGATGGTTTGCTATTTTTCTATTCATTGCATTGTATTTTTAAGTGACAAAAGATATTTAACATTCAGATAATTGTCAATCTAAAGAGATCAAACTAAATATTAAAGGGATAGTTATCTAAAGATGAAAATCAGTGTGGTTCAGTGTGGTTTGGACCCAAGTGTTCCTTAAAATATCGAGTTTGGAACAACATGAGGGGGATTAAATGATGGTAAATTAAATGATACATTTCAAAAGTTGATCGAATGAATAAGCAAGCAAATAAATAAATGAATTAATTCATTCATTAGCATCAGTGATGTAAAATAGTCCAAGTCATGTCAAAATGTAAAAATACAAGTAAAACTTGTAAAGAGGAAAATTTGCTAACAAGGTTGCACAAAAAAAGATTAATGTTTTTGATTTTCCAAACTTTCTGAGGTACCCAGAGATTAAATGTATGACATTGATTAAACTGAATGATGCATGACAACTTTCTTTTGACAACACAGAAGCCAAGAAAAACTAATTAGCAAGAACAGAAATGATAGCCTGCCTCTGAATCCCCCTCTACACTGAGCACAATCGATGAAAAGAGCGGCGGTGGTCCAGACGCAGATTATGAAGAACAAAACACTTATTTTGATGATGCTCAGGGTGTTATTTTTCTTCATTTGTCAACAAAGTCTTCTACCTTCAATTCCCCAGCAATTCTCTTTCCATAATAATATAGACAAATATGTGGTAACAACACGTGGCTCTCCATTACATGTGTTGTACTGCTTCCTTATGGTGCACAGATGCTATAGACTTGGTGTGGGACAGAGAAAGTGTGACATTTCATCATTTCCATCACAATTATTGATGTCAAAATTCACATTTCCCCCTTTTTTGAGGTTTCAAAATGTGTTTTCTGATTTCTGAAGGATTGTTTGACCCTGATGACTAAAGTGATTCTGAAAATCCAGCTTTGCATCACAATAAATTACACTTTAAAATATATCCAGATATATCCAGAAAACGACTACTTTTAATTGTAGTAATATTTCAAAATAATGTTATGTGCAACAACAAATATTACAGGACCAGGATGCCACAAAACTTGAAATTCAGTACAGCTAAAAGTGCTGTGATTGTTTATTCTGTTTATCATGTTCAGGACTGGGTGGACCTTCCGCTCTGTTGCTTGTCCATGAAGACCTAGAAAATCCTTCCTAAGCCTGGGTTTTCAAAGCCAAAAAGGCATCACAAATCCTTCTCAGTGACATTCTTGCCGATTTGGTCCGGCAGCCCATAAACTCGCTTACACATGATTACAAAGAGTGCTACTCTAAAAAGCCAAGTATGTATTTATTGAGAGGTAAACATATTTTTAATCCTCAAAGCAATACGAGGAAAAAATGCACAGTTTGAAATGTATACAAAAGCCAAGTAGTATCTGTATTTTTGTCTCTCTATAATTAAAGTCAATGGGGTTCAGTGTTGTTTGGATTCCAGTGTTCCCCTATAACTAACTAACTAAATAAATAAATGCATACATACGTATGTGTTGTTTGGACCACACTGTCCAATCAATCAATCAATCAATCAATCAATTAATGCATCGGAATTAAAAAAAATTAATATAAAAAAATACTATGCTACATACATCAAATTGCCAATTCCAATAATTACACATTGTTCTCTTATTCTTTTATATATTATTTACTTATTATTAACCTTTCTATACAAAAGTAAGCAAATATTCGAACTACACAAGAAGATTATTCACAATCAGATATTTTTAATCATGTTAAATACCCCAAAAATGCCTCATACGGTGACGTAAAATTTCAGTCGTACAGCCCAGGAAATGTACACATATGCACTGTTTGTTTTATTGGTTCATTTTCTTTGCTAATGAATCAATTTGCTGGATCACCCACATATTCCCTCTCCCATATTCAGAGGCCCACGGCTAGACAGACTGCACTCGACTGTTCTCTCGAGACTAGACGGGGTGAGTTCACTCAAGCGATGCTTTGCCATATGGCACTACAGTGTGCAAGCCGTCAGCTCTTTTAATTCACCACAATCTTCAAGACGATATTCATCTTCGGCACAGAACTTATTAAGAAGCTTTTTCGAATGATAACTTTGCCCAGGATTTGGGGCGAAGAGATAGTTTCTTCTGTTGCTAAGTGGCATTCTTAATCGTCTCAAGCTGAGACTGAACGCTCCTCTAGAATCAACAAGATATGCAGAATCCGATTTGATTTAATTTATTATCCACTCCAGCGGCCGCTAATCGAGAACAATTGATTCTGCACGGAATCTAAAAGGAAGGCATGTGTGGCGCTTGTAAGCATGCAAACTCTCCAGACTGGAGGTGTCCGAGCTGGATCGCTAAAAATGATTGGTTATTTGAGTCATGCGGTGCGGGCAAGAGGATGCTGGAAACAACACGAAGGGAAGCACTAAGTGAGCAGACTGCATGGATGAGATCAGATCAGTGTTTTCACTCCCAAGGCGTCATATACTGAAGCATCCCACTGCAGAAGCCAAAGGAACCCCTTGGCGTTTTTATGTGGATGCAGCCAATAGCCTCACTGCTGTCAATGAAAAACCTTTGGAGTCGATCCAGTGACGCAAAAGAAAGAGATGGAGGTACTGGATGGAGAATTTCAACTACAGGCTTTTTTGTTTTCAAAGGGCTGCCTTTTATTAAAATGAACAGATTTGAACTTTTTGTTTTCTTTTTGTTATATAAAAGTCCCATTATCACTGTCTTGGAAACTCTTTGATGGCTTTCATGCACAGATTTGAATGATTTTACCCTTGTTCCAGATCATCAATTGCAAATTTGGAAAATTAAAAGCAAAAATATTATATTAAATTATATCATACACATAAAATACACACAGAAAATACACACAGAAAACAGAACTTTTACATTGTAATACAATTACATTATTACTGATTTTACTGCATTTTATTTGAACAAAATGAAGCCTTGGTGAGCATAGGACACTTCTTGTAAATATAACTATAGTTATACAATATAAACATAACTTTTGATTATAAAAATGTATAGCATAAAATATATTATTTAAAAAATGTATATTAAAAATTTTGAAAACTAAATATATAAATGTTGTAATTTTGTAAAATTATGCAGAGAGAAGTAGAAAATAAAATTGATTGTGTTTCATAAAATGTCATGAAACAAGTCTAATACCTATCAAAAAATATTCCAAGAATAAATAATAATGAACAAAGAATGGTTTTAGGAGTGACAAAATCATTATTTCCAGGAGTGAATGGTGCAGTAGAATGTGTTTGTCACTCATGCATGGATGTAAAATGATGTTAATTACTTAGAAGAAGAGCAATGACTGTATATTTATAGCTGCAACGTGTGGGTGACGTAGCCTATATGAATAAAATCACATAACACTCATAATGAATTGCTGTCTGGATGTATTCATGGATAGACCATGCGAATGTTTTTTTTTTTGTCATACAGACGTCGCTTATGAAAAATGGCTTGTATTCAAGCCATACTTTAATTTCGAATATATTATATGAGTGAGAACATGCTGACCAAAGAGAGGGAAACATCATACACCTACATAAAGAGATTGTTCTCTCTTTAAATTCCCTTTTTTCTGCCTCTCTCTCTCTCTCTCTCTCTCATACACATGTCTGCGATTGTAACGTCCTTTGTACTGAAAAGAAAAGCAGAATAGGACTGTATTGGGTATTACAGAGCTCACAAGATAAATCTCGCACAAGTACAGACAGCAAAACGGCACATAATTTTCTCTCTCTTCACTGGAGGAAGAAAAAGTTGCACAAAAACTTGCTTACTCTTAGCCGTTTCTTTCTGTTTTTGCTAAGATCAGTTGTTCTTGGAAGGACGCTTGTTTGGCTTTCAAGAGTATCAGACCTTTTATCTCTCAAATATATAGCAAAAAGTATTTTTCCGAGCCAATGTTGTACCTGCCTGGAATGATTCAGCAGAACAAGGATGTTTGACCTGTGGAGAATGATAGTATTGATGGAAATTTAATTCCCACTGAATGGAGGAAATTCTGAGAGCTGCAATGAACCTCAGGTTAACGTGACCTGTTGTTCAGCCCAGGCAATTTTCACAGAAAACAGTTCAAGAGCAAGAGCTCTCAATATATGTTTAATACAAAGAAATGGATTTACAAAAAGAAAAAAGAAGTTATGAAATATTGCTGTCACTATGAAAATGCATTTGACTTCTGTTTTAAGTAGCTTAACAAATTCTATACAATTCCTTTTAATTCTATAACAAAATAGGAGGCAACTGAAGTAAACTGATAATTTAAAAACATTACTTATTAGTCTACTGATTTTACCCATGCAATTTTTTGTCAATTTCTTGTGGATTTCTAGACCAGCATAGGGTTTCCACGGCAACATACACTTTAGACATATCAGGGTATTTTTGAATAGTAATTTCTGAAAGGCCTGAAAGAGTCGGCAATACAAAATGTGATTCTGGACCACAAAACAATTCAAATAGCTTGCATGAGTTTATTTGTAGCAATAGCCAACGATAGATTGTTATTTTAAGCCAGAAATCATTAGTAAATTAAGTAAAGATCATGTTCTATGAAATATATACATAC
>JAUMHE010000042.1:15368442-15391249 GCA_032359235.1 Enteromius mattozi
ATGGCTTCTTTAAATTTTTATTGAATATATAGATACATATATATATATATATATATATATATATATATATATATATATCTCAATAACTTTCATAAATGTCAATTTCATAAAGTTCACCCTGATGACTGGTTTTGTGTATTTCAAATGTATTTCTAAACTCTATTACTGCTTAATACAGTAATGCAGTTATAAATTCTCCTTTGTAAGTTAAATCTCTATAAAATTATTTAACATTATTCATCTGTATAAAATAAAAATATCTGGTAATGTCAAACAACTATAAACATTATGAAATTCAACTGAATTGTTATTAAATAGGTATAAAAATAAATGAATGCATAAATAAATAAGTAAATAACCCTAACAGTCAAAAAACATGCAATAATTTAGTCATATTGATTATCTAAAACCAACTTTCATGAACAATAGACAAAAACTGAGTAGCAAAAAAATTTAAAATAAATAAAAAAGTTAACATAACTAAACCTGCAATTGAGATTCTGCAATTGAAGGAAAAAAAGGTAATTGGGACTTTTTTTTCATACTTTATAACTTATATTGTTGTGAGTTGTATCTCACAATTATGAGAAAAAAGTCAGAATTGTGACATACAAATTCACAACAATATAAGTTATAAAGTATGAATTGTATGAAAAAAGTCGGAATTGTGGGATATAATCTTTAATCTTTCTCTAGATAAATAGACGAATGGACGGACATTTTATCTACAAAACCATTGAACTAAGTAAAACAAGTAATGAAGCTGAACCTAAAATGCTGAATCTCACAATGTGGCACTTTGATGTCACGCTGGTCAGAGCGAGAACACAGAAACATCTTGACATCTGCTATGAGAATTGAAGAGTCTGGCCAATCATCCATTGATCAGACGACTGGTGTCCTTTCTATACCCGGGCCACAAATTGTTCTTTCCCCACGGCCTGGCAGTATCATCAACAACAGCTGCTGCCCTAAAGAATGAATCATGGCCAACCAATAAACCTCACTGACCCACATGCACCTACCCATAATTCCAGTCCACTACAACACACTTTAATCTTTATAACAGACCACTGATATGTGCTCAGCGTCCTGGGATCTTTATCTGATTTTTTTTTTAATTGCATTGCTCCTCGTAATATTCGGTTCTTATGTATCTACTTATAACCGGTTTGCATCGCACACAAGTCGATATGCAAATTAGCTGTTCGATACCCATTTACAAGGCATTCCCATGATCACAAGTTACAACACGAGTAAAGACAATCAGGTGAATGCAAATAGATTTTGTATTTATGAATATAAGCATTATGGATTAGTTGTGTCACTTTATATAACGTTGTATAATATAAACGTTAGCCTGATAAATATAAACGGCTTTCTCACACTATGCGAATGACCAAAAATATCGATATATTCTTGAACGAAGGGTGCTTAATTAATTAATACAAGTGGATCTCGTCTGCAGAGTGCATAATTACCAGAGAAATATGCAGCCTAATTGGTTCATTAGCATTTTTACGTTATCTGTGATCCATTATGTGCCAGCAGTTCTTGTTAAGAGCGGGTTATAAATGTCTTTGCGCCGCCGTCTTTAGCGCCGGCTGGAAGTTTGGTATAAACAGTGCCCACCGAGCCAATTTAGACAACACTCTGATCTCTCTGTCCACATTTGTTTTGCACTCTGCTCTCTCATTGCGGCCATAAAGTACATCACCATTATGGGACCGCGCTTTGGCCATCCATATCTTTGATAGAACAGCTGTTTCTGCGTTTCGGCATAGCACATTACTTTTGCCGCTGAAAAATCGAATAGAGACAAAGGAGAAATAGAAGTGTATAACCTGTCTGAACTGTCCAATTTGGAGTTAATGCACCCACTTTTTGATGTGCACTGGCAGAACAACAAGTCATTTAGTTGTTTTGGTCCACTACGCACAGTTCCCTGCCTGCTAGTTGGCCCCACGGGTAGACCAGAGTCTGAAGGCAATATTCCTTCATGTGAACGAACTCGCTAAATCTTTTAGTAAGTCATATTTTATAAAGGTACAGGGATTTTTTGGGGAAAGCTGATCCTGGTGAGAACACATTTGTAGTGATGCTGTGATCTTATTGTGATGTGATGCATGTGCTAATTCCTAGAGGTTACTGTGACGAAAAAATTAATAAAAATAAGAAAACAATGCACACTGCAAATAATCCTATATTTTCATTCTGGGAAGTATCTGGCAAAATCAACTCAAATCAAATCAATAAACATAATAATAATAATGCTTTTTTTGACCATTATTAAAAATAGATGCAAATAGATGCAGTTTTTTTTTTAAATTATTTTAAATGTAATACAGTATTAAAAAAGGTTATACAAACAAGCCTCTTTTTTTTCTTATTACAAATACTAATAATGCATTATTTGACTTTATTATTATTATTATAATATAATTTTTATTATATAAATAAATACGAAGAAAAGAATGATGCTTGTATTTATTACTCTTTTGAGCTGGGTTTATATTACATTATAATAGAGAATTGAGAATGAGTTTTATGCATTCATTATTTGTCCTTAAAAATAATATATAAATATAAATATTTTTAATAACAACAATGACAATAATTATATAAATGACAATTTTAAGTAATATATTAAAATAATGTAATGTAATTGTAAATTTATTATTTATTTATTCATGTGAAAAATAACCTGGATATACTTGCGGGAGGATTTTAGTTTTTTTTATCTGGGTAACACTGAAAATATCAATGCTTAAAACTATAGAAGTTAAATAAATTTAACATAAAACTATATAAATTAAATTAACCAAACTAAAGCAAAATTTCAATCAGTTTTAAAACGGTATAGTTTTTATCAGCACTGATGTTAATAGTGAAAACAAACTGTCAGTGGACGTCACGCAAAATACATGCTTGTTTTGCAAAATAAAGATTTAATATTACATATATGAACAGACATCAATATAAAATGTATCTAGTTTTCAGGGATTCTCAGATGTTTCTATTTCATAACAAGATACTAATTACCAGTACCATTTTTTTTTTCTTTCGCAGTGCCACCTTGAACAAATTACCCAGGGTGTCTTAAAATGCCAAAGGAATTCCCTGCATGAGACTCAAACAATGAAGTTTGTACCTCAATTATTCAAATGAATGTCTTAAATTGAAAGATAATCAGATGCTCATTAAAGTCATTTTGTCATTACCTCTATATTGCAATTAGTGTCTTGCAGAGGCCTCCACTGAACCTGGATGACTCAAAGACAACACTGATGAGTAATTCCCGCTCTTTCATATGGTGCTTGAGCTGAAATCAGCTAGAAGTGATTGACAGGATGCTGATATATGTCCATTTCACTCTCCTGTCCACTTCGCTGGACATCAAAGTGAACCTTTTTGGCCTTAGTCCAATCTCACATCTTTAAGATAATGTCTGAGCTGGGTGAGTTAGTTTCAGCAATCAGCTCTGTGTAAGTTTGCAGTATGTGAGGATAAAATCAGCATTTGGAAATACTATAACAGTTGGAATTCAACCCTGACTCATTCTTAAAAGATTAAAAATCTATACTCAAACTGATTTTCCAGACTACTTCTACAGTGCATATTTATCCTACAGGCACATATCTACCAAAGGAAGCTATATGATATTTATATAGTTTGTACCCATATGTATATCATATGATATAATTATGCAACATCCCATCAGAATGAGTCAAATATCACATGTGATAATGTGATATTGATTTTATACAATAGTATAATAAATAAGAAGTTAATACTGTGTTATATTTTAGACACAATGTTGTCTGTTTCTGTTCAGTTTTACCAATGCATACCAATTAAAGCCAGAAAAACTGTTGTGCATCTCAATGATTTCTAAATGAATTTAATGAATAAATGACTCAATGACTTACTCATTAAGGTACTTACAACCACCTATTGACAGTTTTAGGTTCTTATATTAAAAAAAAATAAAAATCTGTCATAATTCCCTCACCCTCATGTATGACCTGTATGTTCTTGCTTTTAGGGAACATAAAAGAAGACACTTAGAAAAATGTTGGTAACAAAACTGTTGATTTCCATTGGATGAACAAGTCATTCACTGTTGTTTATGTCACTATTTATGTTTATGTGTAATAAACTTTAAATCAAACTAAATATTTATTTCTAAAATTATTATTTGTATTGTTTATCCGTTGCTTTTAATTATTTAAGACAATAATGACTTTAAATGATCTTTTAAGGGTCATTTCTCAGTCAAATTTTAAGTATGATTAATTGATTTAATTAATGGCCAGATTGTGTGACTAGTATTCAACATTAGAATAGTATTTTCTTGTAAAGTATATTTTACAACAATACTATAGTATTTGAATTTTTGACTTTGAAAAAAAAAAGTCTATTGCAATGTATTACTTGCAGTTTGTTTGTAATTATTTGTGAAAATACTGAGTAAAAACTGTTTCAAAATAAATCCTACACTCTCTTTTTTGGCCCAAGTGTAGAGGGGTGCTTTACCCTATATATAAATGTCATCATATTCAAATCCTTTTATAATAAAAATGTATATTTATAATAAAATGGAAAAGGGCCTTTTACCTCCTTGTTAACCCGTTGTGCCCTATCAGGTGATGGATCAACGAGGTTCACTGACGTCGGTCGTCGCCACATCGCTTTATATTTGCATAAAGTTGAACTCAGCTCAACTCTGTCGCATCGTTGACAGCCTCCGTCGCTCATATCGACTTAAATCAACAACTCCCACTGCAAGTCTCTGTCAGTGTGAACCACGCTTAAGGCAGCATCCTGACTGGAAAGAAAAAAAAAAAACCTTGTCAGTGACTGATTAGTGGCAGCAACTCTGTTAATGGTCACTCACATGGGCCACACAAATAACACTCATACCATGTTGCTAAGATAATAAATTATATTTATAATCTCCATTTCCCTTTACTCCATCTGCCATGTTCAGTTTGTTGCAGTGCATTCTGGGATTGCCTCATGCATATGAAGCTATGTTAGTATAATTTTCAAACAGCATCATGAGTGTTCATATGATGTTAAAAGACGAAGGTTTCTCAACCTGTCAGAAAGACGGCTCTGAGTGACGCTGTCTGACATACATATCCACACATAACCCAGACACTGTTCATTTCCAATCACTCTCTGAGCACAAGTTCACTCTTCTATATTTTATGTGATGGGATGGCGGCAAGGCAACACACATCTCTTGCACCATATCCAGACTGTGTCCTCACTTAAAACGCATCTTTAATGCACAAATCCTCCCATTTGCAAACATTCCCTTGTGTAATTTGTAGTTTCCCTAAAAAAAAACAGAACATACATCAATAATCGCTTTGGGAATACACTTTGAATTATTTTACATTTTTCTTAGCCAACATGCAACTCAATAAAACCTCAGAATACATGAAGTAAGGCAGGATAATACAGTTAATATTTGCTAAACATATACACAAACTAAATGTACATGCATGGAGAAATCAAATAATGAGATTTTTTGCAGTATTCGACCTTTACACAATAAAATAGCACCATTAAGACACTAAATAAGGTTTACATTTTGTCTGGTTATAAGAATAATCTTTGTATGCTTGAGCATGCAAACACACTCAATGGCTGTTTGGGTAAAATTATGTTTTGCCTCATTAAAATAAAATACAATTTAAATAAATTATGAAATAATACTTTGAGCCATTTCAGAGCAATTGTTACTGAGATACATTTGGGAAAACATAGTTGTAATAATTCTATAAGTTTATTATATTCTATTGTTTATCATCATTCTAAAATCTTTAAGTTAAATGAAATTAAATTAAAATGAATTTTTCACGGGCTGACAGTCATTTACTACACATGCGTTTTACTATAACATTTACATAACACACTGTTCAAAAAATATATATTAAATTGCATTATCTTGAATCTCATGAATACAGAATGTGTTTCAAATGACTTAATACATGTAGACATGTATGTTCACACTAACTCACAAACACACACACATGTAAACAACCACTTCTAGGTCGGTTTTGATCAAGTTGAACGAACGAGTGCTTAACCAAGACTTACGATCTTAATTAAAGTCTTCCCATAAAGCTCATTAATGCCATGTACACAGTTCTTATATAATGGCTAGCCGTAGCATTAATCATTTTAAGAGCACTATCAGTCTACCATTTGGCCTTTTCTACAATACGCTTTACCTCACAATGCACTTACACAGTCGAGAAGTCAAGCGTGAATATAATGACATCAAGTGTCTTTCTACTGCACTACAGCGAGAGCGTTCGTACACGTGCTCTCGTGAGGTTGTTCATTAATTCTCTCGTCATATCGCCCCCAAATCCCCACCTCCACCCCAGCACACCCTACTAAAATAAATCTTTGTGTGTTATTTCAGAACAAAGCACATCTCAGATCATTAATCACCAGTGGTGAGACCACAACAACTGCTAATCTAGAACCTGTTCTTTGCCTCGACTTCCCTCTGCTGCCATACACCTGGGAGCTTCACACAGCAGTCCTACATCCTTAGACAGTGGAAAGAGAGTGGGAGAATTACACAGAGAATAAGAGAGAAGAATGGGAGGATATAACGGACAAAAAAGAGTGTTTGAGCGGATAAAAGATTAAAAATAGTAATGCCAAAAGCTATTCATTTTTAATAAGAGTTAGCAATCTGAGACCACATGAGCAGCGGTGACCATCGGCATTGTGAAGTACAAAACTGTGAGAGTGTTAAAGCAATAGTTCATTCAACAAAATGTATTCATTCTCAGGCTATGTATGTAGATGAGCTTGTTTCTTCATGAGAACAGATTTTGGAGAAATTTACATCATTTGCTCACCAGTGAATCCTTTGCAGTGAATGGGTGCCGTCAGAATGAGAGTCCAAACAGCTGATAAAAACATCACAATAATCCACAAGTAATCCACACCACTCTAGTCCGTCAGTTAACATCCTGTGAAGTGAAAACAGCTGCATGTTTGTAAGAAACAAATCCATTAAGATTAAGATTAAACACACAGATAAAATTCAAGTCCATAATCCATATTATTGCTTCCTCCTGAAAAAGTGGTCCTGTCTAAATCAGGAGAGAAATATGCACAAATCACAAATCAAGCCAAAACAGTACAAAACAATGGTAAACAACAAATATGTTGGTGTATTTTTTATGTGAGAGGACAACAGGAGATTTGAAATTGTTATTATGAATTATGTATTTTATCCAGAAGCAATGGTTTGAATTAAAATAAATAAATAAAATAATGGTGAAATTATGTCTTACAAACACACAGCTTTTTGCTTCACAAGCTGTTAACTGATGGACCGGAGTGGTGTTGATTACTTTTGGATTATTGTGATGTTTTTATCAGCTGTTTGGACTTTCATTCTGACGGCACCCATTCACTGCAGAGCATCCACTGGTGAGTAAGCGATGTCATTTTTTATTTTTACTCCCCTGAACTCAAATAAAAGTTAATAAATGAATAAAAATAATAATAAATATATGAATAAACATCTCGGATGGCCTGAGGGTGAGCGAAGTTTCAGCAAAAACTGTAATTTTGGGGGGTGAACTATACCTTTAAGAAAATATTGAAATAATGTATCTGATTTAAAGTTAAATAGCAAAGACAATGTTAAAGTTAAACTATAGTCAATAGTTTCTAGTACCTGTTTGGTTACCAACTTTCTTCTAAATGTCTTCTATTGTGTTCAACAGAAGAAAGAAATTCATACAGGTTTGGAACAAGCACATCCTGATTTTGCTGCGTTAAGACGTCAGCATATTTTGTTGAACCTCTAACAACATTTTAATCCAAAAATGTAGTCTTGACCATATCTCTACACCTAAACCTAACGTTAGCCATGGCTAATCCCTAAATCAGAGGAAATGATAGACAAATGATACTGATGTACAACAAACTGACTGTAAGACTTGTAAAACTTCACAAAAACTATAAACTAGTTCTTCAAATCTGACAACACGATTTTTATTTATTTAGTTTTTATTTTTGGGTGAATTATCCCATTAATTGTCCACACTTTTCTTTATTGAAACTGTTTTGTAAAGGGTCAGATATGACTTGAACATGTGTAAACACTATGGCAGGTATAAATAAATATGATCATTCTGACCACCTGTACGACACATGGTTTTGATGTCAAAATGTACACACACATGCACACAGTGAATAATCTATCATTACTGTAATCTGTATACCATTAAATGTGCATGCACTGAGAAACTGAACAATGAGCACATGGCCAGCAATGTGATAATATTAAGAAAAGTTCCATTTTATGCAAGCATGCAGCGACGCAATGCGACAACTACCAATGGGAGCGAGGGAAATCAGCATTCATGTGATTTGTCCCCTTTGAGAAACTGTAGTAGAGTGCAGAAGCAAGACTATGAGCAATTTCCCTGTTCACTATGATTTGTTTCTGCCCACATACAGGGATATAATAAAAAAAGTGATACATGGAAAATTGTGAATATCATTCATCTTGTTCATGATATGATGTATTATGCACTGCTGCAATTTATATACAAAAACTTTTTCTCCCCCAGAATGTTCAGTTTTAGCAGCAAGAGAACTGATTCCTTGTCAAAATAGAATGACATCTTATTTTTACTGGAAGTACATTGGCCTCTTTGCTGACCTCCTGTCATAAAACTAGTCTGAATGGGCATTGTATATTACTGAGGTCAGAGATGTGTTACAAGTGTTAGCTGTCACGATCATGTGCATGAGATAAGGTTGATAACAGAAATTATATATCTAGAATAGATAATCAATATATATATATTATGCAGCATAATCTCTGGATATTGCCTCATTTTGACAACTCAGACAAAACAAACAAAAGAAAAAAAGATGGGCATATGTGTTAAAGCCAGATTTTATTTTATTTTATTATTTTATTTTATTTATTTATTTTTTAAAGAAATTAAGCCAGAATGCTTAAAAAATTATAATAATAAATAAAATTGGTTTCCACACTAAAGTATTAAGCAGCATGACTGTTTTCTATATTGATAATAATCAGAAAAGTTTCTAGATTAGAATGATTTCTGAAGGGTCATGTGACACCGAAGACCCAAAACTATTTCTACTATCAACATTTTCCACTAACACTTAACATAAATGATCCAAAATGAGATCAATAATTTTTTTTTTTTCTCTGAAGTGTTTTGCTATGGAAGTGTGCATGTAATTTCTATTAAAAAAACGCCACTTTTTATGTTTTGTTATCTAATGCATGTTATCTAATGTGTTTCTCCTTACTATTACACTACTTATACATTGCATGCTTTCTCGCCTAAAACAAGAACTTTATTCAGTTAAATTTCTATGGCGCTTTTATCTTGTGATTTACATAAAATGTGATGCCAAAGGGCACAAAAGGAGGTACATAAATATTCTATAGAGATTAGCATCTTCCTTAAATTTGAAATGAACTAGATATTACAAATTATTAATTGAAATGATTATGCTCCAGGAACATCAAAAGTCCAGAACTAGGGCTGGCAATGGCAATGCTTATATGAAGGTGGGCACTGTGGTGAGCAGCCAGGTTTCACTGATGAAGTCAGCGGTGAGAACGTGAGAGACTGGCAGAGGATAGGCTTCAGGAATATGAAAGAAATAAAGAGTATGAAAAACCGTCTGAAAGGAATAAAATCAGAGGCGCATCAGCATCTAGTTCACAGTAACCTTGCAGAATGAAGCCAGAACAGGATTGTTGAAGACTAGAACATGGGAATAGTGTTGCTTTTGAGGAGGCTGGTTCTTTCATGTGCCAGAGAGAGCTTTTCCCTGACTATATTCATTTCAGTATTTTGAATAATACATATTCATTCTCGGCCACAATTTATAGATAGATGGATGGATGGATGCGAGTAACAATAACTATAATGCAAAAATAGAGTAAAAATATAATGAGAGCACAAATAAAGTATTTCAGGTGCAACAACAACAACAAAAATAATAATAATAATAATATGAAGTAACATAAACTGAATATAGAAATGTTAATATATATATATATACACACACACATACACACATATACTTATTTTTATTACTATTATTATCTTATTATAATTACCGTATAATTTCCATATCTATTAAATATAGATGATAACATCAATACATAAATGTCCAAACTTGTCACTGGCCCTGTATTTGATGTGTTATTGTCAACAGAAGAAATCTGAGCTGTTTCTTCATATGTGAAAAGCTGAGAATGATCACTTCAATGCATTGACATTCATAGCTAGTACTCAAGGTGGGACACAGTCTAGGGTCATAAATAACTGCCACAGCGCCTCTGCAAGGTGAGCTACTTGACTATTGACACCAGTCAGGAGGATGGATTCATTTTAGGGGTCTGTGATTAATGGCATCATTCAGTCATTGTTTAATTGAACATTAAAATGCACATATTTCGACCATCTCAAAACCTGCATTTCCACTGAACCCAAACCACGACACAACTCACCTGCAATTTTAAGTGATTATGATCTTAAGTGAACGTGAGAAACATTTGATGAAACAGTCAGAAGTCATTAAATATATAAAAAATACAATTTCAAGCAATCACTTCACATAAAGAGCTTCAGTGCTAATTTTTGGAATGTTTGGGTGTCTGAAACTATGAGTAAGTTTCTTTGAGGGTCTGATCTAAACAAGATGACTTGCAGAACATTTACCAATTGTCTAAATCGCAAGTGTTATTATAGGGCAGCACTCAGACAGCCACTGATTGAGCTATAAATCTTAAAAACTGCCATAGATTGGATTTATTGAGGATGGACATGGGACCAAATTATATTACTGGAATACACAGAGCAATTGAAAATAATTTTTAGTAATCGCCAATGGCCTCAACCAGACATTGTTAGTATTGACATGGAGAACAATTCTGAAATATCCATATTTAGCTTTAGACAACACACAAATGAATAGAGAGAAGATGCATACAGAGCTAAACAAAAAATGCCACTGAAATATGGATATTAAATTGATTATTTTCTGTTTGATTTCTCAGTTTTTTTCCAAGAAAAAACAAGATTAAATGATGTATTATTTATGCATTATCAGATGAAAGATAAAGAAAATGCTGAAGTAATAAAATTACTAAAAATGAAATAATAAAAAAAAAAAAAAAAATAGTTTTAAATATTTGTGAAAAACTATAATATATAGTTAAATGAAATAAAAAAAAAAATAAGATATGTATAAATAAATAAATATAGTTAAACCTAAAATAAAATAAAAACAACATAAAACAAGAAAAGAAAAAGAAAAGATAAAAAAAAAGTTTTTAAATGATATTACTAACACTACTAAAGACAAAAATAAAATCAGTACAAGTAATAAAAAAGTTTTTTCCACCAATTATTATACAGCTCATCTTCATTGCATTCTTCCATAATCAAATGATCGGACCTGCTGTCTACATTAATGTTCCAAATCCGTGTTCTCAGTCAAGTTATTTTATTTCTCTTACGGACGAACATCAAGGCTGATACTTAAATGAAACATAGTTGTTTGATATCAGAGATCTACTAATACTCGCCTGTGTTCACTGAGCTGTTTAATCCCACTTTATTTCACTATTTTCTATCGTTTAATCCTATTGCTGTGCGTCAAGGTTTAAAAGTTTAAACTTAAAGTCCTTAAAATTGCATTAACGAAGAAAGCTCTGCCTCCATCAGTGAAGTTTAACAGCTGCCTTTCACAAATAAAACAGTAACATCCTGTTAATGACAATATTCTATAGATTTAGAATTTTGATGAATGATGATCCCTCACACAGTCAACTTTGCTTGGAAGTTTTCTTCATGCTTTTTAGAGACGGCTTCTTTTAAAGGTGTACAACTTGTTTTTAATGCACACTACCAGTAATGGCTTGTGGTTTTCTCTTTTTTTGCATGTAGCCCTGGGTATTTTTTGTTCTGACAACCTCTACCAGCATTTCAGAGGGAACTGAAGCCTTTGAATTCATCCCTTGAAATCTTTAGATCCTCATCTGTTGTAGATGCAAGAGCGCTCTTACTTCTAGATTCTTTGACAGAGCTGTTTTATGCAACCTTTTTTTTTGCATAATAAATCTCAACATTCAAGGAGACACTAGAGTTACCTTCAAATACTTGTTTCATTACATTGGATATGAATTAGATATCAAGCTATAAACACATCTTTAATTAAACACACACATTATGAGTTTCAGTGTACAAAAAAGAAAAAGAAAAGCTTTAATAGCAACAAAAGGAAACATGCTCTTTAATACTACTGTACGTTCACTTGTTTTTCTGTATGATTTTTCTTGGGAGTTTAGAGATTTTCTCTCTAGAGGCGACACGTCCACAGACCGCCTACAGTCTGTTCACACTAAACTGCCTACCACCTTCTCTACCTAACAAGCACTGACCCGAGTCACTGACTTTACACAGCTTCTGGGAGTACAGACACATTGGACTGATATAATAGACAAACAAAGCTGTGTTTTTAAATTATCCAGCCATTTTAACTTAAAAAATAAAATAGATAAATAGATGAATAGATAAATAACCAAACAAAAAAACCCAAACTGGATTCACCAAAGATTTAAAGTACATTCTTTGAAATAATGCTTCGAATTGTATATTTCACTTTTTATTATGTTGATTAATAATACTAATGATAAGCACTATTAATTAAAATCCAATCTACCAGTCAAAGTTTTTAAATGTTGAAAGTAAGACATACCCTAGTAAAAAAGTAATATATTTAACATATATTTATTTCATACTAAGTATAGTTCAAATCTATTAACATATTTACTGACCGATAACTCGGGACCTACTGATTTAACAATTTTAATTAAACTTCATTTGGAGTATTACTTGTGTACAATGCATATTTCTTATTAATAAGCCTAAAATGTGTATTTATCTCACTTTTAATGAGGATTGTGTAATATTGTCCTTTAAATGCAAAATATGTAAAGTGTACCTTTAATTGGACTACACCACTACTCTGAATAGCACTACTTCCGCACAATTAAAGTGCATTTAGTGCAACATTTCGTTGTTCCAATTTAGCAGACTTTCAGTATACCAGTTTAGTATACTAAAAGTACAATTGCATGGCATTTTATTAAGTACATAAGTATGAAAATGTATTTATAGTATACTGAGCATGACATAAATGTCATTCTAATACATATAAGTATATTTATTTTTCACTAGGGTAAGATACTTCTTTAAACTGCACTTACTTGATCAAAAATACAGTAAAACCAGAAACCTGTCTCTCTCTATAGAATGTTCTATTTGAATTTTTTTTGTAAATGTAGTTTATTTCTGTGATGCAAAGCTGAATTTTCAGCATCAATACTCCAATTTTGAGTGCCTGATCTATGTGAAAAAACAGCATTTATTTGAAATAGAAATATTTTGTAATATAATAAATAAAAGTAAAATAATAATTAATAAAATAAATAATAAAAATAAAAAAATAAATAAAAAATGTTACTGATTCCCCAAAACACTTTGAAAAAAGTAGATTTTACTCAGAAATTGGTTCACAAATAAGGAACATAAACACATAACACATTGAATTAAATAAAAAACTTAAATAAAAAAATAATAATAAATTTAATAAGGAATATACAGTGGTTTATTGTAGTGTTTTTTTTTCTGTCTACGTGGGTGGTTGTTGGCCAGAAAAAAACTGCAGAATGGACTGAATTTTCCGTTCTTCACAAGTCAATCTACAAAAGACAAACATCAATTTTTGAGCTGAAAGAGCGGTAACAGCAAAAGCAATGAAGATATCCATCTTAAAAATGACAGGAAACCAACACAATGCGAGACAGGAGGAACGCAGAGACATGGAAAGGCATGAAAGACAGAGAATGAAAGACAGAGACGGTGGGAGGGAAGGCAAGCTGGAATGAAAGTGAAAAAGAAAAACATCTGTCTCTCTGTGGGAGGTGCGTAACAGATGCAAAGCTACATGTATGGATGACTGTAGACCCTCTGGTCGTACATAAATAAAAAGCAGTTAGGGTGCTGTTTCTTTGCTTGTGGCAACACAAAGCCACCGTAGGGGTTCCTGCAGCCCAGCTAACAAATCACAGTTCGTTTCATCAGCATCCCATGTCCTTTATGAGCGCTGCCTCCCACGCACACCAACAGGAAACACACACAGCGCAGCATTAAGGAGGCCACTGTGGCCTTCATTGTAGCTGGTGTCGCTCTGAAAGACGTGGTCCCCGTGAGCACCCACACTGCCTCATTCTGACAAGACACGCGGGGAAGCTCCACTGAATGCCAAAACGCACTGAGGTGAGGGGACCGCAGCAGAGCACCGGCTAGATCTTAATTGCATGAGCGAGACTGGCAGAGAGGTGTTTGTGTGCTGCTCGTGTGTGAAAGGACCAGCAGATCTTCTCTCCGTGTTCTGAAAAGAGTTTTAAGGTGATCTGAAATCAAATGCACCGCATTTACTTTCTTTAGGACTTATCAAAATAGAAGTGTCATGGCTTTAAAGTTGAAAAAAACAAAAACAAATGTGTGGAGTAGGTTTTATCTAAATAATATTTTTTTTCTTATCATTAATATTGGATTTCTCTTTTTATCACTATAAATACTGTCAACAGCTAAACAAAGTCACTATGTTAGGTTACAAATTAAATGCTTTATAAAATCAGGCAAATTACTGTATGAACAACCTCTATGTACTCCATAAAAACCTTCAGAATATTGAAAATAATATATATATATAGCTACTGAAATTGAGATTTTTGCCAGATAAAAAAATAGCAATAAGAAAAAATAAATCTAATTTAAAAAAAACAAAAAAAAACTTTTAAAGATATGTATTTAAAACAAACTCTTAAAGGTCGGAAACGACACATAATGGAAAGCCAAATAGCTCAACATCTCAAAATAAGAATGAAAATGCTTATATATACACACACACACACACACATATATATATATAAAATAAAAATAATTGGGATCAGAAGGAGGGCGATGCTAACACTGTTTTTACATAACTTGGCACTGCAGAGCATCTTTATAAGAGCATGACAAACACATAAAAATGATAAACACTACATGCGTAGAATTAGTGGGTAGGGCTAAACAGGCAGCGATGTAGAAGCAGGCGTTGATCTTCTTCTGCAGAGGCAGAGTTTATTACATCATAAAGTCGGATATTCCACAAGCTGTCTTTTTGACTTCCTGTATGACTTTTCTTCTATGGAAGATATTTTGACGAATGTTGGTAACAGTTCATAATCATGGTGTGCAAAATAATTTTTCATAATCCAGTCGATTGTTGATTAATAAAACTAGGTTTTATCTCTCAATGTTTCTTAATAAATATCCTGTTTTATATAAAAGTATGGCAAGTTAAAGAAGTAAAACAGGATTTTGATACTCATTTTAATGTTCCTGCTCAAAGAAGCAAAGATGTGTCTGTTTAATTGCTAATTCTAACACAGACGGCAAAAGAAAATTACACCGGCAACACAAAACGAAGGTTCATTTAATTAAGACTTGCAGCTGGAAATTCAAAAAGTGTTCCACTGTGTGTGTCTTTTATTCTTTAGTTGTTTCCAACATATAAAGCCGACTGTAGTCATCTGAAAACTTTGATCAATGAGCCATTCTAGTAATTTACACAAATGAGACGCTACCAGACAAATAATTCTGTGTACGTTGTAGAGAAATGTTTAACAATCTTCGACTTGTCACAAATGTTCCACGATGATGAACGCATAATGTTAATATACTTTTGTTCCTTGTTACTGAATTTAAATAATTTGGTCTCATTTTGAGAAATTATGTTTGCAAAGCACATAGGAGGTCGCCAGTGAAGTGTGAAACTCACAGAGACACTGATTGAGCTGAGAGAATTTCTCTCACTGTTGCTGAATTACAAATGAATGTGGAATAAAAAAAAAAAGTGTATTTGTTGGATTAAAATGTCCACACACACACACGCGCGCACACACACACACACAAATCCGCTCTGCAAATTCCTGGGGGTTCTAATTTTGCAGACTGCAAAACACTGCTCAAAGAAAACTGCATAAACATCTTTATTTTATTATTCAAAATTATTTTATTTTACTTTAAGCAGGTCTTTTCAAGTTCCACACACATTTGCAAGAGATAATACAGACAATATGTGTTTGTGACTAATTCTACGGTGGCATCTTTGAAGATGGAATAAAATATGGTGGATAAGAGACTATGAGTGCAATGATTCTTCAAGAAAGTGACATTCACATCACTACCACATTATTTAACTTTAAGGATACTTATAATTGAGCTGATGAGCTAAATTGGAATCAAGCAAATACATTTTATTTCATTAAATAGTGCCTTAAAGTAGTTCCCAGCACTTTCATGCACTGCATAACATCATTGTGCCTGCTGCAACCATAGTACAGCAGCAGAGTTCCTTAATTATATATAGTTCCTAGATATATCAGCCTAGAAACTGCAACTTTTCATCCTAATGTAACTAGAAGAGTCAAGTTTTAAATAGGAAAAATAATGAAAATCTTTGGTCAGTTTTGAGTGTGATGCTAGCGGTCTACTCAGATTCAATGATCTATGCTAAGCTAAGCTAAAAGTGCTACCGCCAGACCCGGAGATCGTATTATCAGTGTAAAATGTTTCTTGAGCAAAAAGTCAGCATATTAGAATGATTTCTGAAGGATCAAGTGACAAATGAAAACTGGAGTAATCATCACAGGAATAAATTAGATTTTACAATATATTCAAATAGAAAGCGGTTATTTAAAACTGTTCAAATGATCATGATCAAATAATGCAGCTTTGAGCATAAGAGCTTACTGGGGGGCCCCCCCCCCCCCCCCCCCATTTTCTCAAAACATGACACAAAAATAAGGTAAAGGTAAAGTAAAAAGGTGAAACAAGTTCTGAAAGTCTGATTCACAAGTTTTGCTAATTTAATAAAAATAATAATAATAAAAGAAAACATTTAGCCCTAGCTATTTACTGTATCTCATGAGTGTGGTTACAGTTCCATGGGTTTCCAAGTTAAATTGGAAATTCAGACTTTTCCGACATGCAGTAATTTAAATGAAAAATGCTACAAAGCCGAATACAGTAAAACCCTATTATCAGTAAAGATGGATCTCAGATACCCTTTCTCCACAATACGACCACTTTATATGCTTGTCAAATCCCTGAACTTCCCGAATAAACAAAAGTGACACCACATCCAAGTGTGTATGACCCATGTTTCACAAGCCGCTAGTTTCCTCCTCTTCATCTGCACTAAGGTCAGAGTTTGATGTTCTCTATACGCACAATAGTTGACCACACGCGCAATTACATCTATCACAGTAGAGTCTCTTCGCTCTGTGTATCATTAGTTGTTTCCCGTCTCTCCACCTCCCGACAGCAGGATCCTTTGTGTGAGGAGGTTACGATTGACTGAGCAAGTTAATAAGAACATTCAGACTTGGCTCTGCGAAGCGCCTCTCCAGTCAGCAGAGGTTTCACACCTGTCTGTTACGCAGAGCCCCAGAAGGGTCTCAGTATGTATTGGATGAGAAGCTAGCAAGGTTTTAGACAGCTTTGGAGAAAAGCCCTCCGAGTAACTTTATGCAGTGATCGGAAAGACCTGACCAGACAGATGGCTTTGGGATTCATTTTTCAAGCTGAGGTACAATTACTCCTTTTCCCTGCTCCACAATATACATACAGTAGCAACAATCTGTGATAAAGGGGGAATTTCCACAAAGTAGTGTCCAGGTTGCACTTCTACCCAAAAGCAAAACAAATGCTTATAAAAAAAAGAAAAATAATTATTCTTTGCATGAAGAAAATGAGGCCTATATTTTTAGGACCATTAAGATTATTTGCATTATCTTCATCACAATTAAGCACATTCAGCACACCACACCAGCTTCTCATTAACATTAATGCTCTGGACATTTTACTTCAGAGGGTTTTTTCATTCTCTAGCAATGCTTATTAGATTGTAATAAAGCTGTATTTTATTTAAAGCAGCGTAAATTAAAAGAAATGCTGGTATGCATAAAAAACATAATTTATACAGTTTAATGACAATGTTTACTATAAAAAAGTTGTATTTTTTCGTCAAAATTTGTAAACAAAACAAAGATTACTAAAGTACATTTTACAAAAAAGAAAAAAGTAAATAAAAAGTTTTTCAGTATTTATTTTTTTTATATTCTAAGATTCTAATATATATATATATATATATATATATATATATATATATATGGGTCAAATACAAAAAAAAAGGTTTTAACAAAAAACAAAACAAACAATAATCATAATAATAATGAGTGTAATTCTGCTTTAAATTGTCATTGTCCCCCCAGTCTCAAACTTTAATAGTACTGTAGGTACACAATGTAATAGCACAGTATTACCATCTATCAATAGTGTCCAAAAAATTCCTTATTTGTGGGCTTTTTTATAAGCATTAGTCATTTTCCCATAAATGCACTAAAAGATAATCATGTTTTGAAACATCTTATGCACCGAACAATTATAGGCTGTCATTTTTCAGCCTTGTTTGTGCCCTGTTTTGAGAACAGTTCAACAACTGTTGACAGCACTGCTAAAAGCTACTTCAGCTGGAAAAAGTACTTATGCTGTTGCCTGGAGCCTTCAAGGCCGGTCAGCGTTATGCCAGTCTTGAAGGAAAGAGATCAAAATTCAAAGACTCCAATGCTTTTCTTTTTTCGCCGAGAAACTAAAAAAAGAATGCTTTCTTTTCATCTGTTAAAAAAGCAATTGTGAACAAGTTGTAATACGGCCTGATCGTTTGTCCTTTGCATCAGGTCAATAATTTATACCTGCTACAGAAGCGCCGGGTAACCTTGAAAAGACGAGCTCGAGCGATTAGCTCCCGCAGTGCTTTCATATCAATGCAGAAGTTTGTGTTCTGACCTAGATGTTTTATCATCTATTTTTGAAAATGCTGCTGTTTCTTCGACGCTCTCGCTGGGATTAGGAGTCCTAAAGCATGATGCACTATACCTGAGAGAACCAATCTAAGCCTCCAAATATTTCACTCTCTGTTGCCTTGCTACTTTCGCATTAATTATATACACGACACAGACATCCCTAATTGGATTGTGGACTTTGAAATATTCAGTTTCTCCCTTTCATTGCAGTCCTCTTACCTTAGAGCCAGTAGTTAAGATGTGGGGGGGGGGGGGAGGCCTTCATGCATCCTTTCGCTCGCTGCCGCTTCTGGTCCAGTTGCTAGGCAATGGCAAGCTGGTTTCCCTGGCTGCATCGCATCTTCAATCAGTGACAAGGGAAGCATAGATGAATAGCAGGAGTTAACCTTGAGAGACTACAGGAAAGAAAGTGAGAACGCCGCCCCGACGGCCCATTCCTGGTGAAAATATCGCAAATGATCCTTAAAACATGCCCCCTTTTGTTTCTCGGGCGAAATTTCGCTTTGTTTCTCGGGCGAAATTTCGCTTTCTTTTGAAATGCGGATTTAAGGATATGGATGCATCGGGTGTCAAATGAAGTGGGCGAGAGATGAAAGATTCGGCAGATATTATAAATAGATGGAGAAACTTGCAAGGATTTGCTGGAAATTGAATCGAAGTATCAAAGAAGAAGGAAAGGGAACATTGTGATCTTGCTGAAGGAACAAAAGGAGTGCATTAGAATGTGCCTCATACACTTCAACAGCCTTCATATTAAATAAATACATTTCTGATTTATTAACTCACCCTTGTGTCATTTTTAAAGCTGCTTGTTGTTTTTTTCTGTGGAAGACAAAAGGAGACATTCTAGAAAATCTCCAAGCAGCTCTTTTCCATAAAACTCTTTTCATGATTTCAGAGTATAAAGAAGTAATATTTTCAATATTTTACTAATTTTTTTTATATAAAAATGACACAACGACACAATATTATATACATATTTTTTTTTTCCACTCATATTTTTTTATATGAGTGTTCTTGTGTATTGCTTGTTAAAATAAAACTATTAATAATTGTTTTCAGCAACTGAAATAAAGCTGAAATAAAATACATATTAATATTAAATAAATAAATATAAAAAATAAAAATGCTGTCTTTAAGCTCAAGTACTTAATTACTAAAACGTATATAAAATAAAGCTGTATAGAAAACAAAACTCAAAAAAAAAATAGACAAATACAAACAATTATTAAAACTAAAATTCTTATGATATAATACTATAATACTATATGAATGAAACAATAGTAGGAAAACAAATGGATATTTAATTAAGCCCCACACCACTCAAATTAAATAATTAATAGGACATTTTATAACAATAAAATAATGACAAATAAAATGACAAAACAATCAAACCTTAAAATAAAATATATGAACAACAAAAACAACAACAAAAAGAATTAATAAATAACATATACACAATACTGCATAGAAACAAAATAAAAAATGCATGTATGCATGTGTGTGTGTGTATACTCAGCTTTTTCTATCCGCTTTATCTGTATTACAACCTCCTAATTGCTGTGATGATTTCTGCAGTTCAAGTTGGGTTTTCTGGGTCAGCTTCTGTAAATGCAGCAGGGAGATATTGCTCATGTTTCTGATATATGAGAAAGAGAAGTGTTTGTTGTAGTCTCACTTTATGACCATTTCTGTATTGAGGTTAAACACGCTCCAAGTCATGCATGAAACAAGATTACGTATTATAATGAGTGAAGGCTTTTCTTTTCTTTTTTATTTACATCATAGTACCAAAGTAACTGCTTTCGAATAAGTACAGTAATGAGTTGAAACTCTCCTTTTACTTACAACTGAATCACACAGGGCTATGCGGTGCATGTTTACACTGCAAGTGAGTAGAATGATGCTACATCATCGCACTTTTAATCAATAAAGCACTGCAAACAGCATGAAATTTACAGTCACTGCATGTAGACTACCGCATTTTGGTGAGTCAAGCAAAGCAAAAAAAAAAAAACACAAGTATAAGAGAAAAATGTAACTAATACATTGAAAAATAATGAAGAACAATAATCTTTTAAATGCATGCAAACTGTGTCCATATATATATATATATATGCATTTTAATGTATACATTTATTTAATAATAACACCTTGATAATGAACTATTTGCAGTGAGGTCCAAACGTTAGAGAACATTTATGAAAATCTTTTATTTTAAAGCGCTCTTATTTAATGGTTTTTCTTTCCCTTTTCCTTAGTTCATTATAAATTATTAGCAGCTACCACTGACATGAATGGGAATGCTAATAGATAGCTTACAGATGTATTTGATTGCACACAATATCAATAGTATTTCATTACATAGCATCATGATAAGAGAGCAAAACGGTTCTGAGCCCACAGGCATCTAAAACATTAACAATTAACAATTAAGACTCAAGTGAATTGGTTCTACTTTTGCTCGCTTTTCTGTCCAAAAAAATCCTACACATCCCTAGCAAGTTAAACAACAGGCACATTATCAACAACTCCGATCAATTACACTCTGGAGTTCAGTGCCTTCAGATTTTAAACTCTGCCTGAAGAAAAAGAAGAAATTTATTGATGTTTATTGACGGCGTGACTCACAGCTTTGAGCATGCAGAGAAATTTGAAGTCATATACTGTAGTATTGTACATTTTTTTCATATTTCATACTGAATGATATTGGATAAGAAAAGCCAGGCAAAACTGTTTTTAACATGTTAATAACATGCATTAATTATGCAGCCCTGCATCCTGAGGTTACACTTTACACTTATTTTGTGGAAAAAAATCTGCCATGTCATAAAAACAAATGCATAAATAGTAACAGCAACTTTTTATCTCACAGTTAAAGCTTTTTTCCTCACAATTCTATTTCATGTCTCATAATATTGAGTTTAGATTTCACAATTTAGATTTTGGATGGATTTCTGTAATGCAATCTCTAAATTGTGAGGTATAAACTTTATAGAATTATCAGACATAAATAGATTTGTGAGATGTAAAGTGTTAATTCTAAGAAGAAAAGTCATGTCAAAACATCTGAATCTCCTGAAAAAAAAAATATATATATATACATACACGCATATATATATATATTAATTGAATTGAAATAAAATGAATTGAATTTGAATCTATCCAAAAGTGAAAATCTGGATTAGGCATAAAATAATATCTAGATTCAATAATGGGTGTGAAAATTCTAAGAAGAAAATTATTTTTTGAAAGAAAAAAAACAAACAAAAACTAAATAGCGAGAATTTTCCTCAGATCTTCCAAAAAAAAAAAAAATAAAAAAAAAAAAATATATAAAAATATATATGTAAAGTATATGTAATATAAAATAATTTTATTTTATGTTATTACATTTTCGTTTTACTTTTTTAATATATCCATCCATCCACTGGTGGTATATACATTTATTTTACAATCTGCAAATTGTGTAAAGATAGAGATAAAGTGAAAATGGGGTAATATTTCAAGTAGCTGTAATCTCAGACAGGAATGGTGTCTTTGTGGCAGTTTTTTCTGGTGATTAAGGCTTAATATAAAACTTTTTTACTAATAGTTTTTAAACACAAAATGCTACAAAATACATCATATTTTCCAAAAACGTGTGACATGCAGCCACGGCCGGATCAATGCACAGGCTTTATATGGCTTCAGCCGAGGCGGGGGCCCCCAATTGGTCAAAAGAAAGAAAAAACTTAATATCCATTGGATTAAAATAAACATTTAAATAAGCGGACG
>JAUMHE010000042.1:15391349-15406148 GCA_032359235.1 Enteromius mattozi
CGCACGTCACTCACGCCACAGTTGAACAACGATATTAACCGACACAAAATTGGTCTCTGTTAATATCGTTGTTCAACTGTGGCGTGAGTGACGTTTTTCGGTCACACATTGTATATGCCTATATATCATTTAATGATATATAGGCATATACAATGTGTGACCGAAAATATGACAGCGGCAACCTGTAGCCTAGGGGCCCCTGGCCATGTTAATCCGGCCCTGCATGCAGCAGCAAAAAAGGGCACTATTAATTGAATGAGCAGCCCCGAATTAATAAGAAACAAGTGCTGGACTTCATTCAGCAATATGACGGAGTGCTTTGTTATAGCAGGTTGCACAATAAAAGATAAACTTAAAAAGTCCAAATTCTGTTTCTACAATAAGTAAAAGTTTCAAAGAATACACATAGTCTACATCATTTTACATTATAATGCTGCTCTGTTTTATTATGACATGCACATTAATCTCCCAGAGTGTGTTCAAAAGGCAAATGTGATTGCATTAAAACATCAATGCTTTTGGATCGAAGACTGTGGTTCTGGAAGCTGTAGATTGGATTTTTAAATGTGTTTTGTTAAGCCGACTTAGCAGGGAGGCGAATCCATAAGGGCATGGACTAATTCTGCCGATGGTCTTTTTATGGCTCAACAAACGCAGCGCTTGCTGTCATTGACAAAACGAGCGTCTGAATGACACCAAACTCAATGGCGGAAATGGTTGGACGTTCTCACGTTACAAATATACAGAGTTCAGGTCTCTTATCGTGTGCGTATCTAATCGAATCAAATCAGCCGTGAGTCAGAGGCAGGGTCTCTCGAGGGTGCTGTTGTTCCTGTGTTGTATTTGCATGCTATTGTGGGCTTCATCAAATCTGTCTCCTCGGTTTACATCCCAGAGATTTGCATGCCAGCTTACCGTCTTGACGATGTTTGACAGGGCTATTATCGCAACATACTGGCTGCTTATGAAATATTTAAAATAGCAAAAGGGCTAGAAAGTAACATTTGGAGGGCTATAAATAGTATCACACAAATCTGCCTAAATGGACTCTTTTTAGGCGGGGAAACAGGCCTGAAGAACCCTGCAGTGTTTATTCATGGAGAGCGACTATAACTGCAGGGAAAAAAATGCTATTATATAATTTAATATATATTTTTAAATAAAAATTTTGGACGTTTTTTTTTTTTTTTTTTTTTAATTTTAATTTGAATTTTAGTTCAGTTCATAATTACTTTATTTTTAATGTTTATTCATCTTTATTTCAGTTTTAGTTAATACTAAATAATAATAATAGTAATACATGTACGAATTAATAACAATATTAACAATAGTAATTAATATTATTATTAATATCAGTAAATGCTCTATAATAATAAATGCGTATTATTATTATTGAAAATCTACTAATTAAGAAATAATTATAATATTAATAATAATAATTACTATTTTTATTAATATTAGTATGTTTTCTATAATAATAATAATAATAATAAATTATTATTATTGAAAATGTGCTACTGCTACTGCTGCTACTACTGCTACTACTACTACTACTACTACTTTTTTATTTTAAAGTTGACATTTATTCCATTGTACTTATCTACTTTTTTCCCCTTTCTTTATGATTTTAGTTTTGGTTAATGATAATAACCCTGATCACTACTCCTGAAAATAATAGCAAGTGGAAAATGGTTCGCCCTCCACCATCAAATCTAGCACAATTCATCACATGGACCACATTAAAATGTGAACATGCATGTCACCTGATGTTCTACATCTCTTTACCGAATGTCAGGGTAATTTTTAAATTCATTTCAGAAGCAATCACCCGCAGGCGATATCTGCTGAGCGAATTGTAAAAATTCAATCACTGCGGGATGAAAGAGGTCACTGATGAAAAATGACAAACAATAAACTAATTAAAATGTAGCTATTAAAAACAGCATCTTAAATTACAAATTGCGCTATAGCAGACGCTGTGACAGACAACATGAAAGCATTGCTTTGGTGCTTTTCCTCAGCTTTTGTGGAAATGGCAGGCTGTCATAATTCCCATACATTATAAAACTATGCTTTGCACTAATGACCCCTTTTCAGAAAATCTATGTCAAGAAGTACAGCACGCCTACATACGGCTTTGTTGTATGAACAAGTAGTGTTCAGTATTGTGCACACATCAAATGATCATTTACTAGTTGACTAGGTAAAACACATAATGTTATATTCAATATGGATTTCATTCAAGGATGTAGTGGGCATACACTGGAGGAAAAAAAAAAGTTTTGAAACAATTTTGAATCTGAAATTGTTAGAAAATATCACAAACAGCTACAAAGAAACAGCAAGCAAAACATTCAATTAAATGTGAAATTTAAAAGTTCAAAAGAGAAAATTATTTTCTTCTACTCCATTAATCTTCATTTTATTTACTTCACAAATCTTTTTACAGTGCAGTTCAATCATTTGAGCTTCTTTCACTAACCATTCGATGCATATTCCACACAAAATAGCAGAGTTTTAAAAGGGGTCATGAAAGGTCCACTTATAGCATTAATAAGATCTTTACATCAAAAAACAGAAAGAAAAAAAGAAAAAGATACAAACACTCACAAACACTTGCCTGTTAAGCCCCGCCCACTGATTCACGCATATAGTGTAAAAAATACAAATAAAGGCAAGGCTTACACTGAAACCAAACGATAAAGATGGTTTACAAAGACAACAATATGCTGTACAAGTCGTTGACAAGTTGCAGAAAAGTCTTTGTCTTTGCATTGCCTTTCCAACTATAAAGTTTTGAGTTCTGAAACTTGCACCGTGTCCTAACTATAAGCGACGCGACAAGATTCCAGCGACAAGCAATTTGGGTGTCCACATTAGACGCGATGCGACACCGCAAGGCGACAGAATCAATCAAATATCACAGCCAATCAGAAGCGTGTGTAGGCGGGCTCTCTCTGGAAGCGCACTGCTCTCGCAATGAAATGGATAAGTTTGTAATATAATTCATAAATATTAAACCTTTTTAACATTTGTTAAATATAATGTCATGGAATACACCCATTCACAGTTTTAACAGTCATCTTTGCTTTAATTTATTTCAAGATCTGAGGTAAACTGTCTGTTTTTGCTTTCAGTATGTCTATAAGGTCACAAAATACGATGTTTAAACTCACGTTGGACATGTTAAACTTTGAATAAAGCACATAACCACCTGAGATTATCACTGTCCTATAGTTTGTATGCTGTGGTTCCAGCCGCACGTTGTGGAAATAAAAAGAAAATAAAAATTTTGCATGATGTCGTCACGGCTTAGGACATAATGGAAAAGATACCTTTTATTTCTCAAATCACTTTAAGGTTGGTCATTTACCTATCAGTCAGACAACCCCAGACAGATGATTGATTAAAATCAGCTTATATTAAGGACAGTTAGACTTTATGCTAATAGTCAAAAGTTCAGCAATGTAATAGCAGATTTGTGTGTGTTTTTTATTATTATTAATATTATTACTTTTTTTTATTCTGGACTTTATGGTAAAATACAAGTTTAAATTTACAAACCCAATCCTTTCTGTGAGGTGTTATTCTAATCTCCAGTGTCTCTTCAATCAGCACATCTTGGACAGAAAGCGTCAGCTAATTGACAAGCAAAATCTCAAAACATATTCATGAAGTAGAACATTTCACAGAGGAAGAAAACCGAACGATTTGGGGAATCAAGTAATTCTCTGCGGAGCTTTGGATTCTGATTAAAAATTGAAGAGTTTCCAAAGCAAACCAATTAGGTAGAGCTCGAAAGTACTTACAAATTGCTTGTTAACACTATTATGCAAAGCCAGTAGAGTAGATATTAAAATGCTTTATGTCACTTGAATATCTACACCACCAGACAGTAAAATGTCATCTGGATTAAAACTTTAGGGGCAAAACACAACCTTAATATATTAACTATTAATGTCTGTGCAATACTAAACCTCACCAGCAAACTTGGTTATGTTCATCTGTAACCTCAGAAGCAACGATGGACGACTGACACCTGTCAAGATAACCTATACTCTTTAGTGTTGTCTGCTAACCATTAAAATAGGATTTGAGTTTGAGAACAATTTTTCCTAAAAGTTTGGAAAGAAAAAAAAAACAAAAACTTTTCACCTTCTTCTTACAAGTTCCTGTCAGAGCATAAACTTATGTACAGTATAAATACCTTGTATTAAAATAAATATACATTTAACACAAACACATGGCACGCATGATTTGCCCAATAGAGTTTTTCATTTTTTACTTTTTCAAACATCAATTTCCAGGCCTCACTGTGGGTTGATGTTGATTAGATAAGATTCTACATTGTTCAGTGAACACTCAAACAAACCAATTAAGAAGATGGGTTTACTGCCGCCGTAGCAGTACCAGAAATCCCTTGACACCCAATTAGAGAAGGGCTTCTCATGCCCTCAGACGTCAACCAGGTCCAAAAAGCTAAGTTGAAACAATTGCAGGATCCAATCATGGCCAGAAGAGAAACTACACTTGATATTAAAGTCAACATGAATTTCTTAATGTATCTCACTTTTTTCAACGGTGCACATTATTGCATTGATTGACTGATTGATTGGTTTAATCAAAATACAATAATCTTTTCTTTCTTTATTTTTAAATTTTTTAGTTAATTTACTCTGTAAAAAATGATTTTTTAAATAGTAAATAATAAATAAACACTATTTTATTTATTTATTTGCTTTTAAAATTTCATGTTTGATTCTCTATTACTTTCTTGTGAAGTTTACTATCAGTTACAAAATGAATATTGTTTTTACATTTTTTTTTTTTCTCTCTGTCTCTCTCAGTGTACTTGATCGTTTACTTCAGGCTTAATGCTGCCAAGGCAATTTTGCTGCCAAGGCTTTTCATGATAAATTTTAGGGGGAAAAAAAAACAAAAAAAGAAAACTATCCCACATGACTAGAGGCTTAGTTTGGGAATATGGGAATAGCTGTCATGCTTCACTGATCATGCAATTTGATACTGCATTGATGTGGGTGAAGAACTTTTTTGTTGAGCTACTGTAGGAAATGAAACTAGCGCACAGGGCTGCATCATTTTGCCGTGGCCTTGTAGTTCACTCAAGGGCTGTGACCTGTTGTATCATAGCGTTCATGTGAGTGATGGGGGTTCAAATCTGGTTCATTTCCCTTCATTTCCTGTTCTCTTCCTCTGCTATCTCGATTGAAGTAATATGACTGCCATAATAGACAAAAACATTGAGCTTTATCACGAATCATGTATCATGCTTTAATATGACTTATGCACTGTATACCTCTGCTGATGCCATATGATAAATTAGTAGCAAACAAAACATTAATCAAAATAAAAGAAGAGAAAACAGTATGCAACAACCTTAATGAAATAATCATGACTTTGAGTTTGTAATGCAAATTAAAATCAATGCAATTAAAAACAAATGAAGATGCTAATGGTTTAAGATTATTATTGTGACTATTCGCAGTGTAATACAAATATCTGAGAGACTTAATAAATGTTGATTTAAAAATGTTCTATTTTTCCTCACTCACTTGAAGGAGGAGTTATCACCAAAGTAGGTTATTGATAAAATATTCATCTTACGCTCAAGTTCCTTGAGAGAGGAAATTAACGTCATAATTGAAATATGACCTGATTTTGTATTTTTGTTTTCTCTAGGCACCACATGCCAGGACATTTAACATCACTCTATCTGATCTATCTAATCTGTAATTATGTATGTCACAATGCAGAATAAATGAAAACTACTCATTGAAGAACACAGTATAATGATTTCCATGGCTTAAAAGACTATTTTTAATAAAACTAGAAGCATTAAGCATTAACATTACCAAAACATTATCACAATATGCAGTTGTACAATAGAACAAATCACTTTTTTCTCCTTCACCTTGATAAAAACAAAGCTAACAAACAAAAAATTGTAATCAAAATCCATTTAAATAAAAAATAATTAAATTAAATATTTTAATTTCATTTTTGTATTTTTAATTTATTTAATTCATGATTTTAACCAAAAATGAAAAATTTAAAACAGCAAAAATAACATTATACAACATTAGTGTTGACTTTTGGATTTTGGAGAAGCCACTTTCAAAATCAATATAATCATTTCTAACACACATCAATTGAATTCTAGTTCACACTTTATATTAGGTGGCCTTAACTACTATGTACATAAAAAAATTATACAATGTATTTATTGTGTTCATAATGTATTGCAAAACACTTTTGCTGCTACTGAGGAGGGATACGGTTATAGGCACCGGTTTGGTGGTATGGGTAGGTTAAGGGTGGGTTAAGGTGTAAGGGATGAGTCAACAATGTAATTATAAATGTAAATATAGAAATATAAGTACAATGTTAAAACATATATGTACACAATAAGTGCACTGTAAAATCAAAAACCGAAACAATTTCTTTACATGCTTTACATGTATTCTAAACAAAACCTCAGAGAATCCATACTAGAAAACAAGTAAACAGCTCATAGAAAGTCTGTCCTTTACTTACTTGTTCAGGACACATCTCACTCTGTACTTTCACATTATTCCACGTTCATCCATCACTGAAACATGCAAATATCTCAAAGCAATCCTCCCCATTGATAGCTAAGCAAATGTGCAAAAGGCATAGCATAATCTCTACCAGTTGACACATTTCTACGATGCATGGTGTATACTGTCATACCGCCAGCCTTGCTTGTAAAGTATGGTGTTAAAGTACTGTAATTAATTACCAGTCTGACTAGTTTTATGAATTCCCTCTCTTACACACACACAGACACACATACACTCTTTGAAGAATATCTCATAAAGCGACATTCGGCCGACCATCCTGCATTATCAGATAATCAACAGGATGAACCATCACCATTACGGCTGTCAACAGTTCATTATAAACTCCATCTTCCTCTGGCCATTATCACATTGACTCAAGCTTGAAGGACAGTGGCAATCGCCACACTGAAAATATTGTGTAATCAGACATGCCCCGATGCTGGGCTACAATATATGGGGGCAAGCCAAAGGCTTCGTTCTTGACGACACTTACAATAATGGATGTTATTGGGATTTAAGACTGGAGAGAACATGCATTAAATAGCTGCATCACCTTTGTGCAATATCCTGCATTATGTTGACTAGAATCACTCTTTTTTTTTTTTTTTACCACAAAACAATATTTTTAAGTCATCTATGCCTTTAAAGCCATGAAGCTTCCATAATTTGCTTTGGCTTGGTTAGTTAAACCATGTGGAGGGTTAATCACTGATTCCAGAAACTGTTTGATCACTAAGGGCGAATGAATCCATCCAAGATGATGCATCACTGGAAAACATGGATGTGATGTTTATATGGATAGACAGAAATAAGAAGAAAGAGAGCGATAATCTTGGTGTAAGTCTGCAAACCCAGACAACAGATGAGTTTAGGTTACCTGTTTGAGCATCTCTGAATAACGCCTGCATTTATGAACAAAACATGTACAATACACTGCTTTTAAACAGCCTAAAGATAATAAAAAAGTTAATAGTAAATAACCTACATTTACTGTAGATACAATGGCATCAGTTAATCGAAAATAATTCCAAACAAATCCAAAGCACTGTGCACTACCATGCAACTCATGGTTGTGATGAAGCAAGTGAATGATTCAGAGAATGATTTATTTGTTTTATTCCTGAATGGTTTAGTTTTTTAAACATAATTTCATTGAATGAATTGCTAATTTCTAACTAAAAATAAATAAATAAATTAGTGCTGTCAAACGATTAATCGCATCCAAAATAAAAGTTTTTCTTTACATAATATATTTGTATGTACTGTGTATATTTAGTAAGTATATATAAATACAAACACATGCATGTATATATTTAATGAAAATATGTTATGTTTATATATTAAATATATTTAGATATAATATCAAATATAAATATATAAATGCATTTACATGTAAATACTTTCAAAATGTATACTGTACGTGTGTGTTGTAATATAAACATAATAAATAAACACAGCATAAACATATATATTATGTAAAAAAAAACCTTTTATTTTGGATGTGATTATTCGCGATTAATCGTTTGACAGCACTAAAATAAATACATACCGAGTATGCTTGAATTCTATAACTGTGTTTGGAACCGCATAATAATCTGAAATAAAGATATGGCAGAAACATATAGACACAGTAGTAAACATATATAATTCAAAACAGCACGCTAACTATAAGGACTCTCAACCACTCAGTGAATCAAATTGTAAGATCAAATTAACTGGCATATAAAGCGCATAGTAAAAGTCCCCTTAATAATGACACATCTAATACTTATTTTCTGTCTCACTTGTTTGCCAATATTTTAACTTACCACTTCAACTTAAATCTCAATTTGCCTCCCCATGAAGTCCTCCTTGAACGATTGCATCTCTACCCATCCCTCCCTTTCCCCTGCATGTGTATATTTATTCTCTTTTTCCTGTTAAATATCTCTGCAATAGCAGCAGAACTGATTACAGTAAATAATCTGTTCCTCATTATCAGTAATATACTATATGTCATAACACTAGGGCCTCATGACTTGACTAAAAACCCTTTTAATCACCACCGCCTGTTCAGGCATATTTCAATTTCCATATTCACTAATTCATATTCATGCAGTGACCCTATATTACCTCTCAAGACACATTATCGACTATGCAGATGGAATAAAAAGGTTGTTACATAAGAGACCTGCTAAATTCTATGTTTCATTGAAACTTATGTGAAGATTGAACAACTAACGTTTCACATCAGTTCCCTAAATGTACTAAATGGGCTTTAAATTGACTTTATCATGTGTTGAAGTTAAACACGTCCTTGATAATTTTAATATTTACTAATCTTATTTTTTACATAATTAAGCAACAATGTAGAATAGTGCAATAATGCTATTTAATTTTTTTTTTTTTTTTTTACATAACATTTAAGTTCTTGAAAACTCAACGTCTTTCTTTCTTTCTTTGAAATGGATGTTTATTGAACATTTAGTGAAACTTTTTGTTGCATCATGAATATGGAGGTTATGCTTGAAGAAGAGAAAAAACCCATCTCATTGCTATTCAGAGGTTTAAACTAGCCTAAGAAAAAATAATCAATTTAGTTTGATTTTGTATGGCCAAAAAACACAATTCTGACAGATCTGTATAAGATCTGTATAAAAGTATATCAGACTATTTATATAAAATTCATAAAAAAAAAAAAATTAAAAAAATCATCAGTCGTCACAGTATCTTCCAAAACACTCTGTGTCTTATTAAGATAAAATTTTAATGCTTTGTTTTATGATTAAAGTTATGTAGGGATGACAATAAAAATCAGTAAAGCTTTCACAGCAAAAAGAAAAGTGTATGAACTGAAGGTAGTAATTTTTACAATTATACTAAATGACCTTGCTAAAAACAAGTAGGAAACAATATTTAGATTACAGAAGGCTTATGTGTACTTTTTTTTTTTAATTTGATTATGGTAATAATTTAGTTTCCTTGGAAATTATAACGTATAGGATTTATTTCATCAAGATGTTCTAATCTAATGGGATCATGAACTTCAGGAGCCAGTGTGAAATGATCTACAAATGTGATCATACACATCAGAGGGTTAAACGCAAAATATATATATATGAGCCTGAGATAAGAAATAAATCCACCCCATCCGAACCGCCTGCTCTTTTAAACAGTGATTTTTATCCCAGCAATTTCAGATCTACAACATTTTAGAGTGTGACAACCTGAGAAAAACCTTGGCACTCAATCCTTTGCCTCCTCATCCAAAACAAATTTCCTCTCAGGTACTTTGCAGGCTTGGTGAAAAGTGAAGAAGCTGGAGATACGTAGGGCTCCTCTGAGAATTGGGTGGTCCAGGAAGAGTCTGGTGGCCCGAGGGGGTGAGAGACATCTGAAGACATTAGCGCCTGTTGAGTGAACTTCGGCTTCCTCAAAGAGAAAATAAAAAGTCAAGATGAGTTCAGATTTGATGCAGGAGTCCCTCTAGGGAGGACAAACTTCTAGGGCAGAGTCATATTCTCGTAATGACTAACATCGATGTCCTTATCAAAGGTGAGGAGCCGTGGTCTTGATTCTTTGGTGCAAATGCATTGTTAAGACTAAGGAAAAGTGGCAGGATGGAAAATTGAAGGTGATCAATAATACAGAAATATGAAGGATAGATGGGGACAAAGTCTGGATGGATTCAGTGTTTCCTGCTAAGAAACTTTTAAAGACCCCCTGTTCTGAAAATCAGGTTTTTAATCATTGTTTGCGTGCCTATCTGCTGTTTTCAATGCGCTTTAAGGCAAATTCAGACAAAACAAAACAAATATGCATATTTATCAGTCAATATCACTGCCAAAATAATTCTTCACCCTAATATGAAAATGTGTTGTTAATTTGTTCACCCTTCTTATTTTTTTAAGGGAACAGTAAAGATTCATAGCTAAAACTGTGGTCCTTGGTGATTCATAAAATTCATAAAGTCAGTGACTACTCGTCTTTGAGAATGAAAAAAAAAAAAACATATCAAGAAACATAAAATTAACACCTATGGCTAGTGATGATATACTGAGGTCTTATAAAGTGAAATGATTTGAAATGTCTGTGCAAAGAAAACTGAAGATGTTTTACAACATTATTACCTTTAATCCAGAACCTCAGGCAAATGGTACAGAATAATGTCCGGTTAGTGAACAAATCATCCTTTTGAACTGATTGTTTTTAGTGAACTGTTTGCAAACTGAACCGTGAAAAACAGTTTGTGGCTCGAGCAGCACAGATGTGCAAGTGTAAATTTTTCAGAGGTGCCTGGCAGTCAGTCTGACTTGAAATGAGCCAAAATACTGGCATATATGATCTGATGATGATGTTTTTTGCCAGTTCATTCAGCGCACTTAACTAAGGAAACACTTCCGACTCAGAACAAAGATGGATAAAACAATTGCATATACCTTTTGTCACCGCTTAATTACATAAAGTAATTTCCACCAGTTCATTGACTGTCCAAAAGAACCAGTTTGCTGAAAGAATCGGACTTCTGAAATGCTTCAACAGAAAGAAACTTGCACTGACTGATCTTAAAACGTGTCAGTGACTTTGTTTTGTCTTAAGATGCACATCTGAATGTTTTTTTTTTTTTTCTAAGGCATGTTTATAAAAATGACTTAAATGTCCTAATTGAACAATGGCCTAATCTCATTTAGTATATTTCTGAAAATACTAACCCTCAGTCGCACCAGCACTCAAAAAGAAAAAAAAAAAAAAAAGATTCTCCAACACTATTTAGTTTATTTAGATAAATAATTTTCATTTAACACCATTATGTTTGGTTCCCTATTTAAACAACTGCATTGTGTTAAACAGTTGAAACAGTTCTGTTTTGGTTCAACTCAATATTTTAAAAGAACATACATGATTTTACTTGTGTAACTATGAAGTGGATTTCCCCTTCCCATCATGCTTTGTACAGGGCCGGATAAGGATAATAAATCTTGAACTGAAATGTTATTTTAGGCATTTTTTATTTAGATTACCAAATTGGGAGACTTGTTAATGTTTAATGCTCTTTTATGTTTGTATTTAAAAGACCTTCTGCTATGTTAGTGTTTTTGGAGGTTACCATTGTGGCAAAGTGTAGAGCGTGTGCTTGGGGACCTGCTAACATGAATCAAAGTTATTTTAATAATAATAATAATAATAATAATAATAATAACAACAACAACAATACTTTGGGCATGCCATTGATGTATCAAAACCATCTTGTGTTTGCATAACAAGTTGGCTAATGCCTAAAGTTAAGTAAATCAAACATATTTTTTTTTTTTCCAGTGTAGAAGTGTTATGTTATCCAGCTGGAGTACCTTGTCGTGTCCACCAGAGGGCACTCCAGCCAGAACTCACCTTCACTCATGGACTCCATTTCCCATGCTGCATCCCTGAGACTGATCACACACACACCTGCACCTCATCACCACGCCCACCTACTGATTACACACCTGACCCTCATCAACACACCCATTCCCTCCATAAAAGCCAGGTTCATACACTAACTCACTGCGAGGTCTTGTTTTCCAGTGTGTAACATTTCTGAACGTTTCAACCCGTGTTTGTTTCCCTGTTTGTGATCTTGGAGTGTTTTCTGATTTTGTTGATTGCTTGCTGCCTGCCCCGACCATTGCCTGGATTTCGACTATGCCTCTGGATTAGCTGTGTTTGCCCCAGATGCCGTTGTTTACCCTGCCTGTACGACTTCGAATAAAAGTTTGTGAATGGATCCAAGCCTGTCAGTCCCCTTCATTACAAGAAGGATGTCTTCCTATTAATTTCTTTTCCGGTTAAATGTTTTAGTTTGAGTTCAGCAAGCATAAAATGTATCAATTTTATTTAACTACATTTGATCATTTCATCGTATTAATTAATTTTTTTATGAGTTGGGCTACACATATTTTTTAGATGGAAATCCTGCCCTTAATTAAATTGAGTTCATCCAAAAAAAAATTTTTTGAGTGAGCTTGAGCTTGCTCCACTTTAACTGAAGTAGTAAATGCTACACAATGGCAAGTGACAATATTGGATTAATTCAGCCATATATTTGAACCAGAAACTGATTCAGAAGAGAAAGAGTGGATTATACTACTTTGTCTATAAGTCCATGAATCAGAACTGGAAATGCATTTTATGTATCAATTTCTACCACACTGGACAGTAACTGTAACTGATATCCAAGCCTTTGGCTTGACAAGGAACACAAAATAACACTCATGATGATATATCCAGGTCTTATGAAGTGAAAAAATCAGTTTGTGCAAGAAACTAAACATTGGTCTGGTTTCATAGACAGGGCTTAGCCTAAACCATGATTATGGTGCAGATCTATATTCAAACCATTTTAAAGTAATGAATAAGCTATTTTTACTGAGACAAACATTTCAAGCATGTCATTTTAATTATCAAAGATGAGTTTTAAGAAGATTTGTTGGCTTGCCAACACACCAGCAAACCCAAACCAGCTATTCTGTTGTTTTCTGTGGGGAAGACAAGGACAACAAATAGTTTTGATTTCATGCTGTTATACAGGGGCTTTCGGCTCCCTTTGGTAACATCGTCAGAGCTCAGTCCACAAAGACAAATCTTGGCCCTCAAACATGTCTCGATTAATGGACATGGGGCTCATGTTCACAGTTTGTCTGCTTTGAGACCAATTATGCTGCTCCATGGGAGCACAGTGGCACTGACTTTTGGACAATGAGTTACTGTAGAGAGCCCAAAGCAGTGTCACTGATGCATAATGAAATGTGTCATTCAAAATAAGTGCCATAATCACTAATTGTTGTTTCCAGGAGCGTGTTGCAAGCTTATCTTAATTAAAAAACACAGTACTTGTCATTAAAGTCCCGTAGGCAATGCATATGTCCTTAAAGTCAACCTTTAAAGTTGTTGTTGTTTCAGAGGTGTACGATTCCTATCAGGACCTTAAAGTAGACTTTATTTTTAACTGCTTTTCAGTGTCTGTACTTGACCACTTGACCTCCAATTAGTGGCTCATTTGGCGGTCTGCCATGCTTCTTTGATTGACACTCTCGCTAAAACCGCTGCTAAGCTCATTTGAGCAGAAACTGTAACTCCAGCGATACTCGCTTTTCACCCACAACTGCCATAATCCCACAAAGTCTCATTTTAGGAAGGCTTCTTTATTCCCTCCACATATGATCCCATACCAAGAAGCAAATACTCTTTAAGGGCTATTGAGAAAACATGGCTCAAGTCGTGTTATTTCTTTTTCTCCCCTCTGCTATATATATATTGGAGCTTCGCTCTGTAATAGAATGGCTTTAATCCAAAACGTGTTTGGTAAACCAGTATGGAAAATCTTGTTCAGCAGATTAGTGCAGCAGCATCCGAAGAGGCCTCATTGCAGCTTATGCTTGGTGAGGAGCTTTGCTGTGTGTGTGTTTACTGCAAGACTCTGCATTTCTGAATCACACTGACTCAATTGAAATTCAACTGTTATATGGATTTAGTGCTTCTGTGCTGAGTATTAATAATTATTTCATTTGAATGTCATGTTATATAGCAGTGGTTCAGTAGGATCTACTTTAAATTTAACAAACAAAACATCACATTATAAAACAGTTAAAAAACGTGGACACCAGTTTCCACCCTAAAATGCTACACAACTTTTGCCCAGGCTTCAGTCATTTAGAGTATGATTTTTTCCCCCAGAATAATTTATAGTGTATCCAGCCTTTAGAGTACAAAAATAAAACGCTATTGAGACAAATTGTTTAATATATGAACTTTCCAACCTGGTCTCATAAAAATATGTACCTCTGTGCACTTTTTGTGCAGTACTGTTGTTATGTGCCTTACTGCATGTTTCGCCGCAGTTTCAAAAGCAGCACTAAAACACTGAGCAGCACTAAAACACAGGTTCAATTACATTGATATGGCGGTTCCGAAATGCTTTTAAAAGTTAATGCTCTATCATACTGGAAATATGCCCTACACCAAATCCAACCCTAAACCTACCCGATAGTGTTAACAAATGCGAAACTGATACAAACACATTTGTTGATTCAACTGTGTCATTTCAACTTCCTTTTATACAGGTCCTTTTCAAAAAATTGAGCACAGTAATACCATGGTCAGTAAACCATTTACCAGTGGTTTTGGCACTGTGAGCAGGTGCCAGGTCGTGCTGAAAAATGAAATCTTCATCTCCATAAAGCTT
>JAUMHE010000042.1:15417649-15432122 GCA_032359235.1 Enteromius mattozi
TGGACTGTACATCTGGATTGTGATTGTTTGCTGCCTGCCTTGAAACCTGCCAGTGTTCCTCGACCTTGATTCTGCTTTATCCCCATTGCTCTGTTTGCCGTATTTTAGACTCTGCCTGTTTGACCAAGAATAAAGCTTGCGAATGGATCCGTACGTCCCCGCCTCCTTTGTTACAAAGATATTCACTTTACAAGATAATGCATTATTTTTTTTTAAAAACGTAACATTAAAATGACTTCATTTTGCCTAGTTGACTAGTATTTCCAGTGTTAGCAGCTGTAATTCAGCTGTGTGTTCTGGTGCTTTTTAGCATGCCACTGTTGCCTTAAACATTTTTATTTACATTTTTTCAAATTATTTTATTTGTTTAAATTCATATTAACTAGATATTTTAAATATACTTTTATTTTTATAAAATACCAGATTCTGGGAAGTACAAAATCCATCCATCCATCGAAATATGTTCAAAGAAATAAAGAAATGGGTTTGTATAAACTAAAATTAACATACAGTAATGTAGCACTGCACTAACTCAGTTGTTGGATTTCCTGTGTGTGTGTGTGTGACAGAAAGAGAGAGAGAGAGAGAGAGAGAGAGAGAGAGAGAGAGAACCTAATGCTGCAATAATTTTATCAACTGTGTAATTACTGGAATTGATAATCCTCAGAGGTGATCAAATTCACACATATTAGAGAGGATTCTGTAATGAGAACTAATGAAATGGAAATGCAGAAGCCGTCTCTATATGTTATAGCAGTATGTGAATTTCAGATTTCATTCAGTTTCATTCAGTTTAGGCATAAACACCTTGATTTTTGGTGTGCCGGTACCCTTACAGCTGTGTTCCCTGCAGTCCAAATGAGAGGATTACCCCACGGTCACAATAATCCCCCCGCTATAATGGGACACCTGCCTAGTGTTACCAAAACATATCCTGCCAGACACAACCCTGAACAATCAGCCTTTTGAAGTGCTGTCATAATCTTTTCCAAGTTAGCGGGCATGAGAGAACTTGTTTGTTTGAGCATCAACTTTTGCAGTGACTGATAGTCTATAAATAATGTGTTATGTATGATGGTGTTGGCGAGTTAAAGGCTGTAACTCTTCGGTGAACGCTGTGGTGTTGTTGTTAGCATTGTTAGTGTGCTCAGTCACATGATGAAAGGATCAGCTTTATCTCGAAACATTTGTTCGAATGTCTTTGCCAGGCAAATTTGAGGTTGCCAGAGCTTGACAGACTACTGGCCGGAGCCCGGGAATTAGAGTGCAAGTCTGATAGCTCTGGTCCAGCGGTTGTGCAGAGACTGCCAGGAAAGAGCAGTCGCATTATTGTCAAACCCCAAGCAGAAGATAGGATAAACTCTTGTTTGCACATTGTTGTTCATGTATTACAATAGTATGTGATTTGGGATTTCATTTTAAGAAGATGAAGAAAATTTAACCACTGGAGCTGAGAAAAGAAAAGAAGTGACCATAAAAGTCTCCTGTTGCCTGATTAGAACACTACAAGGCACACAACTGTGAGCCAAATATCTTAGCCACTTTGACATGCAATGCTTGCTTATATACAGTACTGTGCAAAAGTCTTAGGCCACTAGTATTTTGACCAACAAAAAATGGTTTTAAGTGGGTTATTTCTATCTTTTGTGGTAGCGTGTCAGTTGAAAATATCAGTTTACATTTCCAAACATTATTTTTGTCATTCTGGATATTCTTCTGGAATTAGTCTGTCTCAGTGTGTTGTTAAAAGATGGAAATAACCCACTTAAAACCATTTTTTGTTGGTCAAAATACTAGTGGCCTAAGAATTTTGCACAGTACTGTATATATATATATATGGGTGTATTAATGAGTCCTTTTAGTGTGACAGAAAAATTTAAAAAACCTCTAACATTACAGATAAACCTCTCGTGTTATTTGTAACTCTAAGAATGCCGCAGTCCAATTTTTATCACATATATATGGCCGTTTTTTCTGCGTCATTCAAAATATGGGTAACATTCCTCTTTATTAACATGGCAAAATTATATATAGTTGTATAGCCATTTTGTGAGCTTGTACTGAACACTTGCTGCATAGTCTTTAGAGTGGTGGATCCTGGGATGATTTTTCTCATTAAAAAATATCACTAATATTTTCTCTAAATTAATAATTTAGCACATTTGGCACAAGATAAAAATCTTTACGGTCATATTTTAACATAAAACTATTATTGCAAAGTCTGCCTTTGTAATTCAATTCCATCAAAATATGTCTCTGTTGAGTCAAACTAGCCCGTGTCAGTTCGGGTAACTAGTCCATCTGAAAGGCAAGATGAAAACTTCAAAGTACAGCTTCCGTTTTTCCCCACGCTGACTCATCCCGTCTCTTACAGGGCCTGTTATCCATGCACCATATGACAAGCAGACTGCTCTGCAATTCATGAGGATGAGAATTTGATTTCACTTTTTGGCTTAGCCTTCACACGTGCTTGATACATCTTTTATTTAAATCACATTTCATTTTTTTTAACCTTACAAATAAACATCTTTATCTTTAATGACATTTGGTCTGCGGAACAAAATAATTATGTATTTGAAGGTTGCAAGGGTGTTGTTAAAGTGAGTATTTGTGTGTGTGTGTGTGTGTGTGTGTGTAAATTGCCAACACAACCTCATGGCAATTTGTTTTTAGGTTTTGATTAACCAGTAACTGACTCATTGTGTTGTGGTGTAGCTATATGCAACGCTGTTACGTAATGTAATCACAAATAAAGGTGACTATAAAGGTGACTGTAAAAGTAAATGTAAATAAATAAATGTAATATTTTAGTTACTGAGTAAAAATGTTGCATTCATCCATAGTGATTTATAAAAATGTTAACAATTACAAAGGGGGTTACATTTGAATATTTTTTGTAAAAAGATAGAATATGTTAAATAATATTATTTTTTTATTAATTTAAGTAGTTTTTCCTAAGCCATTATTGGATGGCAGCATTTTCTGACATAGCTGCAAAAATTGGTGTCAAAGTCTGATTTTGTGTTTAAAAATTAAATTATTATAATATTAATTCAAGTGATGAAGGGTTTTGAGTAACAGGTGTGGATTAGCACTGCCTGCTCAACACAGTCTCACAACCAATTTGTATTACATTTCATCTCTGTTTAGTTATGTTTATACTCTGTGTTTTGGTATTGTTGGTTTAGTTTTGTTTTCATGTGTTTCAGTTTATGTCTTCCTGTCTCTGTTCCTGTTTGCCCTTATTTGGTAGTTCCTGTGTTTAAGTCATTATTAGTTAATTTAGCTCCACCTGTGTCTCCCCAGCTTTCGTCTCTTTAATTCATTATCCCTTGTGTATAAATCCCCTCTCTTTTTAGTTCTAGGTTGTCAGTCAATAGATATGTTACCCTGTATGTGTGAACCTTTGAATTATTGGATACTTCTCCGTGGTTTGAGTTATCATTAAAAGACCTTTATGTTTATTTCAATCTACGACTCCTGCGCTCTCCTTCTCCAGCACACCACGTAACAATTTGTACGTATTCAGGTGGCTAATTCATACAAATTTGTACGACCTCACTTGTACGATTTTGTACGATTTGTCTAAAACCCCAATGACGGGTAGGTCTAGGGGCGGAGTTAGATGTTAGACGCTAGATGTCATATGAATTGGCAACTCGTAAAATATGTACAATTTTGCAAACATCTCATGGAATCGTACAAGTGATGTCGTATGCATTTTTACGAATATATGAGTAAAAATATATTTTTACTTTTATGAGTAAAATATGTATGAATTGCCGTGAGACTGGGCTGGCCTGCTTTAAAAGTTTAAGAATGATGAGCTGTTGAAAAACATTCATTAGAAATTTAGAAAACATAGGATAAATATAGGGTAGATACATTATTTTATTAAAATAATTGACACAGTTTATTATAAAATTATTATAAAATATAATATTTATTATATTTTAAATATCTGTAACATATTTCATTTCCAAAGTAACTTTCCCAGCGCTATTAATTAATTAATTTTAATTTGTTTAAAATACATCAAATATAATTTGCATGTTTTCATACAATTTTCTATCGAAAGGTGGAATATTGCATTTTTAATGTTGCTAAATTGATATCTATAAAGATATTTGCCTCATGCTTTTGCACGATACAGCATTCAAACTAATCAGACAACCGGAGACTTTTACATTTACTTAATTTCTTTGTGCTTATCGTTTCCGAAATCTATACGGACCTAAAGTGGAAGCTGAATACTTTCAGTCTTGTATAGATTGACCTTTAGCATGTGGCCACAAGAAGCTCATTCACCACTGAATCTACCACCATGATCCAACCTCTTAATTCAGTGAGCTGGATCAGCTAGCTGATCTTCTGCCAGATGGGCTAATGGAAGCCCTGGATGTGATCAGTAATGCTGGTAAATGACGGCTCCTCTGGGCCAGGCAGTCTAATGCCTTGGCATTAGTTTCTGCACTCTGTCCTCTCCAGCACTCTGGATAGCTTTCTGATGCTTCTATATCTGTGCGAGAAGACTTAGATGTGTCACACAATACACACAGCCCCCGGTTTGTGGTAAATATCAGGGATGAATAGCGAATCCCTTCCCAGAATTCCCTCGTGGTGATGCAGGCGCAATCTCATGACTGCAGGGCTTGAATGCTTGGTCAAACAGGATCCATAGAGGCAGTTGGGCAATGCGTTTGTGGCTCATATTGTAAGAACTGATTCAAGGCCGGTTATTATATTGATGGTTATATATTAGATACAGGATGTGAATGCAGCTTCAATGTCAGATGCTAAGAGTAGGCTAAAGAAGGTGGGCAGAGTCATGTGAACCAAGCTGCTCATAGAAATAGCCACATACATGGAAACATACATTTTCATTCTTATTGTGTAAATGCCCCCTGAGTTTGCATCTCACAATTTTGGCAATCTACATTGTTTTACTGTCGTTACTCTACTTTGTGATCGTGTCAAAACTGCAACTAAGCTATAATCATTCTGATACAGAACAAAACAATACATTCATGTTTGCATCATATTTGTTTCTGTCAAATTATGTACTATATGCCTACTCTGACTAGGGTCACATTTAAAATCATAACAGTGCTGTTTTCTCGTTTCATGTTGAGATTTATTTATTTATCTATCCGTTTATTGTCTAACAGTTGTCTGTAATGATAAGTGCAAAAGACAGTTTTTGAAGCTGGGGTCAAAATGTCTTGTCAAATTAAGCATGACTCATTGTATATATTTGCGGTATGTTAATAGTGAATGATACTTGAAAAGGCAGACAGGGTTACCAGTGGGCTGGGTAATTACCTTGTTAAGCAATGTTTGAATCCCTGTGTTAAGAGACAAAAAGCTGTTCTTATGTTTACCAAATGAACAAACCCCATGCGGAGTAGAGGCACATGTTTTTTCTCTTTAATTGTAATTCTAAACTATTGGTAATTAAGGATTTTCTGGAACTAACTGCACTTGAAATCACAGGACAATGTTTAAACCATATTAAATAATAGATAGATAGATAGATAGATAGATAGATAATTCAATAGAATTAGTTATTTATTACCCTTTACTGCAAAAGAACACAAAATAAAACAAGAAATTAATACTTTTATTTAGCAAGAACACACTCAACTCATTAAAAATGATAAAAAAACCAACAACTTTATAATGCAAATAAAGGCTGTTTTGACCTTTCTATTGTTCAAAAAATTGTGTAATGCATAATTTAATAACAACCATGCACAACTGTTTTCAGTTGTGTGATGACCACTGAAAATTCATGTTTTGCCATAACAAGGAAAAACTGAATTTTAAAATGCATTAAAATAGAAAAAAGTTTTAAATAGTAAAAACATTTTGCAATATTACTGTTTTTACTGTATTTTCGATCGAATAAATGCAACCTTGATTAGAATAATAGACTTCTCTCAAAAACAGTAAAAGAAAGGATTCAATATTCGTCTAAAACTATCAACAAATGTCATGCGAAAAGCAAAATTTGTTAGTATTTAAATCAGCTATTTTAATTAATTTTTCCAATATTGCCCAGTCCTGAGAGTTCTAAAATACACTTTCAGTAACTTAAACCATAGTGATTGCATTGGACCTTTGACCGATTGATTCAACATAATCAGTCACAATTCTGCTTTGTTGCATTGAATTCAATAAGTTTGCTGTGTGACTGTTAAAATTGCATTTCTGTTCCTGTAATGCAACATTCTGAGGGACGTGGCCAATGCAAATTCCAACTCATGAATTATGAATTAGCCAAATGCTGGCCAACCCTGGTGAGGCAGTGTTTTAGTAAGCCCAGTAGAAATGGAAAGCCACATGATCATTTTTCCCCATCAGGAGCCACTATTACCACTGCAAACAACACAAGACCACCTCCGACCATTAATCACTAGACAGCACACTCGTTCTCCGAAGAGCAATAGAATTTCATCCCACTCGGCACAGCTTTAGAACGGACGCTATAGTGTGAAAACCCATCTTCAGGTAATTTCATGAAAGAGTAAGAGTTGCAGAACTTTTACTGCTTTTATGTGTTTAAGTTTTTAGCCAAGGACACACCATCTAATTAAAGTAATGGCCTTCCTCGCGATCAATGAGCCAAGAGTTGTAGTTGCAGCGTTTCTCATGGCAGCCAGCAAACCACGAAACCAAGTACTGTGTCTTTGTCTTTCTTTCTATGCCAGATGTACCTTGGCAAGAGGAGGGGAACATTAATTACCCTGTAAATATTAGTTGAGAGCACATTTTCCCTCTCCTGTCTCTCCGGGTTTGTCTCACTTCTCTTTCTAGTTCAGTTTTAAGCGCACCATACCCTTTGTTTTTACTGCCTGGAAGTGAAGACAAAACCTCCGTTTTTGCTTTTAGAGTTGTCAGAGTAATAATAATCATAATAATAAAGTTGAATTTCATGTGTTAATTTATGAAACTTTATGCTTTAAAAAAATCAACAAGGGTGGCTTTAAACAATTAAAAGAGTCAGTAAAATACATTTTACTATAAATTTACATTTTAAATAAGCTCTATATATTTATTTTCATTGAAAAATCATGAAATAAAATATGCTGGTTTCCACAAAAATATGAAGCAGCTCAACTGTTTTCAATGTTGATAATTATGAGAAATGTTGGTGCTACTTTAGTACTTAAACTTAAACTTAACTTAACTTAAACTTAGTTTCAGTGAGTCGACTCTTTTAAGAGACATTGACTTTATGCATGGTGCACTTCCAGATTTCAGAATTGCGAGACACAAACTCTAAAATATGAACTGTAAATTCTAACAGTTGACATTCTGACTTTTTTCTTCTTGTTTTTTTATTTTTTTTTTATTTTTTATTTATTCTTCTTTCCTAACCAAGAATTGAAAGATGTTAATGCACAGTTAGTTAGGAAAAGGGATAAAAAGTCACAATTACATTCTTTCTTTCTTTCTTTTATTAATCTAATGGCATAAACAAACTTCCATATTTATTTCATACAAGCATACAAAGTCAGAGTCTTTTCTTACGCAAAGCTAAAGCCTTTTGAAAGTAGCTTTAGATGAGAATATCAGCTACATAACAATGCGAATGTAAACCAGTGTGCTTAAAACAACAAATTAAAAATGTCAAAATAATTTAGTCGCTTTAGATTAAAGTGGACATCTGGTTCAGTATGTACCAAGAGAAAAATGAGAGAAAACCACTTTTCGGATTTGTCTTTTTTGGACTGAATGCTTACTAACATTAGCCATTGTCATTAATTAAAATCACACTTTGCATGAGGAATTATGAAGTGCCAAGTTCTGAGAACAGAAGTTCATAAAGCAAAGTTTGCAACATTCAACCTTGAGCTCAAATGCAATTACATGGTGTGGCATAAAACCATAATCTAAACTCATTTCTCTCAATAATCCTCTTTTATTTTCCCTTTTAACAACTTTTCTTTATTACTATAACAGACACAATAGTGTTTCAGCCGAAAAAGAGCTCTGGCACATTAATGGGCAATGGTGCAATAAATATTAAATATCCCACATAGGAAAAGAGGATCAAAAAGACTATCTGATTTTGAACAGCCACATTGGCCGTATGAATAAATGATGGGAAACCCCTGGTTTCCAGATACCCAGCCCAGATCTAAAGGAAAGAAATTAACTAATACCGTTAATACTCTTTACGATAAACTTCTAACCTTATCTCACAATTTTTTTACATGTTTTTTCATACTGTAGAAATGATGTCTAAATATACAGTAAAATGCAATGGATAAGTTTAGGTATGTTTATTTCCTTATTGGCAAAATAACTGCTGTGTAGAAAATGTATTAATATTTAAACAGAAGGGAACTGCAAACAATTGCAAAACCAGCATAAAGTAAACAGATGATTTTCATACTATATTTATATGCCAAAAAAGCATAATTTCAATATGTGCATTACAAAACAGATTCAAGAAAATTTTAACATCAAGCTAAATTTTGAATGTGTTTGAGTTATGTTTTTCTTTTTTCTTTCTATCTCTAAAAGGAATAATAGACTCTGAAATGTCTTCATCAGAACAGTTGTGGAGAAATGCAGCATTACATCACCTGCTCACCAATGGATCATATGCAGTGAATGGGTGCCGTCAGAACGAGAGTCCAAACAGCTGATAAAAACATCACCATACAGTAGGTCTCCACAGGTAATCCACAACACTCCAGTCCATTAACTCTTTAGTGAAAAACAGCCAATGATTAGGAACAAATCCATCATTAATATAATGCTACATGCAATTTTACAAGTAGTTTGCACTGAAATGTGTGTTGGCAGCATGTGTGCACAAACTCCCTATAATGATAAAAATCCACCCTGTGCTTTTTTTTTTTTTCTGCTAAAATCTTTAACCCTTTCTCATATCGAGCCGATATTCAGATGCCTGTCTGTGTGACGTCACATGGGCAAAGCCAGCTCCCGAGATAATTTGATTAGATTGGTATCTTACCTCAGACCTGCCGTGAGTGAGCTGTCATCAGTTGTTTGACCTCTGGAGCAGATGTAGACAAGAATGACTTCTAAACGATTGAGGTTTTTTGTTGTTGAGTGTAATAATGAACGTTGCAATAGTAATCTACTCCCGTCTATGCTGCTGAAGAGGATTACCTTTGGTTCTGAAGGAAATATATCCTTGATCTACCTCCTTGATCGAGAAAATCACTTGTGATCCAGCTTCACCAACAGAAGAAGTGAGTACAAGGTTTTTTAAATGAATCTTTACAAATCGCCTTTCTTAGTAATGTGCTAATTAGCAAGTTTCACAATGAATGTACACTAAAGTAAATAGTCCCTTGGAGCACGTCTCAGAAGAGAGCTCATTAACATTTAAAGGAAAATGACACAATACAGCTTGCTCTGAAAAGAGCTGTTTTTGACAGGGTGAAAATGTGTTTTTACACTACTAACGAGAAAGCTTTAACATTTGCAGAGAAAGGTGTGTAAAACACAGTAAATTGTGTTCTAGGATGATAATTACACACCTGGAGTACAAATGCTAGTCATTTTGTCTATTTATAGGTTAGCGTATAAGCATCAGACAAAAGAATGCAATGTGACTGTAAGTCAGAAAAATAACTCAGGAATATTTCACATCCAACTTTGAACGTTTAAGAGAATTTTTACATTTGTGATCTTTGATATATATATATTTTTAATATTCATGTCTTTTGTAACTTCCAATGACATGAACTGAGATGTTTTTTGAATGCTTTTTTTTTTTTTCTTTTTTTTTTTTTTACAATTTACAATTCTGCAGGAGCATTAAACCTAAAATACAACACTGATACACTATAATGTGCCCATAAAATTTTATCTACGGTTGTTGGCCCAACCAATCCACTTGGATGTCATATTCTAGGAAAGAGATTTGCCTGCTGCTGGACCAAAATATCTCTTTTGTAATTTGTGACAGGTTTGGAATGTAAAAATGTCAGCCGTAACCTTTGAAGAAATACCCTTTTCCAAAAGCTTTTTAGGGCCCTGTCAGAGGATCCGACAAAATCAGCACTCAGCTGTCAAGAGCATTGTTTAATGTGCCTCTATCAAAATGTCTGTAATTTGTAGAAAATGTCATGTCAGCATTGCCGGTGTGTGTGTTATTATTCACTCTTTACAGGTGCATACGATATATTTCAAAAGAGGAGAAAATCTAGTAGAGCATCTCAGTGTACTGTATGAAGCGACCTATCAAAACAGGAATGAAATTTAATAAAAGTACTGAGTTCACAGACGGTGTATTCATGTCAAATCTTAAATGCATTTTTTACTCATTACAATGAAGTTGGCTTGACAAAACCTTGTGTGAAAGTTTGAAACGACCTTTAAAAGCTTGAAATTGTAAGATTTTACTCAAAGTAAAAATAAATGTTATTAACATGTTGTAGCACATTGCCAAAATGTGCCAATGTAAATTGCCATTTTGTCACCAGGTTTTAACACTTTGCTACCATTTTTAACACTTGCTAGATTTGCTGCTTGGTTTAATGCATGTCCTGATTTTGCTAAGTTTGATGTGTTCCTGGGTCAACATATTTTGTATTTTGTGTCAACAAAGTGATCCAAGAACATGTCACACTCAGCAAAATTACGTTCTGCATGTTTCAACCAACCTGGTCTCATACAAAAATGTTCCTTTGTGCACTTTTTGTACAACACCATTTTTATGTGCCTTACTGCATGTTTGCCACAGTTTCAAAGAGAAAAGTCAACTGAGTTTAATGCATCAAATGTTTTATTACATTGATATAGGTACATACTGTTTTGCTGTGCTTTCATGATGTTAAATATCCGGGGACTGTCCCTAAACTTTAATGCTCTATCATGTTGGAAATATGTCCTACCTGTACACCAAATCCAATCCTAAACCTAACCAAAAGTGTTAAAAAATGCAAAACTGATATAAAAACACATTTGTAGACGCAACCGTGCCATTTCAACTTCCTTTTATGCAGAACTGTTATGTTGAACCATAGTTATATGGGATTTGAACCGGAGCTCCTCACCTCTCAAGTACATCTCTGTACTCCATGAGCTACCAAAGAAAACTACCATCTGTGAAAACCCATAGATACTGTAAAAAGCTGGATATGTGTGATGCTAACATTCATCAGTTTTTAAATATATTAATTAATATTGTTTTGAAATTACCCTTTATTAATTAAAACTCTTGTGTGAAAAAGGATAAAAGGTACTTATCGGTACATATTTTGTGTCTCGCTAAAAAGTGCACAATGCTACAATGTTTTAGCATGCTGCCATGTTAAATACTACTACCATTTTTAACACATACAGCTAGTATATTTTAGCATGTTACTACCATGTTTTCACACCTTGCTAGTTTTATATGTTGCCAGAATTTAGCAAATAGCTGGCATAATTTAATATGTTGCTAGCATGTTTTCAGATCCTAGCATGGTTTAATGTGATATGCCACTAACACAATTCTATTAGTTAACTTCACATATTGTTAGTATGAATTAGCACATTGCAAACCTTTTTTTCTTTCTTTTTTAACTCAGAAATATATCACATTCCAAAAGTAAACTTGGCTATAATTGTCATTTTATGCTGACTTCTGCTCTAATATAGTTTAGATACATCAACAACTAGAGAAAATAAAATCAATACATGCGGACGGCATTGGAATAATTAACGATAAGCCTCCTATTCTGACAAATTTGTAACAAACAATAGAATGGTTGGATATAATTTACACAGTGTCCTCTAATGCATTCTGATTTATTTTGCTGCACAGTGAAGACGGTTGTTGTTCTTTCTTTCCTCAGTCTTTTCAGGAAGCCATCAATAGATACGGCTGAACCATCAGTCTCACCGCTCTGGGAGCCTTCAGGTCTGATAATCGCTTTCAAACATTGTTTTCTGCCAGGGAGTAACACAGCAGATATGAATGATTGCCATGTTATCATCGCCTGCTGAGTCTGCATGAATTACGAAGTCAGTTTGGTGTCATAACTCCTGTATTTTATGGTTTTATGGTGGAGATGCTTTTAATAGTGTGGCTACCACTGGTCAGCATGAGGTTTTGATGATAGAAGAAGGACTTTAAATGTTTCATTGGGTATTGTTTAAGTTCTTTGACTCTCTTACAGACACGCTTTATCTAACTTGGCATATTCATGTCAGTTATATTTTTTATTGCACTGGTTAATTCAATTGCTGACAGTTTAAGTGTATATATATATATATATATAACCTAAAGCATTGCTGACTGTGCAAAAAAGAAGAAAAAAAAAAAGATCAGATTACTTGATTAAACATTAATTAATTGCTTTCTTTCTTTCTTTTTGACATAATTTAGTACTAAATTGTCATGTACAATTTAAATTAAAAGTTAAAACTTCAAATAATAATAATAAAAGTTACTGAAAAACTCCAATAATGCAACTTTTATAATGAATGAATTTTTCTTCTACTTCTCTGCTCTAAAATATTTTCAGTCTGTAAGTTTAATTGACTGTGTGACTCATTGGGCGGCAAATGTTACTAGCTAATAACCATTTTCAATGGGCCACAAAATGATTGTCCTCAAGGGGGCATATTCAGTTCTCATGACACATTTATGTTTTAGATGTATAATCATTGAGATCTATTCATTCAGAATGAGACATACTCATATGGAAATCCATCCACATATGTAATGTTTTTATTTCCTCCTTAGACTAATATAGACTATAAAATAAATAATAATAATAATAATAGATAAGATAATTCATTTTCATACAGCTGCAGATTCCAGTTATCACCTAAACCATGTTTTAATATAAAGTTTTCAGGTAGTTTTGCCTGACTCAGAACAACGTCGAAATTTCTATCTTTCTCTTGATTCCCCGCAAAATAGAGGTCCTTATATCCTAAAGTGATGAACACTTGTGAGCCCGTATTATGTCTTGCACTGGCATCTCGATGATGAGCAGCCCCAGAAACGGCAATGTCATTTGTAAGATATCTTACATGAGGCTGTACTTTTTAAAAAAGGAATATAAAGAAGAAGAAGAAAAGTGTTATGTGTGTGAATAATCACAAATAATGCTCATATTGGGTTCGATTAGAATATTACAGCAGGTGTTTTGCCACATAGATATATGACAAAAATATGTTATTTTTGACTCACAATTGAGATTTTTTTAGTATCTCATTATTTTGGTCATTTTTAGTTCATATCTCAAAATTGCAGTTTTCTCACAAATTTGACACTATCTTGCAACTATCTTGCAGCTAGAGCAGGACTGACTGTTCTTGATTAAATGTTAAATGTATTGCATTTTTCTGTGTAATTAATTTGAATTAAATGTAATTAATTACTGTATTTTTTGATTATTCCTGTTTACATCAGATGCTATTGTATCAGAACCATTCTTTATTTAAGACTTTAAAAAAAAAAATGTTTTACTCATTTTCTTTTTCTGCCTTTGAGCGTCAAAAAATCCAAATCACAGCTGGGGTTTCTCTGATCGTTCTCTTCTCATTAAAAAACAGTTCTCTCACCCACATTCATTCTGCCAACACTGCTTATTTTTCCTTTTAAATAATAATATGACAGTCTTTCTTTCTTTCTCATATAAGCAATAGTACTACTAATAACAACAATATATCATGAATTTGACCATGCAAGAGTTTAAAGCAGAAGTCGATATTTAATCTGAGATGTTTTCCTCTCATTTGTCTTCATGTGAATGATAAATACAAACTGGGATTTGATCCAAATGCAGGATCATATGTTTGGGGCGCCGCTGATAGTGTTCTTCCCAGCTAAACACGCACTTTCTCTGCACCTGGTTTACTCGTGCACAAATAAATTGTGTCTATAAAAGCATGACTTTAACATCCTAGTTTTCTGCAGAACATCTTCCAGGCAGCTGCATTAGAAAGGCCTACAAATGAACAGGTAAATATCAACTTTGATAATGTGATAATGTGCAGCCTTATCACAAAGTGTCATAGACCATTTTGAGCAAGAAAGTTAGGAATTTTTTTCCAGTGTGATGACTTCTTAATCCGAGTGTACACTGCTTGTCTGAAACTTGCTGTCCTTTTATACTGCAGTCTGGAACAAAAAATGTCCCTGATCTTTGCTCACTTTACTCCACAGTATCCAATATCTGAGATAGATAGATAGATAGATAGATAGAGATGGACTTACAGATAGATAGATAGATAGATAGATAGACAGGCAGATAGACAGACAGTTCACGAGTTTGCGCTTCTTCATAACAATAATAATTACAGTTTTTCTCAGTCGCTTTGGTGCATTTCTCACAACAGTACTTACAATTGCACAACAGTTAATGCATTTCTCAAAACAATTAGTCATTTGTGCAAATCATAGTAGCAGTTTTTCATTCCTTCCAACAAATTGCAAATGCTTTTGGACATGCATCAATTGCTTTCATACAACTCTCTGCTGTTTTATAAC
>JAUMHE010000042.1:15451811-15467828 GCA_032359235.1 Enteromius mattozi
GTAGTCAACAAAGACATCAATTACCTGAAACTAACATTTTAGCAAAAAAAAAATCATATTCTGGAGGTTGAATTCCTGAGGATAAAAGGTGTTAGCGGATTTTAGGGTGATAGGAGGGTTAAATGCATGATTTAGAATCCCTCAAAAAAACTTTCTTGACCAGAAGGCATGTCATTTTATGGAAAGTACTAATGCTAATAAGGCACAAATGTTGTATTGTAACAGGCAAACACACACACACACACACACATACACATAAAAATCAACAATATCAGATTGTTTATTAAGACTTTGTTAAGCAGGTTAGGACAACATATGCAGGAAAATTGTTGGTCTAACATATTTTTAAACACACTATTCAAATGTTTGCATTCAAAGGTGCTTTTTGTATTCTTTTATAATCACATGTAACATGCTACAGTATACATCTGTTTCAAATAAATACTGTTTATTTGAACTTTCAAATTATCTGTACACCAAAACATAAAAATGATAAAAAATAATCCCACTTTTCATGAAAACATTCAGCATCGCAACTTGTTTAACAGGAATAAATGAAATCTTAAATAGAAAATAGTTATTAAAAAAATCTATTAAAATTTATTTAACTGGTCAAATAAATGCCGCCATGGTAAGCATATTTTTTTTTTAAACACACACACTGTGACAATATTGTAAGAGTGTACCACCTGTGGTTCCTTGTATTGCCAACACTCGCCGGTTCATTTTAAGGACCTTTTGTTTTTTTGTACAATAAAATGTTGGCAATATTTTGGGTCACCATGTAAAATCTTCAGAACCAGCTGAGAACTATCATTCAGGCAGAACTGTATACTCTGTATATATACCCTTTTTGAAGAAGTATGAATGGACTGCATTATTCAGAAAGAGCTCTTATAAGGGCATGTCCAACAACCTCCAGACTGTTGGTGCAGAATTCCTAGTTTAGTTAAGGTAAAACTCTTGAACTCCTGAATAATTCATGTGTTCATGCAATGGTAAGTGCTGTAAGTGCATGTACACAGAGCATGCAAAATAGCATGTATTTTTGAATTGACCAGCTATGCTGGTATTTTCAAAATGCATTAAACACAAAAAGTACTGAAAATTGTCCTGCATTAACCTCCTGGGACGTAAAGGAGGACTGAAATGAACCAGTTGCATATTAGATTTATATTCAAAACACAATAACCAAATTAGTGTGGGAAAAATAAAGAAGTAAAGTCATATCAGAAAGGTTAAGGAATTATTGTAGAAACATGTACCACAACTTAACTCACTCACAATGTTTACTGGCTGTTAAATGAATCCTGGCTCTCATTTAAAGTTCTACAAACAGAATAGAATCCAATGTGATCTGAAATAAAGGTTTAAATTATTGTTTTGGTTTTGGAGTGCTAATTGAGTCTGCAATGGGATTTAAATAAGCTCTGATCTTTTTATTTATGTATTTATTTATTTATTTTTTGGATTTATACACAAAGGGTTATTTAAAAGGTCATCTTCTTCTTTACATTTCGTGTTTAGTTGTATAAATTCATATCAAAATCTAAAATACTGTAAAATTTCAGAATTTCAGTTCACATAGTAGTCTGGACATGAGTGTTTCATACGGTGATAATCAAGTGCAAATTGTTATTTATGCTTACATCTACTCCTCGCAAACATAATTTTTTACATGCCAACAGCCTTCTTATTTGTAATTTTATTTATTTTATAACTAAACGAAAATGTCAAAGTCTGAGAAACCTACTATTCAAAAGTAGGAGAGAGAGAGAGAGAGAGAGAGAGAGAGTTTATTAACAATAATTCTTCATACAGATACAATAATAATAATAAAAAAAACACTATAAATTAGCGAAAAGAAAAATTACAAAGAAAAAGACAAAATACCATCAGAAACAACACACAATGAACCGTGACTGCACCATATCATCTCAAAAGTTGACAAGTCATCCATAGTTTTAGAAAACTTAAAATCGATCAACACTCTTGACTTAACCAGCATTAGAAAGACCCCAGTAACACTTTGGCAAGGTTTCTTCTCGATCCGATCCTTCTTACTCACATATATTGCCAATTTTGCTTGTCCCAGCATAAAATGCAACAACTGGCAAGCATGCCTCTTGTTTCTACTATACTTAAACCCCAAAATAAACATTTCAACTAAAAAAAAAAAAAAAAACTCATCAAAACAGCTGAAGAATCCTTCCAATAATATAAAAATTGATTTTAATCTTGAACATTGGCAAAAAGCATGGAAAAATGTCTCCCTTTGTGCACAAAATGGGCATTCTGAGCTAACCTCTGGATTTAATACTGAAATAAAGGAATTGACAGCAATAATGCCATGAAGGATTCTCCACTGTATATCCCTTCCCTTTTTAGCCAATGGCGGTTTATACAGAGATCTCCATTCAGGTTTTACATTTTCACCCAACCCAAAAAGAGAAAGACAGAGAGAGAGAGAGAGAGAGAGAGAGAGAGAGAGAAAGACAGAGAGAGAAAGAGAGGGAGAGAGAGAGAGATATCAATATCTCATTTTATTATTATTATTGTTATTATTATTATTTATTTATTTATTTTACACAATATGATTAATTGGAGAATAAATTAGTCTCCTGCTTCTCAGATGTTTATCCAGGATAAAAGACTCAATCTCAAAAAATATCATTCCTTATGTTGAATACAAAGTAAGATATTCTGAAGAATGTTGGTAACCAAACAGCTGTCATTTGGTAGCCATTTATTTTCCATACAATGGAAGTCAATTGCCACTGTCAACTGTTTTGTTCCCCACATTTCTTAAACTATCTTTTCGTTTGTGCCCAACAAAAGCGGTGTGGGAAAAAAACCAAAACTTTTATTGGTGAACTTTACGATTATGGTATTCATTTAGCATGTCTCAAACTGACCTCAAAGTTTGCACTCAAAAGTTCTTTTTTTAACATTGTTATTATTTTATTTATTAATTCAATGATTAGATTATTAATTCATATTGTCTGTACTCTTACTGACATCAACATCTATTTTATTTAGTTTTTTTTACTTTTTATTACACCAAATGAAAAATTCATTTTGAAAAAAAATAAAATAAAATCATGATTTTTGCTCAGCAGGCAGAACTGCACGAAGTAATAGCACATCTCTCCACAGCAACTCTTGGAGGTAGCATTCATGTTCATATCACAATCATATCAAATATGAGCAATACTTAGTGTGATGCTTTCTGAGAACGTACATTCAAAGATCACTAGACTCTTTCTTTTAAAGTGAAATCTAAAGTTCAACTTTATATTCACTTCCACGTCTCGTTTACTTGCTGAATTTAGCATGCCTGACACCTTCAGACATAATGTCTATATATTTTATTTAAATAGTTTTTGTTAGTATTAAATTGGAGGTCGAGGCCCTGAGCTATGTTCTGTCAAACAACAATGGCTCTCGAAATACAGCCCATTCTTCTGCGGTTTACCTAATACAAGTGCTGTGTGGGGATAATGGCCTGGCAGTGACTAATCCTTCATTCTGCTGACGAGCATGTTTGTTTTAAGTAAGCAGATTAAACATAAAGGAATGAATAAGTGACTTGCTTTTAATTTGTATGGATAACTGGTTGTGCTTCTATTCCTGGGACACTGCACAGTGAAGATTGCTCTGCCATTCATTATTTTCCCTTCGCTTGCTTGCTTTCTCTCAGGACTACTCCACTTGAAGGAGCGAACAGCAACCGAAGATAGAGGGCCTGCTCTATTGAGTCTTGTTTTGGCAGTGCTATCAAAGATACAGATATTGAAAGTCATTTCATTTAAACTTTTCTGTCTTTTTATGCATTTCAGAAAGAAATGGACAAAGAAAAAAGAAGGTGTTGTAGATATAAACCTTTGGGGTTGTTTTTCAGGTTTTGAATTCATTGTTTTATCAAAAACTAGTATAAATAGTAATATTGTGAAACATTATTACAAATACAAAACAACAGTTTTTTAAATGCATATGTTTTAACGTAATGTATTCCTTCCTGCTTTTATCACAGGAATACATTACATGTTAAAACATATGCATATAGAAAACAACAGTTTTGTCGTTTAAGTTTTGATAAAACAATGAATTCAAAACCTGAAAAACAACCCCAAAGGTTTATATCTACAACACCTTCTTTTTTTCTTTGCATTACTCCAGTCTTCAGTGTCACAGGATGCTTCAGAAATATGCTAACTTTCTGCAAGATTTTATTTTATTCATATATTATCATGTATTATCAATGTTTAAAACGGTTGTGCTGCTTAATATTTTTCTGAAAACTCTAATAATTTTATTTACATCACTCTTGATAAAGACAATAATTTATTTTACTTTTTTTTATATTAAAGCATTAATATACTTTAAGTATAATTTTTTTTATCTATTAAAGTTCAAAAGAAGATAATTTATTTGAAATATAAATATTTTGTAACATTATAGATTTATTTACTGCCACTTGTAATCCTGCATCATGCATAATATATATATATATATATATATTATAGGCAATTAGCAAAACACCCCCAATAAAGGAGTGGTTCTGCAGGTGGTAACCACAGACCACTTCTCAGTTCACGTCATTTTCATTGTAATTGAAGAAAGTGCTTGTGAAACCTATAAAACTACTATGAAAGAAAACATGAGGTAAGCATCCCTCAAGTCTCAGGCCTGTTATATATATTTACACTACAAAGCATCGTCTGCAGAGTTTAAATAATCACTGTGTTATTGGGCTGAAATCATCTACTGACAGCAGAAGAACATAAAACTGACGTTTCCAGCAGTTGCTAAGCAATTGATTGTCTTGATCACGCAGGTGTGGAGTGCTATTAAGTGGATGAACTTTGTGCATTTTCCTCCTTTCATGATTTTTTTTTAAAGCCTTTTTGCCTGTAATTTTACAGGGAAGGGGAGAGAGACTAACAAGTGTGAGAGAGAAAGCAGGACAGGATCAGGACAGAGGCAGACAGGATTTATGTGTGTTCCTGTGAGCTCTTTCGTTTCTCTATGCTATAAGCTGCTTTCAAACAATCTGTACTGTGAAAAGCGTTACACTAATCAACTTGACGTGTCATGGAACAAAACAATTCAGGTTTCACAGTTGTGTTCCTCATTTTTGTCAACAATGTACGATTTTTATGAAAACATTTCCAAAGGGCATAAATCTTCCAAAATGATTCGGTTCTCACAGGCTTTAAAAATGTGGCTAATTTCTAGGTCATATATATATATATATATATATGTATATATATATATATAATATATTTTAGCAAAGAATCATGGGGGAAGAGCATTGATAAGCACTGATCGCATTGCTAATAATAATAATAATAATAATAATAACAAACTTTTATTTAATTTATTTATATTTTCGGTTTCATCCTGTTTTTCTCCCAGTACTCAATAATCACTGATTTGTGTTTGTTTTTATTGAGCAACTTTCATCATTGAAGTTCTCTCTATAACCTTCAGAGCGGTAAAACATTGCCTTATAAACTCTGCAAGCTCAGGAGATTTATGTGCTAAATCCCTCAAATCTTACAAACTATCAGTTTGTGCAGCGCTCCATGCAGAATCTGTAGTACAGGCTGCGTTCAATTAGGGAAGCCATTTCAATCTGGCCCTGCAAAGTCAGCACACATTAATAACCACGCTGCTAAAGAGCACGTTGACGAGGAAGTATTTCTCATTCTGCTGACAGATGATAATGGGGAGGATGCTAAGACTGGATTCATCATTCAGTCTTGGTCATCGTTTCAAAGAAACCCAGAATGCATCACATTATCACATGCTTGAATAAAGTGTTTCCTCACACATTAACTACATAAAAAAAGTTTATCCAGGACAAAAAACACTGAAGGTCATTCTCAGTATCTGCATTTGGGATAAAGACATTCAATTGAAATGGGAAAAATGATGATAATTAGCAGAAAACAATTCCTTCCTCTATAGATTTGCAGTGTGGCGTAATTAATTGAATTCCTAATAAGCTCAAGAGGGGATCCACGCGGTTTCAAAATCAATTTGCACTTTATGTAGAAAGAATCCTATTAAATGAATTAATTCTTCTGGATTTCTTTTTCATGCACTCGAAATTATCCAGAACTTCTTGGCGCAAATTAAATTCATGTAAGACCTTCCTTCAGAAATGTGATAAATGAATCCTCGGATGACCAGAACTCAACACTCCAGTGAGTTTTTTTTTGTTCATAAATAGATCTAGGCACAAAAAAACTTCGAGGACAGTCAGCAAAATCCCTACATGTCGGATCTCCACTGCAATTTTCCACCGTTCCCGGACCTTTTCGGAAAAGATGAGCTGTGCAAATTTCGAGACAGGCATATTCGGTTATTCAGTTATCCAATATTGCTGTTTGTGTTCCACAAGAAAAAGTACGTCACGGGTTTGCAAAGACACGAGGATGACAGAATTTTTATTTTGTAGGTAAACTATACCTTTAGTGCTGGCTGTTGTTTTTAAATTCACATTTCTGCTCTCAGGTGAATTCTCTTAAATCACAACATATCTGCTGTCAGGTTTGGCACCATAATTGCTACACTTACTGTACACAATGATTCTTTATAATGACTAAATTCTGTAGTTAATTACACACTGTCTTTGCACAGTCCTGCTTCACTGTCCCTTATTTTCACAGTCCTCCTACACTTTTGTCTTTGGGATTGACAAAAGAGACACAAGATAAACACTTAGAGTGAAATACCGTCAAGAGAGAAGTCAATTGGAGAGTCTCAGGGTTGTTGACAGGCTAGAAGTGCTCAACTCTCATTGTTACATTATTCTGCTCTTCCCTCCAGGAAAAGCTGAGCTCAGGTGGTGCAATTTGCATTGCAAAAGGACCGGTAGTCCATGTTGCTCTGTCAAATCCCATCCAGAGGAGAAAGAAAGTGCTGGGAATGGGAGAAAAGCGCTTCTGGAAACACTATATCAGATTTTTGGAGATACTGAAGCAGTGAAAGTAATAGTTCACTCAAACAATAGGCCATTGGGCCATGGATACGTTTGTTTCTTCATTGGAGAAAAAAGAAAAAGGAAGAAATGTAGCATCACTTTCTCACCAATGCACTCCAGTCAGAGTAAGAGTCAGCTGATAAAAACACCACACTTATCATTACCATATTATTACCACAAACCATATTCAGTGAAAAAGTCATCTCACACAAATCAGGAGAGAAATATTCACAGATCACATAGCTACAGTCCAAAACAGTTGTAAATAAATATGCATGTGGATTTTGATTTGAGGGGACAGCAGGGGATGGACTTTTCACTGAAGAAACCATTGTGTTATGGCCAGAAATTATGGTTTCATGATGGATTTGTTTATTACAAACAAGCAGCCTAAAAAAATGACATTAACTGATGCACTGGAGTGGTGTGGATTATTGAGATGTTTTTATCAGCTGTTTGGACTCTCGTTCCGACGGCACCCATTCACTGCAGAGGATCCATTGGAGATCAAGTGATGTAATGCTACATTTCCCCAAATCTGTTCTGATGAAGAAACAAAATCACTTACATCTTTAATAACTTGTGTGGGAGTACATTGACAGAATACCTTTTTTCTTTTTTCTTTTTGGTATTTTAATGCTGATGCAATGCTAATAAGATTAGATTTACTATAGGGAAACCTCTTAAAAGTTACACATTGTTTGTGTTTGCAAGTTTGTAAGTGTTTGTAAATCTGCAGACGAATAGAAGCTAGAGGCAGATGCCCTGGGACCTACATGTGGGCAGTTTACTATCAGAACGCATCAATTTCTACGCCTACTATTGTAATTTCAGGTAACTTGGGGATATTGCTATATCACACCTCATATGGAGCATGAAAAGTGGGATATTACAAAAGGGAGGGAATGAAACTCCTATGCTCTCTTCGAATGTTAGTTAACAGTCATGAGATATAAAAAGTATTATATGCAGACTAACATGCATTTTTGTGTCCTTGAAATATACTGTGTATTATAGTGTTTAAATATAACTACTTTATAACGTAAGGGTCTTTGAGGAATATTTGTTTGCTGCTAAGGTGAACAAGGCCTACAACTGCCAGTGCTAGTACAGTACACTTGTTTACATCAGGAACAAATATAAAAATAAATACATAGGATGATAATAGGCTTAAAGCCAATATGCATTTATATGGTGTTTTCTGAAATGTATTCATTTATTTATTTTTTAAATCACACACATTTCAATTTTTACTTTCCCATTCCTGTTTGATTATTTACCAAACAGAGGATGTGCTACTATTCCAGAAAACAATTTATTCCCACATTGACACAAAATTACATTTACAGTTGACCCTGCATTTATGCATTATGCATGCATGCAAAATTCTTTTCGATGTAGCTGAACTGCATTATGCATTGACTGTCTGCTTGCAAGGTAAGCAATCCCTGTTTGACTAATCTCTGTACTTCACTGAAGTCCCTTCGTTCTCTAGTCAATGCTAATTAACTTCCTCAAGCTACCTGGGAAGAAAGTAATCTGCCATCTGCTATGCTGGAGACACTCCTAACTGTGCTGCTAGTGAGCTGCAAATTATACTGTAAAAAAAAAAAAAACATTTTTAATTTAACAAACAGTTTCTTTTTGATCTAACAATTAAAAAATATATATTGTTTGTATAACACTTGTATACCAGTAAACGTGTTTCTAAAGGAACAGATCTTTCACTATTATAATTATGTCATTATTTATTCCGTATCATGTTGTTCCAAACCAATATGAAGATATCTACACAAAAATATTTATTTTGAATGATGATAATTTCATTAGATTTTTTTTTATTCTTAACTTCTTTATTCTAAAATTTACAAAATTTCCTGCAATTTTCTACAAAACAATTTTTTTTGAAAAAAATATTTTAAAAGAACATTTAGGATGCATTTATTTTCACTCTCCACATACATATACATTCTTTAGAAAAAGAATATGGAATATGTGACATATTTGTATAATTTTAGTACTGAGATACTATTCTAGTATGTGTGTGTATATATATGTATGTGTGTGTATATATATATATATATATATACATTTTGAAGCATATTATTGTTATTATAATTTTTGTTTTGTATAAAAAGATGCATTTACAGTATTTGTATATTTGGGTATGTTATGTGTAGTTTAAATGTAGTTTCATTTCTAGTTTTTCTGAACTATAATAACCCTTTTATGATACCTTTATATCAATTTCGAGTCCTTTTTGAAATTTGAAATCTTCAGCCCCAGGATTTGGAAAGACACTATTCCTATTCCTTGAGCAAATTCAGCAGATATGCATTAAAGAGCAGCTGCCATAAAGTGCATAATATAAATATAATATAAATAAAGCAACAAGCATTTTTCATTTTACATCCTTGGTAAAGTCGAGCGGATTCCATGAATTCAATCAATGCATAATCATTTAAAGCAACGAATCAGCTAATTATCCTAACTTGTTTTTCATCATTACATGGCTATAAACAATTATCTCCATAATTGTAAATATATCTAAGAGATGCAAAAACATGAATGCAATTATGTATATGATTTCATACTCTAAGATAATAATGACACAATATAGCGCACTCAGTGTGAGTCATCGCCTTTTTTGTTTATCATATCTCTACAACTTTTACATGAAAGCAAAATGATTTCTGCAAAGAGCTCATCATAATTCCAGGTACAGTCATATGAGCACTGATTTGCCTCCTGTTGTGCTAGCATGCTAAATTGACATATCTGGGCAAAGCTACCTTTCAGCTGATAGTAGCAGCGTTTAGCCCACAGCCCTGAGATTAAGCCAGTGCCTCTGAGTTTGGTGGCCGAGCTCATTTAATATCGCTACCAGTGTTCATTAAGGACTCAAAGGAGGCTGCGAATTTTAAGATAAGGGTAATCAATGATTACCTGAGAAAGATGTGATTAAGCAGTCCCAGCCCCGCTGCACCGCCCTACTCAGATCCGGGGTGAACCGGTTATCTTTACTTATTTAACTGTGGTAAAGCCAACTCGGGGGAATGACAGGTGCTGCAACAACACTATTGATTTGTTCTGCAGGCCTAAACAAAGTCCTATTTGAATTGCATGCAGGAAACGATTTTGTGGAATACAGAACGGCCTTAAACACAACCAAATATTTATTTGCGCAACTAAAACTGTTAATCTGTCACACTCGGGTGGTCTGTATGCCTTTGCAATGTTTTATTTTTGAATCTGAATGCAATGCGTCATTACCTCTTAATTGGTGTGCTCGGGAATAAATCTGTCTATGGAGAGCAATCTTTGTCAAAATTTATTTATTATAGACTGCATTTCTTTTTATTAGTACCAAAACAGAGCCAAATTATGAAAAGATGCCCTTTAAGCAATTTCCCACTTCACTAACACCGTAACGATTTAGCAATTTTGTGATGAGAAATTTATTTTAGACAGAAACGCTTTGTCATTCTTTGATAATCAACATCTAAATTATCATTTCAAATTCCAAGCATTACATTAAAGGTGAAGTGTGCCATTTGTTGGAGGTTAAACTGCATATTTTTTGATAATTTTGGTGGGACTATATGTACGACTGACCAGTGGAAGATGGGGGAGAAGGAAAATAGAAAAAAAGAAAGAAAGAACGAATGAAAATAAAACATTTGGGCTCAGTAGGTATTTATTCAATATTTATTATATTTTATTTAAAACAATTAATATTTTTATTCATCAAGTATACTTATATCAAGTATAAATGAAATTTAATAAAATTAAATTAAAGCTATTTACAAATTCTGGAAATGTTGGAAAGGTTTTTTTTGAATAAAATAAAAAAAACAAAATAATTCCAAATCACATGAGCCAATATTCTTGCCTGATATAGGTTTCCGGCTGCTGAAGAGTTTGTGGTCGTCTTTGATGCATTTTTCATTTAATGATCCGTCGAATGTTATCCATAGGTTAGAGATTTGGACTTCAGGCAGACCAACTTCAGCACTCAGACTCTTCTAGCCCATTTTATATGAGCCTTGGCCCACAGGACACAACAGGGATTTTGGACTATGGTCAAATATGGCTTCCTTTTTGCATGACAGAGCTTTAGTTGGCTTCTGCAGATGGCACGGCAGACTGTGTTTACCGACAGTGGTTTCTGGAAGTATTCCTGGGCCCATTTGGTAATGTCAAGGACAGAATCTTTCCTGCTTTTTCAGCTCTTTGTTGTCCCCGTGCAAACCTGTAGCAGGCATCAAATTTAAACTGAGCTCATTTAATGAATAAAATGTTAAAAATTCTCAGTTCAAACATGTTTTATGCTGTCTATAAAATATTGCTTATGTGATTTGAAAGTCTTTTAGTTTTTGTTTTATTAAAATAATATAACATTTCAGAAATTTGGGTTATATCATTTTTGAGAATGTTTTAAATAAATGCTGTTTCTATGAATCTGGCTTTAAAAGAAACATTGAGTTGCTTCCTGGTAACCAAAACTCTATATATTTCACTGCAGTTATAGTAGTAGTTCTCTAATTTAATTTCAATCAAGTACAAAGCCTGCCAATCAAAGGACAAATGAACAAAACCATACTTAATTTCTCCACAGGCCATCAAAACACTACCATCACTAGACCCCGAACTTGTGAGGCAAATCAACTGCGACCTTGTCATTAGTGCATCAGTGGTGACCCCCATAATCTATGATCCTCTGAGCCAAGCGTGCAAGATGTCAAGCAGCAATCCAGAAGCTGGGAACATTCACAATCCCGGTCTGTCCAATGCGTTTGGCTGAGAAAGCAAATGACAGTAAAAAGGCAGGGAAAAAGCTGTGACGATTGGCCTTCACACCGAGTGAATGCAAGCAGAATCACTTGCATATGCCATTGAACACAGTTGCAAACAGATTGTTGAATTTTGGTAGGAAATCCAACTGAATGAATAAACGCATTACATACTGTACATAGGAGGAAATCATGCACACCAGATGCTTGAATGAGCAGCCAAACCCAACCCATGTACTGACTGCATGACCACGATTTAATGCATGATGATTTGCTTTATATATTTATATCCAAAGTAGATTGCTGAAATGTAATGCATTTGCTTCATTACATTGGGTTTATTATTTAGTTAATGACTTCTATAAATTGTATTCATATAATATAATATAATAAAATATAATACAAGTGCATATACTGTGAAGAAATCTTAAGTCACACTAAATTGGTTTGAATACCTTTGCATTAGATAAAAAAATATCAAACCAAGCCCATTACTAGTAATTCAGAATGAAACCATTTAAATGAATAATTCACTTAAAAATTAACATCCAAGAAGTGGATTTTCTGTGGATTTTCTTGTGTCTTCATTGGAACAGATTTGGTTAAATGTAGCATTACATTGCTTGTTCACCAATGGGTCCTCTGCACTGAATGGGTGATAACAACAACATAATAATGCACAGCCCTCCAATCCATTCATTAATATCCTGTGAAGTGAAAAACTACATGGTTGAAGGAAACAAACCTATCATTAAGGTTTTTAAACTGTTGCTTACATAATCCATAATGAAAAGAAAAAAAGTCCATCTGTTGTTCTCTCAGATCAAAATCTACCCACATATTTGTTCAGAATTGTTTTTGCTTGTAAATAGTGCTTGATCTGTGCATATTTCTCTTCTGATTCAAACAAAATACATTTTTCACTGGATAGAGGATATTTTAGACAGAATCAGCGGTTTGAAGTTAAAATGTCTAAATGGAAGAATTTGTTTCTTACCAACAATCAATGTTTTGCTTCACAAGACATTAACTGAAGGACTGGAATGGAGTGGATTACTTGTGGATTATTGTGTTGTTTTTTTTTTTTTTATCAACTGTTTGGACTCTCATTCTGACGGCACCCATTCACTACAGAGGATCCATTGGTAAGCAAGTGATAAAAAGCTAAACTTCTCCAAATCTTTTCAGATCCAGAAAACATTTACTTGGATGGCCCTTAAGGTGAGTACTTTATCAAGAAATTTTCATTTTTTAGGTGAACAATTCATTTAATTTAAACATAAAACAATCCAAAGCATTTGCCAGTAGGTTTACATTTCTGTTCGGCCTATCTGATGCAATAAAATGTTTCAAGTGTGGCTTAAGTGTGCGATTACATGTTTGGTAAACTCAGTTCAAGTGTACTATTGACTTTCCCCACCTGGTCTAGCATGGATATATGCACAGCCTAGTATGAATTGTGCAGCTGCACAGCATCTTGCGGCATTTAAAATGCAATTTTTCCAAGTGCGGTGGACAACCCAAACACTACAGACTGTGCAATTTCCAATGCTCAGCTTTTTTTGCCCCCCATGTGAAAATAAATTTTCCTGCATATTGCCTGAAAATTGCAGTCCTAAATCATTGGCTGATTTTGTAATGAAATGTAAATGGGTTGTAGAGAAAATTTAATCAAGGTTTTAAAGTTGTTTATTAGATCATAACCACCAGTATGATTTTAAAAGCCCCATTAAGTTAAGTGAAATTGCAACTTGTGTGTAGCCTCCAGTGGCTTAACTTTCCAGACGTGTAAGTGAAGACAATTTGGCAGGACATATTTTGAAAGCCAATAGATAGGAGGGGGAAAAAAAATCTAAGTCATTTTGAATCTGTCAATAAAAATGATGAGTGCTTCATCTACATCTGAGAACACTGCTGACCTTCAAAACCTCTTAGTAGGCATAGCAGCCAAGTCATCCACAATGTACACAGTTATAACCATCAGATAAAATAAGGCACATTTAGTGCTCCATCTTTATCTTAATCATCATTGATTCTTGCCTGTGACCTCATAAAACCGAAAAAATGGATGGACAATGAGCAGGAAGAGAGAGAACATTGGGATATTTCTGAAGTTTACCTATTATATCTTTCAATACATATGGAATTTTACTCCACAGGCTGTTTGTTTTATGCAGTACGTATATTGTATATTATAGATATCCATAAAATAGTTTCACCAAAATAAAAGTAAAATGCATATAAAATGCATAGCAGGCATGTTCAAATTGCACACTTGAGTTTTAAAATGAATAAATCTCTTGAGTGACTTTAATGGTAATTAGTGTAATATGCATGATTATCTTTTAATAAGCATGCAGTAATGTAATTATCTTGTTGGATGTAGGTTTTGTGTGTTAACCTAGCTAAAGGTGTTTTAATTGGAGGTTAGGAGCAGAGCTACATAACCTTGAAGAAAATCCACCAGATGTTCCTGCTGGGTTACATCAGTCAGTCTGGGTGAACTTGACCTGCATCTAGTTAAAAGGATACTGGCTGTGTCAGGGCTAATAATCACATGTACTACATAGGGGAATTTAATAACTTCTTTTATTTTTTCAGATTTTATTATTTTTTTTTTTTTTTGATTAATTTTTGTATCTGTAAGACGCATCCAAAGTGATAAAGCAAAACCCACATAACCTGCATATTTTGTGGTATTTTCTTTTTACCCCAAATACAAAAGAAACTACGAACAAAGTACACTTTACCAGTCAAAAGTTTGGTCTAATTAAAATAAACTGTAATGTTTTTCAATGAAATGTGACCTGGACACATTCTCATAAGATTCAACCAGCTAGTTTCATTACATTTTCATGCATAATAAATATATTATTCCCTCCATTCTTAAAAAGACATTCATTAACAGCGCTTAGAAACACAAACTTTAATGCATTTTAAACTCACTGCATTCCATTTAGGCGAGATGAGCGCATCATTTTGAGAGAAAGAGTGATTAAAAAAAAAAAAAGCCAAAGGTCAAGCTCCTCCGCCTCGTGATTACTTTACCATCCTCGATTGCATTATTGTTTGTCTTCCAATTTCCTCTCATCAGGCTATCATTTGATTATGCAAATACGCAGCTGCGCTGGGCACCTTGGTCGTCTGGAATGTGATGCTTATCACCATGGCGATGGATACGGGGATTCAGGCCCGGCTGATCTTTCCTCCCACCAGCTTATTTGACACAACCCCCTTCCTTGTCTAGTCTCTGCCTGCCACGATGCGTGATGATGTGCACTGTGTTTATAAATAGCACCAGCTTTTCACATTGGTTTTACATAATCAGGACATTTCGCCTTGCGTTAAATCAATGTTGACACAGCACCAGGGGGACCACGGGCTTGATTGTCAGACATAACAACATCCATTTATCTCCCTTTAAAAACTTGACTCTGTTTCCTGCTACTATACAACGTATTTGACTCCAGACACATTCACACATCACATCGCATTAGCCAGATCATAATTGAGCATATCTGAATAGCTTAAAAAAGGATCAACAATATGATTGGCTCATAATTGACCAGATATCGGATGCGATCATACCTCATCAAACGGGCCGGTAAAATATTCATCAGATCGCACTCCAAGTGATTGGGTATCTCAAGATAACACAAAGAGAAAGGACACTCTTGAATTAAAGGGCACATTTCATGAGGAATTACATTTTTCTTGATCTTCTGAGATAAAAGAGATCATTTATAGTCTACGACGAATGCATACTGTATGCTTTGGGAGTCAAAACGTCCTTCTTGGTGGAAAAATATGACTCATACTTAAATCTGATGTCAGAGCGCTGAAACATTAACATATGATGGCCCGCATGTCAGAAACTGATCCCGTCCAGTCATGGTAAGCTAATATGTGCAGAATAGATAGTAGAAAAATGCGCATCACAAGTCTTTCACAATACTATTGTAGTTGTATTGTAGTTGGAAGAAAAAAAAATAAGCTTCATGAACTATGGTCTGAATTATTCTACAGGTTTAGACTCATGAAGATTCATAAAGCTTCATGAGTGTATTGATCATTTCTTAGAACGCCAAAACCGAACCCATGTGGTTATTTTTATAACAGAGTTGTTTTTTGAGTATTTGGTCAAAGAGCGGCCATGACCCACACGGAAAAAACCTATATAAACATATATGTTTTAATATAGGTTTTTAATATATGTGACATATATAAAATTGG
>JAUMHE010000042.1:15475969-15489214 GCA_032359235.1 Enteromius mattozi
AAAGACGTCATAAAAAGACGTCGTAATAACTATCATTCTGGCTGGTCAGAGGACGTAATTTCGACGTGCAACAAAGATGTCCAAAAGACGTTGTGAAAAGACATCATAAAACTTTCATTCTGGCTCATCAGGGGACGTCATTTCAACGTCCTACAACGTCCTACTTTTGCTCAGTGGGTTACTTTTATATCAAAACTCCCAAACTTCAAGAAAAATCTGAAAATGAGTCAAACTGCACCTCAAGTGGCTGCATAAAAAAAAGATGAACTCGTAATTTTAGATGCATTCATTATTATCTTCCATGCTATGATTTCAGAACAGCCCTGGAGCCCCTGTGGTGTGGGAGACCCCATACAGCGATACAAGACATGGAATTCTTGTTAGATTTGCCTTCGCAGAACTATCTATGAGAGCCTTTGCCAGGTCAGGTGTTTTTAGAGCAGAGCTTCATTCCAAAACAGTGCTGCATTTGGACACATGCATTCTTTGTTTCATAATTTGATACATAAAGGCTGCAAGAAGCAAAAATAAAGGGAAAAAAAATCTGACACTAAAGAGCATGATATTTGTTAATCATGATGAAAACCATAAGCAATGTAATTGTGCATTAATTTCTCTGCAAAGATTTTAATTTTCAACTCCACATGGAGGTTAATGAGATTTTATCAAATGAAAAGTTCCATCAGAAAGTGAGCTGGAGTTTATTTTTTTCTCACGCTCTGCTTCTCCCATCAGCCGGCGCTTACAACGGCAAACGCAATACATCAAGAGCCCCTCCGAAATTTGGCAGAAACAAAATGCAGGCAAAGATTAAAAGTTGATATGTTTGCCTTTGTATCGCTGATGCATTACATGAAGCATTGGATTTGTCACAAGGTGTGCCCACGTTTGGGAAATTTGCAGAGGGCTGGCGTTTTCATCAGTCACCCTGGGGGATAACGCTACGGGAATACTCAGCAAAAACCGCTGAGGTGAATGTGCAAACGCTTTGAGAAACCACAGGCTGTTTTGTCAGCAGAGGTGTCACATGAATGCACTATTAGGCCTTTTTTCAGAACAGCTAACATGATGTATGATTATGTCTTTGACACGCGAGCATACATTTTTAAATAAAGTGGCAAGAAGAATTAGATACCGGCTATCTGTGATGAGTTAATTCAAGGAGAACCGCTGTGACATCTGTCAACAGAAGCAAAACATAACATCTCTGGGGAAACTGTCGCATGCACAATGTGACACTGCAATTTTCATTTGTACCAGCATATATCTCACCTTTAAGCAAGAAAACGTATTTATATTTGTCAACAAAATCCAATATCACAATTCTTTCAATGATGAGATGAAATGAAAACCAAATTGTTTTTCCTATGCGTTAAAAAAGGAAGCTCAAACCTAAAGTCAACGATGAAAAGAGATTTTTGGAAAACACTTCCAAATCCACGTAAAGATATTCTAATAGCAGTAAGTAACTTCATGTCAACTACATGGTAACTAGTAGTCATTAGAGTATTAGTAGACTGTCTGCTTAATATCTTCTAACCCTTTATCTTGATGTGTCCAACACACTGAACAAAGTCTGCAAGCTATTCTACTAACCTTACCCTAACAGTCTACTCTGAGAGTTAGAAGACATGTAGGTTCAAATTAATGAGAATTGACATGTAGTTGACATTAAAAAGTTATTTATAGTTGGTAGAATGTCTAAAGACAAAGCGGAGGAAGGTGCGGAACGATGGCGGAGAAGGGGAGGTGGATGGATGCGTAAACAAGATACGGAAGGGAAGGAAACGGGCTTATTTAAGGTGAAGATGCTTGGACCTGATTAGGTGAGATGAAAATAGGCTGATTGAGTCGTGGCTAATTATTTGTGCGTACTTCTCCCGAAATTTGTTTATCAACATCACTGAGTGTGAATGTACTAGCATATTTTGAGTGGAAACTGTTTCTATATTCTTTTCTCTTTCTCCCAGTGTACTAAAAATACACCCTAGTTAATGCAATCTCTATACTATAGGATTTATAATAGATATCTCATTTTTGTCTATTTTTGTTCTCCTAAGGAAAAGAAAAAACATCTGAGGCAAAGTTGAAAGTTTAACTGAAAACTCTTAAGTTACGAAAGCACACTCTTTTACAACTGCTAATGAATGACTCTTAAATGTATTACTTAACAACAGCACTATAACAACACCTCTATAGAAAGTCAAAGGCTCAAGGGTAAAATAAGACCAACTCCGCAGTAGAAACCCAGAAAACACTTCGTCTGGAGTGCAAGTTAATCTTTGACCTCGGACATGGATTCCAGACAGTTTCCCTTTGACCCTCGGACAACAGTACTGGAGTTACACTCGCTTTAACACATAAGCTGATACAAAGATTTACAGCCAAGGACAAGAGAGGTCAGCGCTCTGTGGATGAGTCTTCTCACGAAGTCAGGAATATACAGTGGTGGGCAAAATGATTAGAACACTACTAGTTTCACCAGCTAAAATTGGTTTTAAGTGTTTCAGTAGGACATAACAGTCTACATTTCCAAACATTCATTGTAATAATCCAGGGAGATTTTTAGCTGGTGAAATACTAGCGTTCTAATCCTTCTGCCCACCAACGTATAAGTTCGCTGTACTGTACAGTTATTTTTTTTACATTTGTCGATTAAACAGAAACAGGATTGCTGGTGTCTTAACTCAGCAAAACCAGAAGAAAATATTTTCTTACAGATGGCTGACAGACTGAGAGCTTCACTAATATATGAAGGCACAAACTGTTTTTTTAACCCCTCACACATGTTCACAGCAATTGCAGGTCTGGAGATACCGTACGACGACCTAATATTGCCTTCGGCGGATGGATTTAATTCTGATGGTAAAAGAAGCAGAAAGAACAGGAGTATCTATCTTTTCTCTCTCCACAACATAATTCAAAAGACACTGATATTAATTGACGGGCCAATTGCACTCACTCTACGTTTCACTCTCCTGAGCCAGAGAGAGCAAAGACATTGATCAGACATGAGATTCACATTTATTTCAAAACTGTCCCACCTCACAGATGCACATCACATACTGATGTAACCATCACAAGCACAGAATAATCAATATTTTAAAACAAGGGCAACTGGTTTGCTCAATTATTATTATTATTTTTTTTTCCATTTAAGATATCAACTTTGTCTTAGATGTTACTCCTAAAATTCCTTTGAAGAAATAGGAAATTATTCTTAATAATAATAGTTGACATATAGTAAAATTAATTGTAGATAAATTTGTTGAGAACTATTCATCTTATTTGATTCCTGTTTTAATTGTCATCTAGGAATATTTTTAATAGGTTTTAAAGTTTCTTATGTTCTCCAAAGCTGCAACTAAAAGTAAAATACAGAAAAATCTGTAATTCTGTGAAATATTATTACAATTTTATTTATTTTTTATTAATTTGGATATGTTTTAAAATGTAATGTATTCCTGTGATCAAAGTTAAATTTGATCATCATAATCCAGTATTTAGTGTCACATCATTCTAATATGAAACTATTATATGAAAAATATATATATTTTTTGTCAGGATTATTTGGCTTTTAACATTTAAAAGAACAGCATTTATTTGAAAGCTTTGTATGTAAGTGTCTTTACTGTAACTTTTGATCAATGTAATGTGTCCTTACTGACTAAAAGTGTTAAATTCTCTATTACACGTTTGAATGGTGTTTTGTACATACATTTCAAACATCAAAATTTTTGGTGGTCATTTTTGAAGACAAACACTTCTAAAACAGCAGTAATCTTAATATAGCCCGGATTCATTATCCATGAACATCTGCAGCAACAAATATTTTCATAACTCTGCAATTATCGATGATTGCACACAAGGGTTGTTAGGCCAGTTTCCCTTCCAAAATTTTCTGAAGGAGCCAGGGTTTAAATTACTCTGACAATTTCATTTGCACAGCTTCAGTGAATTCTTTAACCCCCTAATTGTCTGTCTCTCTCTCTGTCTGTCTTCCTCTGTTTTCCTGTCTGCTATTCTCCCGCCCCTCGTCCTGGACTCTTCACGGCTATTATTTATAAAACTCAAACCTTTTAATTACACCTTAGCTCCCATTTGCTATCATGGAGCTAAACCAATTTTCTCTTAAGTAGTTACATAATAGTAGGTTTAGAGGTTATACTTTTCCAACATTAGCGCAAGAGGTGTGCATTTGTAAAGCAATTTGCTAACTTAACCGAGCATGTAGTTCATTTAAATATGCAAATCATCAATTTGTCAGTAAACTCAATTTTCGTGTTAATGATATTAAACAATCTGAATGTGCATAAATGCCTTATTTTCTTAAATTAAGGACAAATGGCGTCAGTTTTCTAATGAATCGGTCTCCAATTGTTGAATAAAGCTACCTTGCGCAAGATTTAATTGCATGTTATGTGCTATAATTAAATGATCTTGTTAGATCTAAAAGCTTTAAACACAAATAGCCTCGCATAATTACTACTGTCTAATATTCCCATCTTACAGAACACTCCCTGATTTTCAACAATAGCTAATTAATCAGGAGTTTAAAGCTGCTTTAATGTAATTCAGCCTCATATTTAAAATGACTGCCTATGAATGAACTGCAATTGATGTAGAATTTGCACGTTTGCACACTTACGGTCACACTCATCATAGCATAATGCATTTCTCATAGCTGCTTGTTTCTGAATAAATTTCCTCAAAAGAGCATCCTAAAGCAGACAAGCGCAAAGTGCCGTTCTGTGTGTAACATTTGGTGGTAAATTAAAAGCGACAAAAGCATGAATAAAACAGTGAAACTGGCATCTCATCTTCTGTTACAGTGGTAAACAGCTGGCACTAGTACTCAATGCAATACTCACGCTAGTGACGCAAATGTACAGTACCATCATTCAGACCTAAAGATACAATAAATACACCAATGAGAGAGAGAAAAAAAAAGTTAAATAAACCACTTTACATTCAGTTTTCTGTAGGCTTTGAAATCCTTGAATAGTCACAATGGAGCTGTCGATGTATAACCACCTTCAACATTTCAGTGCTGTTTATCATTGTGGCTTACATTCAAAGACAGCTTTTATCAGAAAAGAGACAGTATTGACCTCTAAAAGAGGCTATCTGATTCCTTGAAGATGTCAACAAACAAGCACTTTTTCCACCTAGAAGTCAATACAAATCCAGTTTAGTCCAAATGCATGATCTACATCATTACCCAATAACTGTCTGTCAATCTGCAGTCTTAAAAGAAAGGGGAAAAAAAAACATCACAAAAGATTTCGATGAAGTGCTTCAATTAGTGTTGCCTAAGAGCACTGACACTTCAGTCTGCCTGCTTTTGGGTGGACATGTTTTTTGCATGCCTGCATCAGAACTAACCAACTAATAGTGCTTTAAAAATATAATGGCAACAAGCAAAAGGCTAACGTTTTTAGACTTTTACTTGAAAGAAATTATTTTTCAAAAAATTTTAAACGCACTTTTCATTCGCCCCAGTGTCATTTTATTTTTTTTATATCCTGTTTTATTATTTACTAATATTTCAGATTAGCCTTTATTATTATTATTATTATTATTAGATTGTCATCTTTTTTGTTTGATAATTATTTATTTTATTAGTTTTGGTTATTTTAGTCAAACACAAAAATCAGTCAACCTACAATGAACCTAATGACAATTAGAAATGTTACCTTACCTAACAAATTTATTGATATTATACCATTAATGTATCATTTGAATGGTATTTTAATTTTAATGAAATATATGCAATAATATATGTATACTGTATATTTATATTTATTTATTATTATTAATAACAATGATTTATGTATTGTGTAGAATTTTAATTGGCATTAAAAATGTATTATATGTATAATAATAATGTGTTTTATGTATAATTATGTATAATAATTGCAGTTCCTTGCAGAAATATATTCCATGCTTGGGGTTGTGCTCCGGCACAGATGAATCTAATGTTTTGAGGTGAATCCTGTACATGGTAATCACAAATTCTAGCCTACATCTTGGAATATATGACTGAAATAAGTATTTTCACCATATACTGTGATCTGAACAAGTAAGTAACAAGTCTGCTGTGTGCAACTGAGCATAAAAGGGCATTCATTCTGATGATTGCTTAACTCATATCACATCAAACCATGCAGATTATTATTAATGCTATACTTTATTCTCAAATTAAGAATGTTAACAGCATCAGCATTGCGTGACTATGAGTACAGTGTGTATTAGCATGCAGTTTTTAATTTCTGTACAGTAATCTATAATTGTCACATCATTTGAATTTCATAATAAGAAATTATTTTAAACCAAAAAGCAAAGTATGCTCCCTTCCAACTGGTTGTCTTTAAAATACAAATCTTGTGTAATCCTAGTCTCTCTGTAATAAAAAGCACATTTAAAACTGGATTATAATTTAATTTAATTCACATGTGTTTCATAAATGCATATTCCTTTCTGGATTACAATCCGCCATCAAAACGATTTTTGACATTTAATTATTTTAGATGAGGTGAGAAAAGGCTATAATCAATCCTCCAGCTGCCTAGTAGCCACGACTCTTTATGTTCGCAGACATGACGTAATGATGCAGTGTCATGCTCGAATTTCCAGCGAAAACCTACTGTACCACTCAAATTAGCAACATTATTATAAGATAACCTTTGGGAATCTGGCTAAAATATGGCGATAGTTTTGAATACTGATTTCGGATCATTTTTATACCAAAAAAAGTTGCAAACTGCAGCTTTAAAAGTACTTGACATTACAGTTTTCATACATAAACTTTTTTTTTTTTTTTTTTACATTTTAATAGACAATAACAACACTGACATATCCTGACCATTCTTTCTTCTGTGTAGCGCGAACACAAGCTAAATTATTGGAAATAATCTTGCCATTTTTCCATACAATGAAAACAGGAAATGCATTGGTGTTATCAAGCTCAAAAACAACAGTAAAAAAGTACCATCAAACTGGTCCATAATCAATGCATCCTTAATTAATAGCTTTCCTTTAACATGGAAACATAATTAGTCAATGATGACTTCAAGTTTGATGCGTTACCTGCTCGAAGGCATTGTATGCCTTCAAAAGACTTGGACTACCGTTCACCAGGCATATGGATGACTTTCATGATAGATCTTAGTCTTTTTTGGGCCTTGTCATTTGAAATCACCCTCCACTTTGTTCTATGGAGCAGCTGCCTAAGGACATTCTGCCTCAGATCTGCTTTTGTGCTGCGCAGACGAAGGAAAACAATACAACAGCAAAACAGCACGGGGGTAAGTAAACCATGAGAACATTTTCGTTTCTGTGCAATCTACTCCTTTAGCTTGTCTTGGGTTTTATTCCATCTGAAATGCAAAAAACTACTCAAAGGTATTCCTCCTCATTCTGCAACCATGTTTACATCCTTCGTATCAGATAACGTAGCAATTTTCAGCCCAAGGGGTGTTAGCATTCCTGCGCAGCTCTCAAATCGCTGTTACATTTGATGAACGTTGCATTTCAGGTAAACACAAGGATCGCCGAGGTAAAAAGCTCTTTTAAAGGTCACTTTTATCCATCACAAGGCAAGTGTGTTCATGAAGAAGACATCAGGTCCCATGATGCATGATCTTAAATATATTCTTAAGGGCCTAGTCGCGATGTGGAAGGCCAGAGAGGTTAGCTCTTTTTTTTTTTTTACTGCTACATTATTTTATTTTTTTCCCTCCACCCCTGAAATGACAAGGGGCCACAAGGTTGCATATTGTTACCCTTTACCTTTGCTTTTATTGTTTGATTGATGCCACCGAGGACTGATTCAGCATTGCTTTATTTTCTTCTAGCAAGAGCGCTTTGAACTGATGCCTGTAAAGCGAAGCACATAAAAGGTTTGATGACATACCGCAGCAGGTGCGACGATTTGTGTTGAGACAAAGAAGAGGGGGCTTGCGTGACGGCACATTGGCACGATGAAGAAAGGATGTCACATAATTATGAGTGTAAATGTGTGCGCAGGAGTCACACTTAGAAATGTGTGAGACGTGGCTAAAGATCTCTTCAAAGAATAAGCAGCGCATTAACCAGAGAAGTCTATAATACCTGGATAAAATTATCTGTTGGCAATAGCACGTGTCTGACTGTACCTGCAGACCACGCTGATAGCTTTTCATTATGCTTATATATGCAAATAAGCTTTTTTAATTATACATACTAAAATCAAAATAAAAAAAATATTGAAATAACTTTGTATATGTATATAGCACAAATCTTTCTATTATCAGTTAATGGCAAAAATCTGAGATTCATTATGAAATATAGTGGCTTTAAAATGTGCCTGTAGTTCTCCCATTTCATAATAATACTTGGGAATAGCATATTTGGAGCAGATACATATTTACTGAAGCATTGCATTAATTAAAGCTGTGAATAACATTGTTATCCAGCTGTCTAACTGAGCAGCGACTGTAGATATCTTGGGATGTTAATGTTCTTTAGGACTTTTAAATACACATAGCATAAATAATGATCTTAATTGCAGTATTCTTCTGTCTCTCTCTCTTTTTTTAATCTTAACTGTAGTTATAGTATATATTTTGTAGTATATATTGGGAATGGATTCATCCTCAGTCGTATTGAAAAAAAAAAAAGCTCTAAAAAACAAGAACAGAGAGATATCATTGCAGATCACAGTGTTATTCTTTTGTTCAACTCAAGCGGAAATGGCGGAAATGTGCATTCATGGGAAAAAGTGAATAACCTAGACCATGGGCCAAATGTTTAACCATGCATCAGCAATTCAGATAAGGTCAAGATTTATCTAGGGTTCTCTTTCATTAGGGGACGTAATAAAGCTATCTTTATCACACAACCTGCATTTGTTCATTTAAATGAGCTGTTCTAAGGTCATGTGGCAAGTTCTCTGATATTAATTGTGTTAATCAATACGTAGCCGTCATTTCCCATATGCAATAGAGTAAAAAAAAACACTTTATAACTGATCATTTGAACCCGCTGCCCATCGAGAGAGCACTTTCAACAAGAAATTCATTAACCTCCTTCAACCTTCTAATCCACACTTTGGTCTGTAAATCTCACTTTGGTAATTTATCACAGACATGCAAACAGAAGTAAGTCTCTTAAACTACAGTAATGATGAGACCCCGGCTCAGGTCAGATAACCCCAGAGTGGTCACATGTCTGTCAGCACAGGCCCAGAGACTTGGTCTTATCATATTTCAATGGAAATCGCTACGGCTATTAGGAAGAAAACATTATTAAATAGTACTTAAATTAATGCTGGGACTTGAAAAGGAATGATAAATGTTTACCAGTAAGGCTTAGAAAGGTCAGGTGACTAATTGCTGCATCATGACAAATGACGAGACCGATTTGACAGTGATAGCACAAACAACAAATTAAACAAAGAGTTTTACTACTTGTCTTTAAATGTATTGATGAACCAAATTATAATAAATAAATTAATAAATTAATAAATTAATCATAAATAATGAAATAAAATAATGTAAAAAGAGCATAATGATACAGCATAATTGAGATCTATTTAAAATTGTTATAAATATTTTTAGAATTTTTTGATGTTGTGTTTGTTTTAATGCTAAGGTAATTTTCTGTTTTTGTCATTTGTAATAGGTTTTTTTTTTTTTTTTTTATTTTATTTTTAATTCATTTGTTTTAATAAATAAATATTCATAGAAAATTTTAATAAATGATTATTTCATTTCAAGAATAGTGTTTAGGCCATTACATAACAGCACAACACAACACAAAGTATTCCCTAAACAAACAAACAAAAAAAAGTTAAGGCTTATTGTATTTGCTTTGTGTTGTTTTGTTAGATAATGGCCTAAACACTGAAGTCCATTCATGAATTGAAATCAGAATCTGAATCCAAATCAGAATCAGAAAGAGCTTTATTGCTGAGTATGTTTGCACATACAAGGAATTTGTTTTGGTGTCACAGCTACCAGTACACAAGAGACAACAACAACACAAAGAAGAATGAAATAAAAATCAAAAACACAATAATACATTTAAATTAACTGTGAATTGTATGTACAGGTGTGCTATGGATTAAATAGAAATAGTATAAAACTAATGATTAGAAATGATAATAAGGAAGGATGAAGGATGTACTATACTGTAGGGTGATAAAATAAACATTGGTTATTGCACATATTTTTGCACAGTGGGAGATCTATTAACTGTTCATGAGGTAGATTGTCTGGGGAAAGAAACTGTTCTTGTGTCTGACTGTCCTGGTATTCGGTGCTCTGTAGCGCCGACCAGATGACAAAAGTTCAAAAAGGTCATAGCTCGGATGTGAGGGATCCTGAGTGATTTTCTGAGCCCTTTTTTCTATCTTTGGATGTGTACAGTTCTTGAAGGGTGGGCAGGAAATAAAATGAACAATATGAAATTCAGACAAGTTTTGGGGGATTTTTTATTTTTGTATTATTATTATTATTATTATTATTATTATTATTCAAATCCCTGAAATCTAACAATTACATTTAATGTTATCACTATATTATGTTCTAGAGTTGTATATATATAATGTATATCATATTACACAAAATGTTTACATCTTGGATTACTATTTACACATTTTAATTATCCTTATGTGATCACTTTTGTTCGCATTTCAAGGTCAGGGTCTCAAATTTTCTCATTTACACATCAGTATATTACTGCATGCTGAAGAAGAGAAAAACAGTCAAATCAAGAAATCTTCAGGAAAAAATAAACAGCAGACTGTTTATTTCAGATATTTACTTGTATTTTAGAGACAAACATGACTGATCACATTTACACCTGCTTTTTGATGCGGTCAACCAAAACGGATCAATACAATGTGTAAAGTCACTTGTCATGCACTGCCCTCATAACTAATGAGCGATTTACAACTGAGGTGTTAATACAGGTTCATTTTAGGTCAGCACTCCAGCTTTGACACAAGAGGAAAGCTACAACATTGACATGATGCCAAAACTCTCTTAAAAGAAAAGTCCACCCAAAAATGAAAGATTTATCCTCACTTACTCAAGTTGTTCCAGCCCTGTATGAATTTATTTCCTTTGTTGAACACAAGAAAAGAGATTGTAGTATTTTTCACAGTATTCTATTTTATTATTATTTTCATATGAAAGTCAATGGCTACCATCAATCTGATTGCATAATTTCATTTGGGTGAACTATCCCTTTAAATCTTCTGTATAAAACACTGCCTGAGAGATTTGTTATACCTCTGTAGCCTCCAAGCGAGCATGTAAAGTTCAATCTCATGCAATTGCGAATATTTTGTGTTGCTGTCACTGGCAAGGGCAAATTAATGCCATGAGAAAACAATCAGGAGAGGTTTCCATTGCACTTGTAGCAAAACGGATATGCATTCATTCAAATTTGCTTTAAAACTATTTTTCCTATATCAATAAAAACCGACATTAAGTAAGATGAAAGATAAACATTCAGATTTCCTCTTTCAGGGAAGCAATGATTGAATCATATCCCAAGAGCATATCATGGAAAATAAATAAAATCAGCAATGTTTATGAATCCATACACAGAAGATCTGATATCAAAGCATGAAGGGTGGGAGGAAATCAAAATATCAAAGAGAATATACTTTATAGGGGTCATATAATAAATGTTTTTATTATTTAAAAAAATGTTCCCGATGTCCACTTATAATGTCAGTCAATTTTTTGGTGCCAAAGACAGAGATTTTGCAGCTTAGAAGGAAGTTTTGACTTTTGAAATTTACAGTATGTTTTCACGGTACATCAAGTACATCTTTTATCTCCAAAGATCAAGGAGGATTTGATTCCTCGTGATACGAGCCCTTTAACTATGACTATGGCACTGGAGAACTAGCTGTCATCTTAATATGGTTTGAGTCCAAGGTGCTCCTTAAGATAACATCAGTAACCTCTCATCATCCTAAGCCTCTATGTCAGGTCTGAACACATCTCCTCCAGGCCATGAAGCACAAAGGTCAGAGAAAACGATAGTGATGTTTTCCCTGAGCTTCTGTATCCACCAATACAGAGATCCTGCAGGAGATCTGGACGACAGCAAGGTGAGGAATTATTCATCTGTAATGCAAATCATTTCTACGGTGTCTTGATTACTTCATTTTCTAGCTTATAAGTGACTTCTTCCTGATAGCTACAATTGTGTTTAACAGAAGTGACATTATTCAACAACCATTAGACTTTTTCAAGTGGAACATGCTAGAAAAATGAAAAGGGTTGTAGTAGACGGTATAATGCTTTTGTTATCAGCCTATTGTCTAGACTGTTTTTAAATTTGACCTTTATTTAACCTGCCAAGTGCATTTGTGATAAAAGAAAAAAGAAAAAAGAAAACTCTTTTTCAAAAGAAACCTGTCCAAGAATGGCAGTAGCATAATGAGCATTATGCATGCTTAGACTAACATATACACAATTGAAAATTTACATTTGATTCCCTGAACTGCATAATGGACTCAAAAGTATTAAAAGTGACCAAGTGCTAGCCTACAAGCATTGTGTGTTTCTACTATGCATTACAAAAAAAAAAAAAAAAAAAGATTTATTGCCTCGTTCTGTCCAGGTTTTGGCTTCAGAAATTGGACTTTAACCTATATATATATATATATATATATATATATAAACTTCTGGAGCAATAGAGAAGGCATGTCGATTCTAAATTGCCTTTCAGGAAACTAACATGGAGTAATAGCAGTCACAGTAACAGAAGTCTTCTGAACTGAATTTGGCAACACTTTATTTGTAGGTGTCCTTAATCCGCATTTTACATGTACTTACTATTATAATAACAATTAATTATGCATAATTGCATGCAAGTAACCCCAATCATAGCCCTAACCACATAGTGCTTTTAGGCCAGTATACTTGGTCACTTTTAATACTTTTGAGTCCATTATGCATGGTAAAGTTAAACCAGTTCAATAAACTGGGGTGCTATTATTATTATAACACTTTATTGTAGGGTCTCTTAACTAGTTGCTTATTAGCATGCATATTACTAGAATTTTAGCTATTTATTAGTAACAATTAAGCCCATATTAATGCTATATTCTACATGATCTTATTCTAAATAAAGCGCTGAGTTCCCGCTCTTTGGCTGACTTCTGACTCGATGAGTCATATACACCTAGGGTGGCTTCAGGGTGAGTAAAATATGAGGTAATTTTCCTTTTTGGCTAAACTA
>JAUMHE010000042.1:15490783-15502406 GCA_032359235.1 Enteromius mattozi
GTTTATCAGTACATTACAGAAAATAATGAACTTTATCACAATATGCTAATTTTTTGAAAAGGACCTGTATATATAGTTTTTTTTCCCTCTTCCAAAATGAAAAGTACTAAACACTACTTTAGATAAAATAATAATAATAGTAATTATAATAATAATAATATCAAAATAAAAAGTATAGAAATAATTTTGTATATGTAGTAGAAACACATTTTATTCATTTACTTACTATTAACTTTTCATTTTACATACTAATAACTGTAATGCATAGCAAAAAGTACATATATATATATATATATATATATATATACACTGTAAAATATTTTATAAATATTTCATATGAATACATTTAAGTGATACTACTACTACTACTACTACTACTACTACTACTACTAATAATAATAACAACAATATAAAACAATTATACAATTACAATAATATATATTATTAATATTATATAAAACCATTACAAAAGTTACCTGCCAGATGACGAGTAAACTGTTTCATATTCGCAAACTTTCTGTATATATAACATTAACTTATGTAAAACAGCCCAAATATATCATAAAACATTGTATCGTATATAGTATATACAGTATCTTACAAAATTATGCTTAAGTCATTGACTGAAAAAGTAGCAGTCTTCAGTTTTAGACAGTCTATTCTTTAGTTTGCCGTCATTCAATATACTGTACGTGTGTGAAATCTCTTCAGAGGGACCTTTACAGAGATCTCATCCAGGTGTAACGTTATCTTCCTCTTCCCACTCTGTTTTTAAAATACCATTACTCCTTGAAGGATAGAGACATGAACCCCAGGAACAAGTTCACTCGAGGCCTTAAAAAGAACTTCAATCTTCAACTATATCAGCTCAGGGTGGCTGGAGAGCAAGCGGTGTGCGTGTGGGAGATCCGCGTGAGTGAAAGAGAAGTGATAAAGTGTGTGTGATGGAACTCGTGAAGAATCAAGGAGCTTCCTTTTATAACAGCAATCATGGCTCAACAGCCTTTCAGATCCTGCAAAATGACAATTTAGTCATGGACATCTGTACCTGTTAACTTTGTCTCAATACCGTTGACATGAATGAGCTAGAATTAGTCTATTTTCAACCAAAGAAAGGACAAATATCACACATCTGTCAAATAAAGATACAACAAGCCTTCAGGATCAAGGTTGGCGGAAAAAGGCATCACAAAACTTCAACAATGACTAGCTAGATGGGGAAAAATATATATATATGGCAACTGTTCCCCTTGTTCAAATGACATTATGCAGTGAGAAATCAACGAACTTCCCACTGATTACATTGTTTTGGGTTGGAATGGCAATTGAGATTTGAGCTAGCTGTGAAAAACTGTGATACAAGACATTTTAAGCAGGTGATTTGGGTGTATTGTGAACATTTCAACATGACAACCCTGCTGGTTTCAATGAAGGTGTGTCTGATACCCAGGAATCTTTTAAATTGAAGTCTGTGAGGAGAATAAGATGAGCGTTCTGTTCTGTTGTTGGTATGATCATACTCATTTGCACTGGATGAACTGTAATTCACACCCATTAACTGTCAGACTGATTCCTGTACTACAATGGGGGTTCAAAATTGTATGAATGTGTGGGTCTTTAAAACAAATACTGGGACAGCGAAGCTATCAGATACAGTACAATACAATGTTTTTTTTTTGTTTTTGTAAATAACGATTTCTGTATTCATAGAGCAATTCAAACAATGCAAAACTGCATGGTCTGTTAAGTTAAATATGAATAAACCAAAACATACAATAGTTATAAAACCCAAATCTTAACCCTATGAATAAAATAAAAAATAATAATAAATAAATAAACCTATATAATTTTGGGTCCTATGATTTCAATATTATTTAATAAGAATTACTATGCATTTCCCTGAGAGTGTTTGGTTTCAACACATTTTCAAGCAAATAATATATACGTTTATAAAATTCTGGATCAAAACAATAAAGCACTACCACTATTTTACAAGATGCATGTGAGAAACAATATAAAATACCTACAAACATGTGAAATATTTTCGGGAATGTTTCCTCGTTAGTGCAATATAGCAAAAACACCTACAAACCTTTATAGTATTAACAATTTACTGTAAATATAATAATATTAGACAACATATTAAAATACTTTATATATTTGCAATAAATAAATAAATCCAACATGCAAAACTGAAATAAATACGTATCCAGTGATTATGATTTAAATTTTCCAGTTTGCTCCAATTTTGCAACTTCAATAGTTCTTAGTATTTAAAATGCTTTTACAGTTGTATTTTATCTCATTAGATAGCGAACTGATCTCATTAATATCTTTATAACAAAAGTTGTTTTGTTGCAGTCACGGTCAAGCTGTCAGTGCACATTTTTAAAAACAATGAACCTTGGTCTACCCAAATTTCGAGTCTAGTTTGCATCGTTTCCAAATTCCACAGCAATCTCAGATCATCATTAAGAAAAGTATTTCATCAACTCTTTTTCAAAGTTCTGACACAACATCAGAGGGAGTTTCTGGCCAATTATTCCTTTAAACTCTGGCACCCATTGTTCCTAAACACAATTACCGAGACACAGTCTAATTTATCCACAGTGCTGACATATAGGCATTGGTTCATAAAATGCCATAATTACCCATCAAAAAATATGAGGCTGCTCATTTAACTGCTGTTAATTAGTCAAACAGTCACAAACTTAAGGCAAGAATTTCCCAGCCATGAAACTTAATGCAAATCTAATTGATAATTGGAGTATGATTTTTTTTTTTTCTTTTCTTTTAGTTCCAGGTCCAAGAAGGTGTGTCATTCAGAATTCTGTACTGTGCACTACCTGCTCTTGGCTACGGTTGAATAATTCTTTTTCTGCTGGTACATGAACTTAATGCATAAAATGTAATGCCAGTTAATCAAAAATTAGTCTTAAATATAATTCTGTGAAATTCTCCCACCATGCTATTGTTCTTGTGTCTACACGATCATAACTGTTCCTGCTGTCAAGGCCAATTATGGACATTATTTTATTTTTTAATGTGTAGTTGATAAGACACTTCAAGCAGTTCTCCACAGCAACATGCTATTCTTAAACAGAAACTATTTTAAGTTCTTGTTTAATTATTACACATGTACATTCTTGCCATCAGAAGAGGTCAATTAAATTAAGTAAAAATATAGACAGCATGGAATAAATAGCAGCAAAAATTTATTTGCAACTGCATGACTGTTTAAAAGAATATGGAAAATGATACTTAAAAATATATATTGGTCATTTAGCCCCCCCTCATGTCACCCTAAACCTGTATGCTTTTTGAATATGCATTTAAATTTTTGGAATTATTCTTCAATATGCCTGCCAAAAAACAATACATTAACGAATGAAACGAAATTAAAAGACCTATAAACCTAGGCTACATATTCATATTAATTAAAACAAACCTCTTATTAAATAAAATCTTGATTGGAAATAACTTGGTGTCATGCTATTTATCATAGAACCAACCATAGAAATCACTTGTAAGCTTGTAAATTATAATTATTTCTTAGAAATAAAAGCAGTCCTGTGTTGTATCATTAAGTCAGTTGTTGGTTTTCAAATGCTCTAATCAAGTGCACCAGGATGGTTTTGATTACTGTGTGTTTACAATGACATTACAGCTTCAAACTAATGAGTAACACTTTACAATAAGGTGTAATTTGTTAACATTAGTTAATGTATTTACTAACATGAACATAAACTTTGTTAGTTCATGTTAGCCTCCAGTGCATTAACTAATGTTAACAAACACAGTTTGTGATTTTAATAATGCATGATGCTGAAATTAGCAGTAACTGAGATTAATAAATGAAATAGAAGTGTTGTTCATTCTTAGTTCATGTTAACTAATGTTGTTAACTATGAATCTTATTGTAAAGTGTTACCACTTAATGCTGTGCTCTTCAGATTTACCTGAGGGATTTACCATTTTTTATGGTGACACCGGTGAAATAGATTTTTGGCCCTCCCTTCCCTATTAATATGCAATTTTACCACACCAGCAAACTAAAATATTTTAGAATCAGTGCTAACCATTACATTTCATTTGGCTTGAGTTTAGTCACTGAAGATGAAAGCTAGTTCATAATTCATTTGAAAAAGGATAAGACCATTCCATTAATAGGCTCCAACATCATGGCTACATCACCACTTTAAGAGTGCATTGTCTCTCTAATAATGTTAATGTCCTAAAGTCACAAACACATCTTAAGGCATTGTACAGATATTTAATTTCACATTTCTGTCCTGAAAATTTCTGTTTCTCACTTCAAACCTAATGTTGCTAATTCCAAAATGCAATTTTAAAACTAGTAATAGAGGCTTGAGCCATTGATATGCAGGGTAAGGCCCTGATCACACAGAACATGTTTTTTTTTTTACATTTAAAAATGGTAGATGCACAAAAAACACATTACTTAAAAAAAATTAAAATTAAAAAAAAAAAAAAAAACTTTACTTTACAATATGTGTTTACTTATTTTATTAAATTATTATTATTATTTTTATTTTTTTTTACATGTTCATCACCACAACAGAAGGCCCGCCTCTGCATTCATTCGATTGGACAATGGAGAAAAAAAATGTGAATGACGTTGAGCGCTTTTCTGTTCAGATTTGCTTTTTTCAACTTTTTCTATGAACAAGATATCGAGGGAAGGTGGTTGCATAATTTCATAGGAGGCTTCTCTTGCTCTGATTGGACAATGATATAATCACGAAATGTGGAGCCAGCCGTGTTAATTATTTTCGCGTGCTCTTCCCGAAATGTGTTTATAAACTTCCTATGATAAAAAGTTGAAAAGCTGAGAGATGCACAGACACCTTTTTTGTATATTTTATTTTTGGTTGGTGGTGAGCATTCTGTGCACTGTTTTTGCCCCCCGGGTGCCTCATGTTTTTGCAGAAGCGCCCAAACTTAAAGAAAGCAACTCTGACCAGAAAAGCGCTCGACATCATTCACATTTTTTTTCTCCATTGTCCAGTCGAATGAACTCAGAGGCAGGGCTTCTGTTGTGGTGATGAACATGTAAAAAAAAAAAATCAATAATAAAATAAAATGAGTAAACTCATATTGTAAAGTAAAGTTTTAACAGCAAACACCAAAAAACCCTGGGCTCGGGAGTACCGCCGAGCTCTAAGCCCTCTTCCTGGACAGCATTTACTATGCTTAATTATATGTAAGTGCCAGTTCGTGAAATGCGTGTAATGAATGGCACTTCATTGACACACATAAGCGGATTTCAACAGAACAAAATAATAATAATAATAGTAATAATAATAATACTAATAAGTAATTAAATAAATAAAAAATAACATTTCAGATATTCTAAATCTACTGCATGCATCTTAATCTTACCTGTAAACTAAGAAGAGGCAAAACTCTGTAGTAATAAGGGCAACAGTCTATAGATGGCGCTGCGGAGGCGCTGCCGCCATTTTGGACTGACAACTGACTGCTGAGATTACTACAGCTGTACTGCAATAAACTGGATGGATGTTGTCAGTGAAGTGCAGGGAAGAAGTGTTGCAAGGAGGAGTGCAAGAGATCACTTGTGTACTTATTTAACAGGATAAGAATTCATCATATATTGCGCACCCAAAACTTTGCCCAAAATCGACGTATCTCTCAGCCTAATCAACAAGAAGGACAGTAACTCATCAGTAAATTATTGACACTTCCATTCTACTCCTCTCTTATGTGTTACAATCTCTTTTAATTTTTTTTCTTTCCCACAATCTTTCACTACCACATCCACTTTATTCTCTATTACTATTTACAGTTTTGTTAAATGTGTGCACTTGAACAGAAATTACAGAAACCTTACAATAGTTCCTGGAGTTTTATATATATATATATATATATATAAATAAACGTGTACCATTCATTTCAATGTATTTTTTTTTATTAAAACATTGTGAATAAATATATGACTGTGTCTGCTTCTATTAAATCAATACTAAACCTCATTTCACAAGTTCGTGCTTCCTTATGATAACAATTTAGGCGTATTGGTGTATTTGGCGTGCTGTCCAGAGGGCGAGCCTGGAGGTCGGCGAACACCGAGCCCTAGTTGTTTGAACCCTAGCGAGGGCTGAGCTCGGGGTCCGCCTCGAAAAAATTACTTCAAAGCAAATTCTGCGAATCATTTGATTCAAAACAGGACTTCATAGCCTGTTTCGCGAATAATTTTATCCCCACCGAGGATAAAAATAATTCAGCAGAGGCAGGGATGCATAAACCAGAAGGGTGTAAATCCCCCCCATCCTTCTCTACAAAGCGCACCCTGTAAATATAAGCCTATGTGTTAAGTTCGTCTAGCACAACTGGCTCATATTATTCTTTGGCATTTCTGTGTAGGTGTCAGTCCAAAATGGCGTCAGCACAGTAACCTCATGGGCGGAACTGTTGCTATGGAGCGTTCTATTGAGTTTCACCTCTTGGTCTTCTATACTCTTTGCTGTAAGTAAAAGTTAACTCTGCCATGTGCTTGGTTTGGCCTTGGCCTTAGTAGCTGTGAGAGCTCCCCCTAATGGTTGGATGTCAATATGTGCTAAATGCAACCACTCATGAAGTTCCCAAACATAATGAATAAGAATGAAGAAAAACATTAGCATTTTCAATTTCCAGGCAACATGAATAATTGAACAGGAATGAAAATGCACCAAATTTTAAAATCAAATGCAGAATTCTAATTGCATGACTAATCTTGTCACCACGGCCACATGATTCTCTAATTAGCAAATTAAATAAGGCATATAAATAAACTGGATGAAGAACCGTCACCTTCAACTCCACCTTGCCAAGAAAAGTGCTTGTGGTTTCGGCCAGTCCACAGCTTCATCACAATTTCACCATGCAGCTTGGCGCATCGACCATAACATCTTCAAGAACAGTCAGGAACCTTGGAGTTTTGATTCATGATCATCTGAATTTTACAGAAACTGTTTATAAATTCACACTCCTGCAGATTTGCCTTATGCAGCATAAAGAAGATCAGACCCTTTCTATCAGAGCATAAAAATCAAGGCATTGATATTTACCTACAAACTTGTCACTGTAGTGCACTGTAAATATATACAAAATATTAATTTATAATTAGATGTAGACTAATAGTTTTCAATGATATATATATACATGTGTGTGTGTGTGTAATAAATTGAGGATAAAACATATTTCAACATCTATGATCTAGCTCAGTTGCATTCTGGGATTGGCTTCTCTGTGCAAGTGCTGCATTGAATTTAGCTTAAATATGTCCCTGACTGCACACCACCTCCAAACGCTGAGCGATCAATTAGCAGGTACTTGGAGATTTATAATATTCATACTGCATTGTTCTGCATATATAGGCTTATTCATTACCAAAGGTAGTGCTTTTATTAAATGCTGCAGTGCTGTGCAACTCTATACAGCCTCATATGCAAATATCCATTGCAGGAGTTAGAAGCACATTCTGTGTCAAATATAAGCCGTATATCAAATCACTTTTTGGGATATAGTGTCTGGTGTCCGCAGCCTTGGCTTTCAGAGTTAAAGCCCATAGGATTCACCAATTTGCACAATCAGTTATAAATCGCAGTGATATATTGAAGCAATTTAGTGGTTAACAAAGTTATTGGCACTTCTCCAGTAAGCCTTATATTAGCATGGCAGTCATCACACTGTTCTCATTTCATTTCATGCCTCAATCATTTGAAATCTGTGGAAATGAAGTCGCTAGAGTACAACAAACAAGATGTCAAAATTTTATGAGAGTTCAGCACTAGTGTTGAATCAAATAACTTATTGAGTGTGAAAGCATTATATTTGCTTCTTATAAAGGTCATGTCCTGAAATTCATACCTAAGGGGAGTCTAAGAGAAGACTTCATATATATTAATGTCATTGATTCAATGCATCACTTTGACAACAATAAATCCACTGCTGTAATCATAAAATCATATGGTTATTTTCAGTATTGTTGAATGGAGAGAGATAACATATCTATCTATCTATCTATCTATCTATCTGTCTGTCTGTCCATATTTGTCTATCTCAAGAGATCCCCCTGATCTTTGTTGTTGGCAAGATTTCCCCCACCAGACTTCATGAAGCAGCCATTTGTGCCACTTGAAACTCCCTTTGGAGTCAAGTTTCTAGCTCAGAGTTCATTTGCGTGCCCCTGCGTGTAGACCAAGGCGATCTGAGTGGGATGTAATGAATCGGAGGGGTGCATAATCAGTTTCTAGCCAGCTAATGAAGTACCCGCGTCGTATTCCTGCTTAGCAGGCTAGTCATTAAATTACCCCTCGCTTTCAGCCCACCTTATATCTCTGCTGCACTCATGCTTTGCACTAAAGAGAGCTTGCCCTTCATATCTTTTGAACTGATATGAACTTTAATACCTCAAAAATAACTTACATACATACACTAATAAGAAAGAAAGTTAACAAGTAAAGCATGAAAGAAACCTAAAGGAAAACGATAAGGAAAAAAAAGAAAAAAGTAGAGACTCCCAGCTGTTTTGCAGGCAAATTCCATTTTCCCGAATAGTGTTGACCACTCCAGAAAACCAATTTGATCTCCTCTTCATTCACCCTGTGCTGCCAAGGGCTGGACAAAAGAAACGACCTCTTGCTTCAAACCACCTACTAACATTACAGCAGGCTTTCACTATTATCCTACCATATCCACTTCACTATAAATGCAGTTATTTTAAGACTATTTAATGTTCACTCACTGGACACTACATTGACATGTCAATTTAGTACCCAACATGTTATCAGTGCAATCATTCTTTGAACCTGTAGTTATAGTGTATGTGCCCTCTTTATGAGTCACTTAAAGCTATAAAAGATGTGTTTTCAAGCCTGTCAAATGCTGTGTTTACACTGTTGTTAAGATACATTTTAGTCAAATGGATCAAAAGTAGACATATTCCTGTTTACATCTGCCATTTTAATCCAACTCTTCTTTACACTTTTAACTTCACACCTGATTTTAAGGGGAGGGTATAGCTTTTTCTGATCTTTCGATAAAAACTCACAATTTGAAACTGTAAAGTTTGTAAATCAATGTAAATTTGATAGATTGATTTATTGATTGATTTCAAATTCACAATATTTAGTATGCAAAATGTAAAAATAAATAAAATATGTGTGTGTGTGTGTGTGTTCTACAAATATTATATAAACACTATACCATAAGTATTTGTGACGAGTCAGAGACGGATGGATCCATTTGCAGGCTTTTATTGAGACTGACAAGCACAGTCGGTATCACAGTGAACAGTACACAAAGGGACAGGCAAAACTCAGAACGGTAAACAGGCAGGAAGTCAGGGCGGGCAGCGATCATCAAAACAGAGTAACAGTCCAGGTAATACACAGGTAATCCAATAACAGTAGAAAACGCTCGGAAACGTCGCCAAGGCAGAACAAAACTTCGCAAAGTCCTGATACAATCCATCCGCTTAAATAGGCCTGATAACAAGCTACACCTGGCAGGAATCAGGCCTAGGTACGTGCGTAAAAAGGGTCCGGGTAGGAACGTTAGTATTCTGGCGAAGGTTCCTGCTGGTGACGGTCAGGAAGAGCCACGGAGGTGCGGCTTGTGACAGTATTATTTAGCTAGGACACATTAAACAGATCAAAAGTAATTTTACAAAAAAATTCTATTTCAAACAAATAACATCTTTAGTCATCAAAGAATCCACAAAAATATTAAGCAGCTTTTCAACACTGATAATAATAAAAATAATAATAAATGTGTCCTGAGCAGCATGTGACAATGAATGCTACTGAAATTGTATTAATTAATTAATTCATTATATATAATGTCTTTAACTGTATAAATTACATTGGATATAAATCATTTGAGATTTAGGGGCACATGGTGGGTATATAATTTTGTCATGAAATGAATTTCTGGTTTGGCTGAGTGTGCTTTTCAGAAAGATGAATTAGTGGAAAAATTGTGTGCAAGCAACTAATGTCTATTATGAGTTAGTGAGCCATGCATTATGAGAAAAAAATAAAGATTTCCCCCTCAAGGCTTCTCTTGAAAGCTAGTTTAGATATAACCAGTCTGACACCCAGTGCTTGTAAAGAATCAACTTCTCAGAGCTTGCCAAGCCTTAGTGATTGTTTATGAGCACTACATGTGTAATGCATGCATTTAAGTGCCCGGTCTATGATTAAAATGCAATACCCTTGATGCAACTTGGCCCTTTAAATGCTTGTTTCCTCTATGTTCATATGGTTCCTAAAAGGAGCGCAGATGTTCATTTAGACTTTGGCTTATACCTTCCATGCAAAACCCAGTACATCTGCTAATGTTCCTGCTCTGTTCTAGGGGGTCCATAATTACTCCAGAAGCGAGTTGTGTCTTGGAACAAAGAGCATCAACAATGCATCATATGTTTGTCTTCTTTCTCTTGGTGAATGTGAAACCGTGCACAGTCTCCATCATTTCTGATGCTGGAAACGCTCTTGGGATGTTCTGTTTTGTTGCAGATAATGAATGTGCTTCAATGACTGGTGGTTCCAAGAAGATTTAAATCCCATCTCAATCATGTTTTTGCTCTTTTTTTTTTTTTTTGCTGGTGAGGATGTTGTGGGTATTAGTCATAGTTCAGGCTATAGTATCATTCACGGCATAGCATTGCTCTTCCGTTTGAATTTGCACATTACAGTGTGCATGTTTTGGTACTGGAGAAATCATGCATTAAGAATTTGACTTGATGTGAATTTGAACAGATCAGGGGCATCTGTTGCAGGTAAACTACACTGTAAAATCCAATAGTATATCTTACTAATACATACTTAGTTACCTATACTTAGTTGTTATTATTACTAGGATTCATTAAGTTACAGATAATTTTTGACGAGTAAAATGACTTACTTGCTTCTATGAGTAAGCCTTACTAAGAATATTCAGATCGCCACAACAAAACTAATGGCATTAATTCACCAGTAGGAGGCAGCCGTCCACTCATGTGTTGATAATGTGCAAGAAAACAACAGAAGAAGAAGTAACGGAGGTTAGCGTGTGCGAACAAGATACGTTTTGAATTTGCGCGCTGACGCCGAGATTAAGAAAGAGAGCGACTGCCACTGGATAAAGACTGATTATTTCTACACAAAAATAATAAGGTAAGCTTAAAAATGTGTGTATGGAAATTTCGAAGTATAATTCAAGAACATGCCAAAAGTCACCAAGATGAGTTTTCAGCTGGTTTTAAAGTCAATATTTAGGTGCCACATTTTTTTTTTTTTTTTTACTAATAGAGTTAACGTTAACTGTTTAGGCCAACAGTAATCTTTTGCAGTGTTCCTGCTATAATTTTATAACAATGTGTATATCAAAGTGTTTTTTTAATTTAAAATGTTAGCTATATATATTTTAAAGCATAACAATATATGTTTAATACATAACAATCATGTACATTTCGTGATTATACATTTAAGATTAATTAGCTCTATGTCTTTCAGTAATTGGAAATAGGAATAATAGGAAACGCTGCTTTTGAGTTGGTTTTATGACTGAGACCTCAAATAGATGTGTATAGAAATGCCCTTTCTTTCTTTCTTTCTTT
>JAUMHE010000042.1:15520323-15537293 GCA_032359235.1 Enteromius mattozi
TCTACATAATACCTGATATTTAAGTGTTTGCTGCTTCTTTTCAAGAAAAATAAAAGCTTGTTTTACCATAGAATATCAGTGTAGTTAAACATCTGATGTTGGTACTGTGCTCCTAGAGGATAACAGCTCGAAGAGACTGGACTCTGTGCTGCAGGTGTCTGATCACTAAAAAACAAACAACAAAACATCTGTGAGCGTTCTAATATCAGTATATGTAGGGTACATATTTATATAGAATGATTTTGTAGTCATAGACCGACGCACTGTTTGTATTATCATAAAAAGAGCATTTTATATCTGTGAAACAAATTATTACTATTGTTTAAGACGTTAAACATATAGATATATATTTATAAAATAGATTTGTGACATGTGATTGGTGTTAGGGATCAGTCTGGATGTGTAAAATGCTCAGTGATTGAGATATATACAGTATTTCCTGAGTTATTTATTTTACTCAGGCTTTCATCGATTTTCAGACTAGGCTTACATGCTCATTGTCTCTTGATTTAAAGGTCACGTCCTCCAAAGAGAGAAGTGGTGAGAACACACACTGTCATCCTGGGTTAGCTGATGACACTCTCAGGCATTGAGTCATAGTGAAGAACGTGCTGGAATGAATCGCGCTTAGAGCTGCTTTAGAGTATTAGAGGTGGAACAGCAAACATGAAGGTTGCAAAATTTATCAGCGATGAAATAGATATGACCTTTTCAATTTGATGTTCTCTGTATCTCGGGAATTGGCATTGTGATGAAGTGTTTTGCCATTCTTTCACATCTATGTCAATACGGAAGTGATGATCTTAGCCGTCCACATCGATGCGTGTCAAACTTCAATATTGTCTTCTTTTTTTTTTTGTCTGATGAAAATGTGGAGCAAAAATCATACAGCATGGAGTCTTTGACAAAACAACATTTTCTTTCCAGCTAAATGTTGCTTTAAACTGTTGATAAATATTAATTATGATCATGATAATGAATAAAGCTAAAAAAAAACCCAAACAAACCAAAAAAAAAATCTTTAAATATTTCATGTTCAGAGATTCATACGACAGAATATTCTTGTGAAAATGATCAAAAATGATGTTTGTGGCTGGCAACTTTTTTATGCTGGTAGGGAAAAAGTTAAATTTGCTTTATAAATTTAGGCTTGTCCTCTAGAATTTAAATCTGATGTATTTCAACAAATATTAAATCTTTTTAATTTGACTCTCAAAACTGAGTATTGAGAGTATTAAGGTGTATATAGGTATATAAGTATATAGGTGAGTATTTCCTGGCCAGAAAGTTTGAAGTAGTTTTAAAATCTTCAAGTTTGAAGGTTTTTTTAGATTGAAATTTGAAGTAGCTTTAAAATTTAAAGGTTTTGAAAGCCATGCAGTCTATCAGAAAAAAATAAACAGACAGTCCATTAGATAGAGAGTTGCTGCAAACTGAAAATCACTTGCTTAATAAATGTGTTATAATGTAATGGAAACTTGGTATGAAACCATGTGAGACTATACTTATACAACAGTTCTTTCTGGTTCTCAAAACTGATTGGCTGAGAGAGGAGTGTAACATATAGTAATAACAGAACTCCAGCTGTTTCCCAGCCTGCATGATGGTCACCATTATATATATATATATATATATATTTTTTTTTTTAGGTGTTTAGACTTCAAAGAAATGAATATGAATGAAACTTTTTATCAGTCATGTGTTTTGCTATTTTTTTTTTTTTTCTCACACTTAACCTTCACGTCATGTTTCATTACGCAAAAGTTTAATATGCTCATGTTCTCGAGATTGGAGGTAACATGAGGTAAAAGCATGAGAGACAATGGTACATTTCCATCTTTATACCCAGCAGTACAACTATCGCTCAGATGAGTCGTGCGGAAGGCTGAGCTTGATGCCGTTTTCACACCCTAAAGCACAGTGTGACATGAACTTTAACAACCCTGTTGTTCAGATACTAGTCTCACCTCACTGTATAAATATTGTTACCACTGTGAATATGACACATAAGCTTTCATATGGACAGTTAGACGTGATTAAATCAGTTCGGCTGTGAACACACACACGGAAGGTAGCCAACATCTCCTTCATGTATTTTTATACATTATCTTCACAAGTGCTCATGGGATGATGTTACTGTACTTGAACATGAAGGATCACATGTAGCTGCACATTTCCGCTCAAATTCATTTCGATCAAGTTAAACAGTGCTTGTGTTTTGGATGTCTACATATGAATCAATGTTGCACTCAATATGCTAATGTTCATCAAATGGGTTTATTTACATCAAGGTTATAATTAGACCAAACCACATCATGTACAACAGATCAATTTGAAAATGGCCTGTAGCGATGTAAAGTGCAAATTAGCAAAATTGAGGTTGATTACTTTTCAACAAGTTGCACCTTGATAGATTTGTATGTATGTATACGGGGGCACTGATTTTTGATTTTGCTTTTCATGAGCCACTGCTGCTGCTTCTGCCTATTTGAAATGATTGAAGGAATTAGTGTGATTAATCTAAACGGTATGAATCATGGGAGGCATAATACTGAAGAGGGACAGGAGAGTGAGAAAGACAAACGGTATAATTTTATAACTGCATTTTGGTTGCACCTATCTTGAATTTGACATCAATCTGCACTTTTTCTGTATGTTCATTCCTGTTTTGCAGTACTGATAAGAAATGTCGATCCTCTAGAGTTAAGGGGAAAAAATTAAAATTTGCTCATCATTGGATCCTTTGCAGTGAATGGGTGCCGTCAGAATGAGAGTCCAAACAGTTAATACAAACATCACAATAACTCACAATAATCCACACCACACCACCCCAGTCCATCAATTAACATCTTGAGATTTTTTGTGAAAAAACTGTAAGAAACTTTTAACTCTAATTTCCTGCCAAAATACTAGTTCTTAATCCATAATAACGCTTCCTCTGGTTAACAGGTCACCAACAAATCCATTTAGAAATGTTTCGTTGTCTTTTTTACTAAAAAAAGTAATATGGAAAAGCAACTCACATTATAGTCAGAAGCAATGGTTTGAAGATAAAAAAACAAAACAAACAAACAACAACAAAAAACATCTTAATGATGAATTTGTTTCTTACAAACACAAAAAGTTTTGACTTCCCAAGTACTCATTCAATAGATTTCTCCAAATCTTTTCTAATAAAGAAACAAACCAGTCTACATTTTGGACTGCTTTAGGGGAATTTGGGGTTTTGGAAATGTAGGATTTTTAGGTAATTAAAAAGGAAAAAAAGAAAAAAGAAAAAAAAAGACTAGCAGAATGGAGGATATTGGAAAAACTTAAAGACATCAATTAAAAGAAAAAAAAAGAAAAACCCTTGAATATTATCTAATATTTGAATGAATGATCTGCTCAAACAAAACTATTTAAAATGCACTCGGTGTACATTTAAAATAAACAACATCTCTGGCCCACTCTTATGTTAAAAAACACGAGTGAATGTTATGCTACTGGTCAGCCTGATATTGTCCATTTTCCACAGAATCTCTTGGGGGAAGGTAAATGTCACTAAATGTCAGTACTGCTCCAAACGCCCCGAAATCCAAATATTACCTCATTTATTATGCCTAGTACTTCTCAACAGGTTTAAAACCTATTAATTTTCTGTTCACCTTTTCAGGTCAATGCATTCGCCACAATCATGCTTTTCATTACTCTACTTTTCGGTGACCTCAAATGGTTTTGCACTTAAATAATATGAGAAACAAACCTATCTACTTTCATGATCTCATCCCTTCACATTATTCTTCCCTATGTTTGCCTTATAATCTATTAATAAATTTCAACACATTTGCGAGGCAATGGCCACTTTTTACGATCCAATCAACTGCTGATGTATACAATAAAGTCCCATGTTTTTAAATTGAATATCTAGGAATCAGGAATATCTTATTTGCATTCAACTCACAAATCACCAGTTGAATTGTTTACCCAGATATCTGTAAAATATGATCTATTGCACAAAACATCCAGATTTGCTGAATTATAATAGTTCTACACCTACTGATTATGGTGGAAATCTGTGAAACTATCAAGAGAGTCTTTTCAATAATTCATGATCCTGTACCAAGACGCACCTGAACCCGAATAGCATACTGTATGATAAATCTGTGTTACTATAAATCTCACTCATACGCAATCAATAACATCTAAATACATGTGTATCTGCAATCATCCATCATCATGAAGAATACAGATCTGATTCTGTTTTCTCTTTTTGGGTCACCATGAAGAGGTTTTTCACAAGCCATTCGCTCTGCATTAGGGTTATCATCTAGGGCTGAACACAGTATGTCAGCTATGATGATCATGAGAGTTATATAGTGTAGAAGAGACTTCGAGAGCCTTTCAACAGATGTGTTGAGAGCAGCCACACAATCTGCATCTAATCTATAAGCATAAATCTCATAAGAGTGGGACAGGATTGAGCTCTGGCTACAAAAGGCAATATCATCGTCCGCCAGCCATGCATTCAGCGGCACAAGCCCCTGAAATGGGAAGACGCTCCATACCTGCGGATGCCAAGATGGGCTACGGAGATAATGCGTCTGACTGCAGGTCCAAATGTGTGATTTGAGGATGGAGATATGGATCAGTGCACTCCAGCACAATTTCTTTTTTTCCAAAAAGCTGTTATAGAACAGTCATATCTTAGCGGGACATTCCAGCACACTTTTATAAGGAAAGACCACTTTAGCAGCTTTTATCCTACTCCACCGACACATCACTTTTGTAGAGTATTCAGATGACATCCTTATGTCATACTCATTCTCATGTCATTCATGTCCTGTATAAATAATTATTTATCTATTATGTTTATTCATTTACATTTTACTTATTTTTTATTTATTTTTTTACATAGAATCTAAGCATATTACATACCATTCAAGTTTGGGGTAATTGCTATTTTTCTTTCATTTTCAAGGCAGAGTCAGGCCGAATGCCAAAACAAAACTTGTTGCCAATCAGCAGTAAGGGGTGTGTCTATTCATGATGTGGAGGATAGAGCATTCAGTGAGCAGCCGAGGCAAGCCACAGAAAGATAAAAATTAAAAGAGCAAAATGTCTGCGGAAGGCAAGAAGTAGGACCCGTGTAAATATCTTATCAGCTTTCCAGCACTGGAGAGAAGTCAAGGAGCAGAAGGCTTGTGATCAGACGCCGATGTTGCTTTGGTTCTTTTTGGTAGGTGAACACCATGTCTACACCAGACGCCAAGTAGGGCTCGCTGCATACCACAACATCCAGGGGGCGTTGTTGGATCCTAGGCATCTAGGAGGTGGAGAATGGTAGGTGTGTAGACGGTGTAAAGTTGGTTCACTTCCTACACCAAGAGTTATTTTGTACAACGTCAACTCTGTTGCCACAATATCAAAAGGAAAACAAAATGTATTAATGATCTCACATTGGGTTATTTAAAGGTCTTTTAATAATTTTTTCATCAGTGTCATGTGTTCATTTATGCCAGCAAGTGGGAGTTTTTGGAAAAATAAATAAATAAATAAAACCTGTCAATTCCGTTACACTATTGTCAGCATTGTTACTCTATGCACTCCCAGAAATAAAGGTACAAAAGCTGTCACTGGGGCCATACACTTTTGTACCCATTAGGTTCAAATATGCATGGGCGTAAATCCTAGGGGGGACAGGGGGGACATGTCCCCCCCGATCCGAGGGTTGTCCCCCCTAAAATCATTAAAGAAAATCACACTATCGTGAAAAATACATGTATGTATACCTAAAAAATAATTGTGTAAGTAGAAATACAAACGCAAAAAATGCATTTCGAAATAGCTCCCCCTCCCCTTCCTCACAGTGGTTTGGCCCACTTGGCGACACTTTTCCAAAAAAGTGACTAGCGACAAATCTAGCGACTTCTTGGACAAACCTCAGCGAGTCTCTGGTACAGCCGCACGAGCTCGAGCTCTTGTTTTCCCAGTGCGCGCACACCTCTCTCTGTGTCTGTTCTGTTCAGCGAGCGGCTGAGAGGAGCAGAGCTTTCTGTTAAAATAGATATAATGTTGCTTCTAACTCTATTTTACATGCAAATATAGCCAAAATCACAGCATAGCCTTTGTCTATATCTAATGTGTATTTGATTTCATCAGACAACAGCTCGATTATAAATCAGGATTTTAATCCAGATTAACATCTTGTAAAGTAGAGCTAGTTTAGTAGGCCTAATAATGGGCTACATTTCAGTCACTATTTCATATTCATTCATTTCAGATTCAGTCATTTCATATTCATTTCGTTTTCTGACAACAGAAACCATTAGGCTAAATATATCAATGAAAACAGTAATACTGAGAATTTGGGTGCATTAAAATACATTATGTGACCACAAAGAAGCAAAATAATATGACGTACTGGTGTAATAAATATGCAAATTTACGTATGACGTCATCTAGCTACATCTAGCGAGTTTTCAAGCTGGCTTTAACTACTTTCGATTGAATAAAGTTGGCAACACTTACTACACACGTACAAGTCAGGTATATGGCAGCGGCTCAGTTCATTAGTAGTTGTTGAAACTCCAGTAAGTAGGGGATTTTATTCACTTAAAATAAAGTGATTCTCTTTAATGTAGTTGATGCTGATTCGTTAATAAGTTAACGTTAGTTGTGGCAAAAATGCTGATTACAGATGTAATTTCCATGAATCTGCTATGTTAGCAATTAAAAGATTACTTATCTATTTAACGTTAGCTTGTTTACAATTCCTTGTTGCATATTGTACTGCAACTAACACGCCAAAGCCGTTTCCCATGCATTATTTTATTTGTGGCGACTTGGCGTAATGTTAACATTAACACCCACAATTAGCCACCCATCCTTGACATCAGGTCTTGTGTCAAACACAGTCACGCACATACCAGTGACAATTAAGTGACTTTAGTGAAATTTAGGCACTACATTTATTGAATTTGAGACAAAAGGTGCACAGCTTTTCAGTTGGAAAAAGTAGTTTCCTCCGCATCTATTTTGTGCAGTGCGCGTGGTGGATAAGCTAAATGACTTGACTGTAAACAACATAACAAACATTGCAATAAATAGTTTTGAAGAAAAAACCTGCCTTTTCATTAAACCAGAGAAAAACTTTGAAAATAACCATAACGACGCAGCCTCCATGCTACAATAATGATAGAAGCAAAGTTTTCCAGTTTTGACATATCTTTATAATTTTACTGTATTATTTGTGTCCCCTTCAAAAATTGATTGCGATTAAATTTTATTATTGTCCCCCCCTATTTATTGTTATTTATTTATTGTCCCCCCTACTGTTAAATGAAATTATGCCCATGCAAATATGTACACTTTAAGTATAAATATGTACCATTAAGGTACCAAAATGGAGTCATTAGGTACAAACATGTACCTTTTTCAAAGGCCTCAGCGACAGCTTTTGTACCTTTATTTATATATATATATATATTAGTGTATTAACTGAGTTTTTTTGGATAGAATTGTCGGACACCAAATGTACCCGCAACTATATCACCCATATATATGTATTTGGGGGGCGTGTTTGTTTTGATGATTTCAAATATCAATGTCCAGAAATAGCTTACCCTGCCTTAAATTAAAGGTGACAGTAAAGGCATTTATTATTACTATTCATAAAAAAGGAAATCATGGTTTTCAGGTTGTTGTTGTTGTTGTTGTTCAACATAATAATAATAAATGTTTCTTGTGCATCAAATCAGCATACAATATTATAATGATTTCTGACGGATCATGTGACATTGAAGACAGGAGAAATGTTGTTGAAATTCAGCCTTTGCAATACACAAATACATGACATTTTACAATATGTTGAAACAGAAAACAGTTCATTTAATTAGAAATAATAAGATACTGTACAATGAAACATTAGTCAGTAAATATACAGTATTATTATTAATCAGTATACTTAGAATTATAAAGGTAGTTACCCTCTATGGATGATTTTAATTTAAATATACTCCAGTCATTTGGTGGTCCAGTATATGCCTGTTCTATATTTCATGAAACCAATGATGTCTGAATACATCTGAAACTCGTTTGCCTCGTAATGGGTAATGCAGATTACGCTTACATTTCTCAAGCCCATTTTAGTTTTACTGCAGACTGTTAGCTATTTAATATGCAAATAATCCATCTTAAGTGTCTCCATTGAGAGAACATCAGCTTGTAGATGAACGTGTTTGCAATTAACAACTTTCTCTGACTGAATGCTGTAATAGTTGATTAGTGTTTGGGTGCAGAAACACATCCCAGTGGCAGCTGGACTATCCCATAATTCACTTCATAATCATCCCAATGTGTTTCCCCTCGTCATGGCTGACCCGGTCGCCATCTTCGACACTTACGACTCCATAATGTCAAAATATACATTACTAACCTGCATAATTTGACAAAGCATCCCCATAGAAAGGCCAATATTTACCCCTTTGACACTGTCAAAGTCATCTGTCATTGTTGGCAGGCGTTCGCTGTTCTATTGACATGCAGTCTATGCGATGTTACACTCTGGTGGCCTTTGCATAAGAATGGTGTGCGATAACCATCATATTTCTCATAATTAAGTCTGAAATTGTCATCGCACCAGAGTTCGTGAAATAAATCCACCATTAGCGACTACTAAAGAGCCTCACACGAGATATTCATAATAAAGAGACTCACTCTGCCGAAGGGCAGTTAGAAGTGAGGAATTAGGTAATGCTACTAAATCAAATGATAAGGTCATTGGAGACTTAAACAGAGAAACACGATTATAATTATGAAAGGAGCCCGTTATTTTCCTTCTGGCACCCTGAATTACTTTAAATCCAGTTCTTTCTGGTTCTTGAATCTGATTGGCTGAGATTTTTTTTTCAGTGGTGTGATATTCTAGTGAAAGCCACAACATAGCTTTAAGCTTTAAGTGTGGACATAAGAAATGGAGCACGTTTTGGTTCCATTTCTGATCCGAAGTATAAACATGATTCAGTTGCTGATGACTTTAACATTTCATTTGACTTTAAATTAAACCAAGAGCACAAGCACTGACCAACAGCCTCACCAGATCAATCCTTGCTGACTAATTAGTGACCACTATGTGTTTCAATGTCATAATCTGTAATGGAGTCTTCATTTTTAATTAATACAATTTGTCTTCATCATTTGCACTCTTTGAGGAGACCTCTGAACTGCATACTAGAAAAATAGAAAAACAGACTGACTATGTATAAAACTTTCCAAAAAGCAAAAAAAGACTTTTTGACCAATCAATATCCATGATTTAGAACTTTCCCATGACCTTTCCATTGGGTTGGATACAAATATATTTCAAAATAATACAACATATTTTGTATTATAAAATAAAATAAAATCAAAACAAAACAAAACAAAACAAAAATCATCAACCCAACAACAATATTCAGCTGCTGAAGTACTTTAGAGCAATGCATCACTACAAATATGTACATTTATTATATAAATTGCATTTTATTGATTTTCATGACGTTTCAGCCTTGACAATTTTGTGTGAAATTATAAATTAACTTAGTTTGTTTATGTATTCCTTTGCTACAAGTACACATTTTACCATAATGGTAAAATGTGTACTTGCAGTATATATGAAAAGTACTTTTGATGAATTATGATGAAATAGTATGTAGTATAAATTGTATAATATATATACATATATACATATATTTATATACATACTATTTCATCATAATTCATCAAAAGTACTTTTCATCCAGAAATAAAATACAGCCATCATTCACTCCCCCATGTCGTTCCAAACCAGTATAGATTTCTTTCTTTTGCACAAAAGGAGTTGTGTGAGTCATAAGCACTGTTTTATGATATATCTTTTCTAATTTTTTTGAAGCTCAACAGTCCCTGGTCACCATTCACTTTCAAAAAGCCTCATGAACATTATGAGTTTCTCCTTATGTGTTGCACGGATGAAAGAAAGTCATAAGGTTTGAAACGACATGGTGTGTGTAAATGATGAAAGATTTTCCATTTCCGGCTGACCTGTGCCTTTAAATGGCCTGTAAATTTTCTAATTCATCCTTTTCCTTGTACAACTTCACATTTTCAATTAACATCTTAATATTTCTGCTGATCAGCATTACGCAGACTGATGCATATTCAAGGCACGTCTTCTTGCCTTAAAGTGGGAAAAGACTCACACAGTGGCCCACATTATCTTAAATTAATTTGTCTGAAGTCAAAGAAGAGGCATCGCTGGGGACAAACAGACAGACAATACCAGGCGGATAAAGTAAATTAATGATGGAAAAGAAAAGAGAGACAGACATAGAGGATGCACAAAAATTAAAACAATGGTTACATGCTCCTTAGAAAACAAGAGCAAAGATCATTGTTAGACAGTGGCACTTACTTATAACCCTGAGTCAGGCAAGGCAATAAGAGACGTTCATAGGAATTGTAATATAATTTCACGGGAAGCCATGACACAAGACTGAATTCATGCCAGCATAGAAATCCACCCAAATTAGATTCTTTTAATTAAATGTTCTTCTGACAACATAAATACTGAATAAATGCTCACCAAGGCTGTATTTATTTGATCAGAAATATTTTAAAAGTTGTACTATTGTGAAATAGTATTACAATTGAAAGTGACAGTTTTCCATGTTAACATATATCTTAAATATAATTTCACTAGTTCGCGCTTTCTCATAATCTAGAATGAAGTTAGAAGCGAGTTTGGCGTGCTGTCCGGGGGGGCGAGCCGGGAGGACGGCGGAATCCGAACGGGGTTGGCCTTGTATGCCCATAGACCTGCGGGTAGAAGCAGAAAAAGATATTAGAAGGTGTATGGAACAAGGCACACATAAAAATAGACTAAAACGATGTGGGTTTGGCCAGGATGGGAGAAGGTTAGGGCTTGGGAGGGGGGCCTCTGCGGAGGCGACCTCTGCGGAGGTGGGCTAGCAAGACCTCTGGGGTGGGAAGCCTCTGCGAAGGCAGGGGGTGAAAACTTCTGCGGAAGTTCGGAACCTCTGTGGAGGTTGGCACCTCTGCGGAGGTGGGCTAGAAAGATCTCTGCGGAGGTAAGGGGTGGGAAGCCTCTGCGGAGGCGGGGGGAAACTTCTGCGGAAGTTTGGAACCTCTGTGGAGGTTGGCACCTCTGTGGAGGTGGGCTAGAAAATCTCTGCGGAGGCGGGGGGTGGAAACTTCTGCGGAAGTTTGGAACCTTTGTGGAGGTTGGAACCTCTGCGGAGGTAAGGGGTGGGAGTCTCTGCGGAGGCGAGGCGAGGGGAGGGGAACCTCTGCGAAGGTTAGAAGAAGAGGAAGAACTACTGTGGAAGTAGAGAGCCACTGCGGTGGCGAGAGAACCTCCGTAGAGGTAGCATTTTTTTTTTTTTTTAGAAATGCAAAGGGTTACGATTTCTAAAGTTATGGGTAGTCTCTGGTCGGGGCGGGCGGGGTTTTCTCTTTGAATCCCCTTAAGGATGAGGTTTGTTTGGGCATTAGTGATAGCGGGGGAGGCGGAACCATGCAGCAATTTGTGAAAAATTGGATTCCGCTTAAATATCCCTTGATGGAATTAGCTTGTAGAAATCTGAGGGAATTGAGGCATGAAATGAATGAGGTGACGGCTAGGAGGGAAAAATCTGGGAAGGGGAGGTTGTATCTTAAATGGTTCAAGGTTTCAAGGTTTTGAAAGCTTTCCAAGAGGTGAGATAGGATTGTAGTGTCCTTGGGGCCACTGCTTGGAGCATGGCGTTTAGGGAGTGTTCATAGAGAGGCCTTAGGGGGTGGTTTAAGGGAATATGAGCTGCGAGTAGGTAGGAACTGGGGTCGGCAGGGGGTCGGCATCTGGCGCCAGCGTCCTGAATTTCTGCTAGGATCTGGTTTCTTAGATGGGGAGGAACGGGGGTTGGTTCGGAGACTAGAGCGTTAGCCGGGATTGGCAGAAGTTGAACTGGGGCGGGAAGTTGTAGTTCGTGCGGGAGGGCCCAATCATGAATGCGGTTTCTAATTCTTTTGATTAGAAGGTTCACTGAGTCAGGATCGGTAGTGGCCGACTGCAGGAAAGGGCAGATAAAAGAGTGGGAGGGGAGGCTGCAAAATCCAGGGTGGAATCCGTGCGTCAAACCTGATAATAGATAATGGGAAAGTTAGGGTCAGGGAAATTGGCATTCGGCAGACAAGCGATTAACATTAACAGGAGTCAATAAAATCTTTATTTTATTTTAGTTATTTATTTACTTATTTTTATTATTATTATTTTTTTTTCAATGAAACTAATGTTAAGATTTGGAGGCATTAAAATACGTTGAGTGACCATAGGGAAGTAAAATAATACGCCGCGCTGACGTAATGAATATACAAATTAAGCATGACGTCATCTGTCGGCGTCTAGCAAGTTTCAAGCTGGCTTTGCTACTTGCGATTGAAAGTTGGCAACACTGACTTGGTTCTGCGTCCGGGGCGGAGGAAAATGGAGGAGGAAGCCGGCTTGTGGTGAGTAGCGTGGATTCTTTTCGCTGGGATTTGCTTTTGGTGGAGCTGTCTCATGGAAGAGCTGGGAGGCCGCGATGGCTTGCGGCCTCTAGCAGCCGCCGCGGGCTCTGGTAGAGGCTCGGGCGGGGCAGTGGCGGCTTGCTTGCTGGGTAGAGTGCGGCGAGAAGCCGGGAATATATATATATATATATATTCTGCATGTCTCCAGTGTGTTTTAGAATTAGAAAATCAATCCATTCACCAAAACACATTGGATTATCATTGGATACTTAGAACTAAAACACTGACAAAACACTTGATCCATCTGTTTTCAAATCCACATCATTTGAATATCATGACATCAGTGTCTGTCAATGTGCAAATAAGAATTTCTTATTCACAAGAAGTCCCTGCCTCTAAAGTTCAGTTTCAGAAGCAGTTATCGCTCTGTTAGTTTGAGAATCCAGACTGTATTAGCTCAAGCTATGGCATGAGTTTGGCCTGGTCTGTACAGCCAGTGACAGGTGGCTGTTTGTGCTATTGAAAGTGCACACTTCACCATTAATTGCTGTAGTCGTGAAGCACTGAAGCTGAAGAACATTTCTATATGAAACGCAACCAGAGAGCTGTGCTGAGAGAGAAAGTAATAAGGTGAAGTAATCTGATCAACTGACATTTGCATGTTTTTCAATTGAACCGAAAGGCAACCTGGGAAAACAACAATGAAACATAAGTTCAATGGATGGACCGAGATTAAAGTCGCTTCCGGAAACTGAGCAATCGAAACATTAACCCTTGTGAAGCGAGTCATTCTGCCATATGTTCAGCAGTGAATTACTCTCCAGTGGCTTAGCAAACACTTCACACTGAAAATAATGGGGATCAAATTGAGCAGAGATATAGGCTTCAAATAAAGCCCACGCCTGACTTGAGCCTAATACTTCGAATTAATTAACTTCATCTTCTACGGCAACTGAAACCAATATTTTCCACTCACAGCATTTGTGCTTCAGTCCTTGCACACATTTAAACCACATTAATGAAACATAACTCAAAACACAAGAGAGGGATGTGCAAAGCGGGGAGATTCAGACACAATATGGAGATGTATAAACTCATTAATTTACCAAAAAAAAAAAAAGTTATGCCATCATTTACTCACCATCAAGATGTTCCGGGCATGCAGGACATTCTTTCTGCTGAGTAACACCAAAAAAAAAAGGCATTTGAAATATTGAACTGTGCTTTTTTTTCCCCTCCATGAAATTACATAGATTCATTGAGCAAGAGGTTCTTCTAAAGCTTCAGTAAGGAAACAAAAACAAATGCTTTTAGATAGATAGAATTAAATGAAAAAAGAAGGATATTTTACTCTATTAATTATACATATCACATTGAAATAAATGTCCTATTTTTAATATCTGTTTTATTTACAACGTTGAAAAATTATTTTGTGCCTTACAGTGGACATTGAAGAAATCAATGTATTTTTTGTAAAAGAAAATTATACGATGCTTAGAAAATTCACTTTTTTTCCCCTTAAATGTTTACTTACAGGAAAAAAGTCAAACTTTAATAACAAACACAAAACAATAATATTTATATTTTCATAAAACGTGAATTGTGAGTTGTGATGTCAGCTATAAACAAAGGGTATCTACTTAAACGTAATAAATAACAAAATATTTTTGATTTTTGGATGAACAATCACTTTAATAAAACATAAATAAATAAATAAATAAATACAAATAATAAATAAATAAATAAATAAATAATAATAATAATAATAATAATAATTACAAGGTGTTCAGGGAAAAAAACAAAAAAAAAACAACAACAATAAAACAGTGCCTTCACACTAAAGACAGTCAGGGTCAGAGCAAATTATCTTGAGTTACTGTAGCCTCATTCAAAGTCCAGCCATGATGTCAGGTTATAGAGCGAACACAGAAAGTCAATCAGGTCAGTGGAGTGAAAACGTTGCAAATCACTACTCCTGACAGGGCAACATGAGAGAAAATTATCACGCCTCCTAGGGCTTGACTCGAGGAGAGGAAAACAAGCACACTTCCTACATCAGACGTATGTGTGTTGTGCCAGCACTCAGATGAAACCTAATAACGACATTCAGAACATCAGCGAATAACACTGTTTGTTGAAGTATCAGTATTACTTAAAAATGATGTTTTTTTTTTGTTTTTTTTAACTGTTGGGTTATGTTATTATTATTATTTTATTTTATTTTTATTTTTTACCCAGGTGCTGGGTAGTTTTTCATGCTTTTCTCAGCAAACTGCTCACAATGTTGATGACTAATGATAAAATGTACTCAAAATAGGAATTAAGCTATAACTGTTTACAATTTTAAAGGCACAATATGTAGTATTTTTGTTATAAAATATCCAAAAACCACTTGCACAGTGTTATTATATATTTCATGCAGTTGTGTATTTACGTTATCTCAAAAGTTCTGTAGGATTTGTAAATTCAAAGAAATTCCAGATTTAAATAATGACCCATCCCTGTTCATTGTCGCCTATCAATGACACAATATCCGCGCTATCCTTGGTTTCCGCCTATGAATACTACGGCAGCACATGTGGACAAATGCAGAAGTGGTAGTTATTTATTGTGCATTTCGATACCATGAATCATGATTTCACTCTCCACAATCACAAAAAACTGAGGCAAGAAGATATTGAAACAAATAAACAACAACAAATATAGACGTGGCGTTTCTGAAATGGAGAGAGCTCTCCAAACCTCGGACTGAACAGAGACTTCGTTCTCGAGTGTTTTTTAATAGACAGGTAAGCAAATATATATTATTCATTATGTAAGTAATAGTCATGTACAGGTGGTTAGGTGATTAAATAAATATAGATGAGCTTTTCATCCGTGAACATAATTTGTGAAAATGACATATCCCAGTGTTCTATGCTCCGTCACTGCGTCATACAACTTCACCTTTGTTATTGTTTTGAAAATGTGATCTTTAGTGGCGAAAACTTACATATTGTGCCTTTAGGGTTAGTGAGATATTTTTATAATTTTGACACGTTAAATTAAAGTGATACTAAATGCATTTATAATGTTACAGAGCATGTCAGCTTCAAAATAAACGTTGTTCCTTTGACATTTCCGTACATTAAATACGGTTTAAAATATTTGATGGTTTTCTAGGCATTAATAAAATAATAATAATACAAAAATATTGAATATTACTTATTTTGAAACAATATGAAACACACTACAGAGAGGAAGTGGCACAGCTGGCTGAATGGTGTGGTGCTAACAACCTGTCCCTCAATGTGAGTGAGACAAAAGAGGTTGTGATGGACTTCACAAGAAACACGAGAGTCGGCAGCACTAAATTCCTAAGGGTACAAATTACAGAGGATTTCACCTGAACCAACATCACGTCACTCAACAAAAAGTCCCAACAGCATCTCCAAATTTTACACAAGCTGAAAAGATCAGGTTTCCCACCAACAGTTAACACTGCTGCATAAGATAATCAGTTCCCTTCTCCTGTCCACCCTGAACATTTTCCTTGCACAATGCTAAAAAGCAAGGGTTCCAGCACTATAAAGGACCCCATCTACCCCTCCCACAATCTCTTCCAGCTCCTGCCTTCAGGTAGAAGCTATCAAAGCTTGCTCTGTCAGATGGTGTTTTCCCCCAGGCTGTGAGAGCCCTTAACTCCAATCTCCCTGCTCCCCATAAAACCTCATCCACAATCCTACCTACTAAAGCTATTAACACATCAGCCCCCTGTTGACAATTTTCCTAAGTGCAGTTCTGAGTGTGCTACACAGAGGTGAGTGATGAATGGGCTATATAAACCACCTGTAGTAACTTTCCTATATATGTACACTACACTTTCTATAAACACTACCTGCTACAAAGACTCAAGAGGATAATATGCAGAGTTCTGGCATTAAGATGTCACAGTCCGACAGGTCTAACTTAGTTAGTTTTCTTCTGTGTCAGCTGTCTGCTCATCCAACACAGTCTCATGACCAATTTGTACGTATTCGTACGAGGTGGAAAATTCTTGCTAATTCATAAAAAATTGTACTACCTCACTCGTACGATTTTGTACGATTTGCCTAAACCCCAGTGAAGGGAAGGTTTAGGTGCGGGGTTAGGTGTAGGTCATTCGTACAAATTCATACGAATTAACAACTAAAATAAAATTTGTAGGATTAAGCAAAAATCATATGAATGAATTTGTACGAATTAGCCACCTCGTAAAATATGTACAAAATTGATGTGAGACTGGGCTAGCTCATCACTCAAATATACTGTATGACTAGTGCTTGCTGTAACAGTTCACAGCGTGCTTCAGAAACTTCAGCTTCCCCAGCTCCACCTGTATAGATCTTATACGAGGTGACTCATGTATGCTATAGGGCAGGGTTTCTCAAATCTTACCCTGGAGGTCCAATGCACTGCAGAGTTTAGCTCTAACCCTAATCAAACAC
>JAUMHE010000042.1:15537393-15550733 GCA_032359235.1 Enteromius mattozi
TCTCTGGCGAGTTCCCATATGTAACGTCTCTGTTCCCTCCTTCAGGGAACGTGGGTTACGTTCGTAACCTAGACGTTATTTCATGTATGTTACATGTATGTGCAGCAGCAGCATTTCTTACATGCTCACAACTGTATGTTGTGGATGCACTGGCAGTAGCAAGTCTCTGTATTTGCTCTGCCACAGCAGCAGCAGCATAGCACATCTTCTGCCAAGACCAAATACATTAACGTTGTCATGCACATTACTATGCCAGTCCCTCAGAGAGTTGTCATACAGTACTTCTATTGTTGTTTATATTTAGGTTTAACTAGTATGTAGCGCCATGGTCCCACGAGACACAGCATACCATTCCACTATAGTCCGATTTCAGAGACGGCTTAGCCTAAAACAGCATTAGGCCATAGTTCAATTAGAAATTAAAGTAATTTTTATAAACATGCTTTAGATAAAAGCATTAGTGATGTGCATCTTAAGACAAAACAAAGGCACTGTCATGTATTAAGATTAGTGCAAGTTTCTTCCAGTTGAAACAGCTAAGATTTACATTTAGTCTAGGACCTGCCATGAATTTGTATACGAATTAGCCACCTCGTAAAATTTGTCAAATTTGAATGACACTCTGCACCTTTTATATATATATATATATATATTACTATTCAAAAGCTGCATGCTGCATGCATTGGTTCATCAAGTTACTTTCTCATCACCACCTGCACTTGGTAATTATCAGTGCATTTCAAAGGTACAAAACAGATTTCAGTACTTTAATAGCTTGGTATATTAAAATTACATCAATTAATGAAATTGCTGTATTTAACAGTAAATTTAAAACCACCATATTTTTTACGGTAGAAATTCGACAACCACAACTACCGTTTTTTACTACAGTGTAGCAGAATGAAAATTAAGCTCGACTTGTCTTGTTTACTATATTTCTGATCAAATAAATTTTGGCCTTTTGTGAGAATAAGAGACCTTAAAAATGATTTGGGGTGATAGCGGGGTGTAAAATTTTCACTGCGTGATTATTTAATATATATGAAATATATTACATATTTAAATAAATCAATATTTAAACATTTTCTGCTAATGTTAACAGCTTTGATTAAGTTAATTTGACAGTTGGCATGCATGTGGGATTAAAAAAAAAAAGAAATAAAACTATTAATTATTATCCTTTCATCTCATACTTCATAGCATACAACGCTCTCTCATTTTTGTGCCTCTTCTTTCCTAAGCAGATGTCACAACACAGGGGATGCAAGCCCTGACTAAAGGACTGGTATGTTTTGCTCAAATCTGCAGGTGAAATATCCCACCCCGACTGAGCATTTTGAATTATGTGCATTGGAGCTTAGCACTCAGGAGATGAATTACAGTCAAGCGTGAGGTATATTGGCTTTGGTGAGTTGCTGTGATTGCCCCAAAGGGTTTACTTAGTGAAACACTCACCACATGATTTATGGATTAGAAGGCCTTATTGAGAGGTCTTTTGAAAAATTGGGTAACAATAGAGCAGGCAGAGTATGTTGTGAAGGGATGCGGGAAATTTGGCAGAGGAAGACAAAAATTCAGCAGGAGCCAATGTGTTGGCTAATGAGACTTAGAACTAATCTAAAGTCGAAAATCGGAAGCTGCGATGGTGGCGTGTTCCTCGTCGCAAAATGAGATTATTCACTTTGTCAACAACAAAAGACTTCAGGGCTGATTAATGACTTTTGGAAAAGGTCAAGTGCCAGAGTATGAACGGAATTGCTAAGATGGAAATGTTATTCTCATTTTTCAAATTGTGAGCTATTATTTAAGGAAACGGCTTAATATCAAGGTTGCAAACTCAAGGACGTGACTGGGCTGATTAGAAGTTGGCAGCATTATATAATCAGGTGTTTTATTCCTGCTTGTGAAATTATTGTTTAGCATTTTGGAGAAATCAGATAAAAAGCACAGGGTGTAATTTGGTCCTGATTGTGGTGAGAAAACTTCAAACTGACTCTCTTGGCACTTTAACACACTCTCAAGTCTCAGGCCGAAAGGTGATTGGATAAAAACTTTCACAGAATAATATCAGATTGAACTTTCTATTCATCAAAGAATCCTGAAAAATAAACTGTTACGTGGTTTCCATAAAAATTCAAAACAGAATAACTGTTAACAACATTGTTAATAAGAATGCTTCTTGAGAAGCATATCAGTATAGTAAAATGATTTCTGAAGAATCATGTAACACTGAAGACTAGAGTAATGAAGCTGTAAATTCAGCTACTCATTACAGGAATGAATTACATGCAATTACAGTATATTCAAATAGAAAACAGTTATTTTAAATTGTAACAATATTTCACAATTTTTAATGTATTTTTTTGAATCCAGCCTTGGTGAACAGAAGAGACATTCAAAAACATGAAAACAACTTACCAATCCCAAACTTTTGACCAGTAGAACAGTTATTTTAAATTAGAGTTTTGTAGAAATCAGATAAAAAGCGTAGGATGTTATTTGGTCCTGATTGTGGCGAGATGGAAACTCTCTCTGCACTTAAACACACTCTGAAGTTTCTCAGGCCAAAGGGTGACTGGAGACAAACTTTCATACTTTGTGTGTGTTCCATCCAGGTCCAGAAGCTTTGAAATAGACATCCTTGTTGAGTCTCCTTGCCCTCGAGACAATCATAAATCATGAATACTATGGAGGAGGATGGAAGCCACCGGGTTCAACTGCTTTTTGGCTGCACCGACTTGTCTTTTCATGGTGAAATGTGTCAGAGATGGTGGGAAAAACAGGCCGGTGAAGACGCTTGTTAACGGTCAGGCTGCCGAACGAGAGAAGCACAATGATCAACTGAGAATAACTTCCTGTATGTACCAAATGTACCATTTGACTCAACAATATCTCCTGTCTGCATCTAAGTGTTAGTTACATTACTCAGACGCATCTTGATATGTTAGACTTGTTATTTATTTGCTCAATATTTATTGAACCTATACTGTAACCTAACCTAACATTTCTAACAACAAAATTATTCATTATAAGGAAACTTAAATTTCTAAGTTAGATCCACAATTGTATGTTGTTGTTTCTCTCCCGCCCATTTTTTTTTTTTTTTTTTTCTTACAGAACTTCAAGTAAAGTCATTCTAAGAAAAGAAAAACAGTCCAAAAAAAAATAAATAAATAAAAACATAAGATAAAATAAAAAAAACACATATGTATATATATAATATATAGGTCTATCAAAACATCTAAAGTTTAGGTCATAAACGTCTGTTTTGTCTTGAGCACTTCTGTGCTTCTGCATGGATTTGATATTTGAGTGTTTCTGCCGTGTCTGGTGTGGACAGCTAAATCGTTCATACAAGGTTTACAGGTAAATTTTATGAAAGTAAACCTGGATCATACTACAATCAGACTTGGTGAGCTCAGTCTAGCACTGAACAAGGCCTCAATACAGAGTATCTTGCAAAGACCAAACCCCATAAAAATGAAGTGTGCTTCTGGGGTCCCAGTCATCCCTCTAAATAATTGCTTTTGCTGTACTGGGGCAGTGTGCTCACAGGAGTGTGTGGGTCCATGCTGTTTAACTCTGTAACCTTACTGCATCTCATGCAGGATGGAGAAGGGATTTTCAGAAAAAATAGCATTTTAATGATTGATGGCTGAAGAGTGGATTCAGAATGATTTTGGTGGCATCTCTCCAACTTAAGAGGCCGGTTGTGTTTGCTAATGCTGCTTAGACGTGATAAATTAAATAACTTAATAGATCTGTTATCATAAACACCAAATCAGCTTAGTGATGTGTTGTATAGCGTCATATTAATGTATTTAAATCATTCTTTAAAAAAAAGGCCTTTTAAAAGGACTTCAAGGCAGAAGAGTCATGTTTTTCCTGAGGCAGTTTCCATATCTGCGTGCCTTTGCAGCTCTAAACATGGATAATGAGATGTTGAGTGTATAGCAGTAATCCAGCTCAAGGTTTCACCTGAAGCACAACTATTTTAGTGGGATTTGTTAATGTGTTGCCATGTTCTTGTGCTGTTATGAAGCTGCCATGAGTTATAGTGCGCGTGGAGTGGAAACAAATTATGTAAAAAATTTACTGACACAAGTCCAACTAAAGCAAATGAATTAGATTAGTTCACTCCCATTTTAGTGCAAATATGATATGTAAATTAATATTACAAATATTGTTATATTATTTTATATAAATGATTATAATTGATTTTTGTCGTGCTTTTATCATACATGCTGAAAAATAAAGATATAAATATTTTTAATAAAAAAGCCTAAATTAAAATAAATATATTTATAATAATGCAGTAGAAATATAAACATCTTTATATTTATATATAATTTATTAATATAGATTAATTAACTTTACTATATATATATATATATATATATATATATACATACATATATTTAATAACAAAACAAAAACATTAATAATAATAAGTTTCTATGTTATTTTATATTTATGTATGTTGGTATCAAAGTATCAAAATGTAAAACTGGGCAGTGATTAAATTGGATTTATTGCAACATTTGTTATGCAACATCTTGCACAATTTAAGACCTTCACTGTTCATCAAATCAAAAAGATTCAGTTTGGTAACTTACTTTTACTTAAACCGGTTCTCCATGAAAAGTTCCCGTTATTAAGCCACAGATGCAAAAGAAACAAAAAATATTAAAAGGAAAAAAAAAAAAGGCAATCTTAGACACTGTATGAGAGAATAAAGTGACATCAGAGCAGGAATGGTATGCCCTCACTTTGAAAATAAATGTCAAATCATATGCTTATTCATATACAGAAGCACCTTCAATATGCGCTTGCTTTAATGTGTTTCTACAAACATAAACAAACACACGCTGGCAGTCGCATCATATTCTTAATATCTGAATGATGCAAGCACTTCGTTTTTATTTTTTTAATCTTCATATCTGGCTTTGAAAAGTTGGAGCCAGGTGTGTGCAGAGGTGCAGGAAACTTCTGCTTTGCATTGCCACATTCTATATTTATGCCGTGCTTCCTCAAAGACGCCGGATTCACCAAGAATTAATGAGGTGTCTCGCTGTATCCATCGCACAATGGGAAAAAGAAGGCAAGAGAGATAAAAAGCAGATGAGAGAAAGGTTTTTCTGTTAAATGATCTGCAGTAGGCCTTCTCTCCACCCCGGTCTTCCTAATGGTCTGAAGGAACGCTCTGATCCTATCTTTGTCTTCCACTGCTACGCTGCGTTCTCTCTGCATCTTGCCCTTCCACCACCCCTTTTACCCTTTTTTAATCTAACTCATCATTTTTACACGCCCTGCCTGCCTTTTCTTTTAGAAGGTGCGATTTGTTTTGGGTTCCAATACGTTTTTAAGTTAAGTTATCTACCAGTCAGTGATACTCCAGGAGCTTCATTATTTAAGGTGACGATATATCTTTTCTAGTTTAGTGCCCAGATTTAACCTGCATTGCCTGTTGGAGATCAAAGTAACAAAGTAAAGCTATATTTATTTTATTCTACTTTATTTGATTAAATTTAACACATTTCTATAAATGCATGCAATATATATATATATATATATTATATATACATACATACATACATACACACACACACACACACATGCACACGCATGCATGAATTATATTTATATATTTCATATTAGTTAATATTATTTAACTTAGCAACAGAGCCCTGTTTAGTTAAAGTATAACATAATATTATAAAAAGCAATATTTTACTGCTATATATAATTATATAAGCTATGATTTAACTGAATTGTGCTAAAATATTGCAATTACTTAAAAAATAAAATAATGTATTAATTTAGATGTAAACTGATAATTTTGAGAAGAATAAAATAATAATAATAATTATATATATATATATATATATATACACATACACTATCTATCTATCCGTCCGTTTTTTTTCCTTTTTTTTCTATGGTGGAAACAAACAAAGAGACACAGTCAGATTTTTAATCATCCCTCCCTGTGGCAAAACAAGCTTCTTTTAAACAAAACCAAGAAAGAAAATAATAAGTTATAATAAGTAAAATTATACCACAGCAAATGTTTCAGACTTTAATATGCTTAAACCAAAGTTCAAATTGAACACCTACGCCTTCATCTTTGTTTTTACAGAGCTAATTTTGAATCCTTTTTGACCCAACACAGCATGTTCTCACCATTTTAATTATATTTTACAGTACATCTAAGACTGAATTTAAAAAATGCAAAATTTAATGAAATAATTGCATAAAAACGGCCTATTTCTTTCAATTGATAGAATTTCCCCTCTTTGATGCTTTCAAAACAAAGACAGGCCGTGATAGACAGGGACATGTATTATTTATCCATTTACCTTGGGCAAACACTTCACAACTGCAGGTCAGAAACATTTTATATCATGACCAGGCCAAAAATATTTATCAGTAACAAAATCGCTCATTCTGAGAGGCTCAATTGGCAATTGGCTGCAATTGCCCCGCATAATAGATTAAGTGGTGCCTATTAAATGACAACGAAGAGTACTAAGGGACGTCGGCTGCCTGACATATTCTGACAGAAGCATCAAAATTTCATTGTCAAGGGGGTATGGGTGAAACCACACATGATCCTAACCTTTCCCAGTGAATTATTTATTTTCAGAACCCTCGATTCTCAGTTGCCGGGAACTGAGGTTATGAATATTTCAATTCCCTAATTTGCTTGGTGGTTGTAAGTCTAGACTTTGGGGTTGACTTAATTTGAAATGAACTTGAGAGCTGAAAATGTTAAGCATGGCTGGTAGAAATATTGTCTTAACAAATGAAGACTGTGGCATATCGCTTGGTCCCTTATGATTTAAAACATAAAAGTGTTTATTGCTGTTGTACTTGGTACAGTGGCTTATCTGCGACTCCAAAATGCACTTCAAAAGGCTCATTAATATATAATTCTGAGTTTTACTGAATTTAAACATGCAATACCATCTGAAGATTGCAGAGGCTTTGACTCAGTCCTCCGAACTGAGGTGAGAATGTCACAGGAGAGATGTTTTTTGTGGTTCAGGGATGAAAGTTGCTACAGTGACATTTACCTTATGAGACTTTTCTGCAGCTGACAAAATCTTGTCATTAGAAACATTTACCAAATGCTTGAGACAGAATCAAAGTTTGTGCTTTCCTTATGTCAGAAAAAAATACACTTACAAATAAGTCACAGCACCTTCACATCACACCCACCGCAGTTCAGTGGCGATAATAAAAGAGCATTTTGAACTTTTATCCTGTACCACAAAAAAAAAACAACATCCACCAGATCATGGTCATGGTCAGCCCAAACTCCAGACCTGAACCCCACTGAAAACCATTGGTCACAAGTCATTAAATAAACCGAGCTGCTTGCATTTGTGCAACAACAGCAATGTGAAAGGCCGGAGGAGAGCATGGCAAGATTCATGAAAGCGTGATTGAAAATCAGGGTTATTCAACCAAATATTGATTTCTGAATTCTTTCTAAGCTAAAATATTAATATTGTGTTGTATATAAATGAATATGAGTTTGTTTTCCTTGCATTATTTGAGGTTTTAAAACACTGCATTATTAATTAATTAATTTTTATTTTATTTTATTTATTTTTTTTCTGCAAATGTTTATTTGGAATTTAAAAGAAATGTTGTCAGTTTATATTTATTTTTAGTTATATTTTTTATAAGAAAATTAATACATTTATTTTGCTAAAGACATTGAAGTAATCAGAAATTATCAGCATATTAAGAATGTTTTCTAAAGGATCATGTCACACTAAAGACTGGAGTAATGATGCAAAAAATTTAGCTTTGCATCACAGGAATAAATTATATTTTTAAAAAATATATACATAAAAGAAAACAAATATATTTAAAATCTGGAAGAATAAATTAATAAATTAGTAATTAGATTGTTAATTTATTTATTTACTTTTGTGTTACTGTATATTTGATTAAATAAATGCATGTAAACAAAAGAGACTTTTTTTCAAAAACATTAAAAAAAAATATGGACCCCATAATTTTGAACAGTAGTGTGTGACGTTTTGATTGAAACATCAAAGCTATAGTTATCTAGCATACAATATATAATAGTATTTGGGATGATTTTTTTTTTTTTTTATGAAGTGACATTTCCTTTTGAAAGAAAAGAACTGGTCATTTTCTGTCAGGACATTGTCCATACATTTTCGGTCCATTTTAGTTAACTCTAAAACGCAATGCAATGCAAAATTCAAAATAAAGGTAAAACACAATTCCATCATAGTAATACAGTGCATATATTCTATTTTTACAATTTAACAATAATTTTTGCAAGATTTAAAACTTTGCAAGATGTTTTATTCACTTGAGCTGTGTTAACCCTCTGGGTTTGAGGTGGTTTTGGGGCCCTTTAGATGTTTGGACATGCTCTGATATTTGTGCTTTTTTCAGCTACTTATAACGTATTATTGAACAACATGTATTTTTCTGGATAAAAGCTCATTTAGTTAAAAATCCATAAAATTTTTGATATTTAAATAGTGTCCATATTGTGTCCATATTGTGGTAAATATGGTAACTCCTGTGCAATTGAAAAATGATTACAAATTTGTTTCAATGCATGACTTACGCAAGTACAACATGTTGGATGCAGAACAATATATACTTTATATTGACCAATCAATGTCATGCACCATACATGGGTCTGTTTTTCAGGAACAACAACACGTCCCATTTGTACAAATCACCTTGTTTACTTCATTGAAATGTGTTGATTTGTTTACTCATGCTTGAACTTTCCTCTTAGGCGAATTATGTCCGATTCCTCAACCCACCCTCCGTCACCCGCCACCAAAATGACATTCAAACTCTGTCTTCCCGAATCTCCCGCTGCGCTTGATCAGCGAAATAACATTTTCGAATTAGTTTCATGTCAGAGACTCTCGACGGCAGCAGAGATATCGTTGGTCAAACGCTACGAGAGTGAAAAAAGCCGGGAAAAAGCAGGACGAATGGCTTCGGCGCCTAAAGGGAGGGTCTAATGTGCACAGAGACGCGGTTGGGGTTGTGTCCTCATTAGCGATGCTAATCGCTTTTAGCGCTCTGCTGCTACTGCTGTCAGCGCCGAGGCCTCGTGTTGTTCTTGAGATCAGGGTCTTTGAACAAGAATGATGGTTGCACACAGACACTGATGCACACAATTTTGTGGTGCTTAAAAAGAATCCGCTTGTAGTCATTGTGCCTTTGGGAAGACAATGTATCATCTCGCTTCAGTCTCTTTTAAAGAGAGAGGGGCGAGCGTAATCAACCCTCCGGGTCTTTTTAAGCAGCGTGTGGTGTTGTCTTGCTTTACAACTAGTGTCTGCAAAACAGGCGCACTAGCAAGGGATGGAACAGCAGAAAGAACGCACAACAGAAGCATTTTACCCATGAAAGATGACAGACTCCTTAGATATACGACCAACGTCATGCTTGGAAGCAGGTGTCAGCTTGGTTTGAAGATAATGGCTTCCCATCTCGGCGAACCACTGGGTAGTAAAGAACAATACTGAGCTGCAACAGATGGATTTTCTTTCACAAGGTTTCTTTTAATGAGGAAAGCAGTCAGTAAACTTCAAAAGGGTCGGAATTAAAACTACAGGCTGAGCTGAACCGATGGGTTTGTCTGGTCTTCTCGCGTATGTCATATGGTTTTGCGTCGTTCTTCTGGGTTGTCCAGCAGGGATGCTTAAATACATTTTGTTAAACGTACATATTTCCAATTGTAAAGCATGAACGCTCATAGTACTACAGCTACTAATAATAGTTTTTGTCATTTGTTTGAGAAAGATAAAGCCGTGTGGTGTAGCTAAATTCATTCAGTATAGAATGCATTTAGCTACAAATTAAAAGGTAAAAAGCTACTGATTTTAATCACTAAATGATTTATACGGATATATAAAGACATAAAGCAGTGCTGAGATAAAAGGCATTTAAAATGTTTTTATTTTTTATTTTTTACTATTTCATTTATTTTAATTTTATTTGCAAATGACATTATGTAATATGCAATATGTGGTTATGTGCTTTTTGCTTTTGTAGTGAATATACTATATACAAAAAAAAAAAGAAAAAAAAAGAAATCCATATAGAAACAGGCCAGATATCCCTTTGTAAATGATTGATGTTGATTTTCCAGGAATGCTTTAAGCTAATCTTCATGGTAACTGAACAAATGGTGCAGAATCAAAATGAATCTGACAGGTCTTTTCCCAGAACAGGCCTGTGATTGCTATTCAGCACCTGGCCACCTCCTGATGCGGTTCAAAGGCTCTTTTCAAGGATAGCCTTTTCACACTTCCATCGTATAAGCTCACCTCTTGACTCCATCTTCACTCCTTGTGTCTCTTATCCACTAATAAGAGAGCTTGAGGCCAGGACAGGCCTCTGCCTTTAATTAGCTTATTATAAAATCAGGCAGTAGAAGTCATCTGCTGAGGGACACCAGTGATCTTTACATCTTCTTTTGGCACATACCTGTTGTAAGAGAAAAAAATAAATAAATCATTCTGATAGTGAATGCATAATCAATAGTACTGTACGAAGGACAAAAATAATAAGTATTTGTGTATGTATGTATGTGTGCGTGCATGCATGCGTGCATGTATGTATTTATTTACTTATTTGTTTATTTATTCATGGGCATGGTTGCTGGCAGTTTATTTATTTATTCATGTTTACTTAATATTAAGTAACATTAATTAATTTATTTATTGCTTAACAAGGTTCGAGAGTGTTCTTGTAAAAAGCAAACCCAGGTATGAACATGAACATTTTCCCCAAATCCTGCAGCACTAAGGGATTTCACACAATCCAAATGTAAACTGTCTTTATGCACAGAATACACAGATATATTTACCAAAATGTGCAGTATATAATAGAGCACCTTACATTTGCTTACCATAATTCAATGCACTCTATTGACCTTCCATTTTCAGTGTGATGAATGAAACAAAAGCATTATTTGATTAGGCTGCCAAATATTAAGATATGTATATGCATAATGGGATTAAAAGTGCAGAATAAGTGTATTCCACACAGTGTGCAATAAGTATGATATCCATACCACACATTTAAGTAAAATACGATAATACAATTACTATAAAAATAAAATATAAACAAAAAGTTGTTGCTGGAGCTTATTTGAAGGATTGGATATAATGTAAAATGCCACAGAATATGTAGCAATAAAACACTATTTAATATATACATATATACATGGGTAGTTGACAAATAAAAATGGTGTGACATAGCAAAAAGATAGAAAATAATAATAATAATAATAATAATAATAATAATGCAAATAACATAAGACAAATGTATCTTCATCCTTAGAGTTACAAATAGCTTGAATACCTTCAATGTTAGAGAGTTGTTTTTTTTTTTTTTTTATCACACCATAAGATACATTAATACGTCAACCACCCGTATATATATATATATATATATATATATATCTATATATACTCATATATACATCAATAATCATAAAATAACAACTTGAGCCTCTTGAAAAGTGTATGTAATATTGTTAAAAGTCTGTTTCTCTATGGAGCAAATGATTGGGATGTGAACTTCCTGAAGCAGAGCGCTGTACTGAATTCCACAGATCCCCAAAACAGAAAAACAACTCGCTGAAATGCTGCAGCTGTCCTTTGAGTTGTGCAAAGCATTTGATCACTGAAGGATTGCAGGCTTCCTGACTCGCCCAACACAAACTCGCCTGTCAACCCTTTATGAGAGTCTCGCCGTACACAGAGGTGCCTTCAGATTTGAAGCAAATTAAATGCATTAGACTTTTATTACAGCTGGCCTGGCTTTAGCTGCAAACCTCGAATTTTCATTATGTTTCACTAAATTATTTAAACTTTATTAACTGTACTGTGACATTAGACATCTGAATTATGGATGTGACTTCAGCGTCTGCAGCGGTAGACTCTCCTCCTCCTCTTATTTATTTATATTTTTCCTCCCTGTGGCCATCAGGATAGCTCGAGGGCTTGAAGGGCAGTTCCTATGGAGACGATCTCGCCTTTATTTACTGTACTGGTGCGTGCAGTGTTATTGTTTTAAAACTATATCCATGGCCAGAGAATGCAACTACATCAAGAATAATTCTGGAACAGATCGCATTAAAAGCAAGCCAAAACAGTGGACATAAAAAGCTAATTATGGGTGTAAATTCCCATTTCCCACATGCAGTTTGGAAAAATATATGCAAAAGATATAAAGGTTTACATTACATTTAAATCTGCAATTTTGTGTTTGTGTACAAAGTACAGTATCTCACACACACACTATTACATACAATTAAAATAAAAAATTATATATATATACACACACAGTGAGGTCAATAAGTATTTGATCACCCTGTGATTTTGCAAGTTCTCTTACAACTTTCAGCATAGGTGCATTTCCACTGTGAGAGACAGAATCTAAAAATAAAATTCCGGAAATCACATTGTATAATTTTTTAACAATTTATTTGGGAATTAATGTGTCAAATAAGTATTTGATCACCTGCTTATCAGCCAGATTTCTGACCCTCAAAGACCTGTTATTTTGCTTTTAAATAGTCCAGCTACACTCTGCTCATGATTCTAAATTAGTAGCACCTGTTTGAGGTCGTTAGCTGTCATAAAGACTGTTAGATTTCTCTGTATTTGGTTGACCAGTGGTTTTAATGGCTCGCCATATGTATTAGATTTCTCTAATACATAAAATAAGCAAGCTTGATCAAAGTTCAGGGGAAAAGCGTTTATTCAAGAAAGTAGTGTAGCGTAGCCGTCTCCTGAGAGCTTAACCCGAAGTACTGTGTGTGTGATCAGACCTTATACCTGAAAACAAAAGGCAATCAAACAAAAGACAGATGCTGTCAGGACCTCCTACTGGAGGCCTTACAATAGGCAGGAAGCATGATCCATCCTGAGGATTCTCGTTTCCTTGTATGGCCATTTGGTTCACACCTTTACAGACCAAATACTGGGGTGCAGTTGCAATGTAACACATTAGATGTTGATTCCATCTAGGAAATAATCCTTCAATCCCTCCTTTGATCATTTTTGATCACACACAAAATAAAAAGAATAAAAATAATTAAAAGTAAAAATAAAGGAAACATTGTGTCATGTACACATATTGTATACAGGTTCCTGCTTGAGATGACAGAATAAGAGTTCATGGTGAAGTTTGCATTTTCTCGAATGCCTAAGTCTTTTTTTATTGTGGTATGGTGATCATGTGGAAGTGGCGGATGTTGCTGTGTTCTGTGGATGTTCAGGCATGTTCATCTAGGTGGCCAGTGCAGTGCA
>JAUMHE010000042.1:15551678-15565044 GCA_032359235.1 Enteromius mattozi
TCTGGATGAATGTTGTTGCAATGCTATCCCAGTCATCATACTTGATTTTAAGAGCTTCAGAAATCTCAGGTTTCAGTTCATTCACAAATACAGTTTTTAAAGGCATACCAGTGTCCTTGTCAAGATCCTCACTGTTATTTAAACCTGCATATTCCGACCAAGTTTGTCTGAAACGTTCCTCATATTCTGCAACACTTTCTCAAGGATTATGCGTATTCCCTAGATGGAATCAGCATCTAATGTGTTACATTGCAACTGCACCCCCAGTATTCAACATTTGGTCTGTAAAGGTGTGAACCAAATGGCCATACATACTGCCTATTGTAAGACCTCCAGCAGGAGGTCCTGAAAGCATCTGTCTTTTGTCTTTTGAGTGCCTTTTTCCACTATTCTTTGTAACTCACAGATGTATATGATTTGTGGCTTTTTAAATATCTTTTAAATATCTTTAAAAAAATCATTTGGTAAAATACTTCTAAAAAAATGTGATTGATCGCTGTTGATCATTAACACAGACTGCAATCCACGTTTGAGTTGATGCGTACAGGGTTTGAGCAGTGCATGCTGTTTTTAGCATTAGTTTTGACTCCTTTGCATTTTTCAGTCAGCAGCAGACAGGTATTTGTACTACTGAAGACAGAAAGCAATCAAGTGAGTCAATTTTACTAATATTTTCTCAGTTATTTCCTCTGGGTAAAGCAAAGTTTAATCTCCCCACTTTCTTGGAGGTTTGTTTAAAATAAAATTAAATTGTCAGTCGATGATTCATTATAAGATAGAAGCTTTAAATGAAGCCTTCTGTTTGGTATCTCAAGAGACCTATTAGCATCCATAGCAACATCAAAGACTAATTGTTAGCACTAGAGAAGTCATACTGTGGCCGCTCTCTTATCACATCTATCTAATGGTACATGAGAGCAGGTTGGTACTTCTGCTCCGAGCAGGTTCTTTCGCAGTTCATTCAGTTTGTCGTCTTAATTTGCTGTGCATTTTCAGGGAAAACTCAAGAACATCAATCCCAATATTTTTTTTAAATGGTCACTTCAGCTCAGAGATGGGCACAAATCATTCAATGGACTGGACTAAACTGCCGTATCTCCATCTGGTTCTTCTTTTGTGCACGCCGCGTTTGTTCTGACAAGAGCTAAATGGACTTTGCACAGAAGAAAATTCATCAGAGCACTAAGCCGAATGGGTATGGAACGTGGTTGCCATGTAAGGCAGATTGTGCACGTATATTGACGCAATATGACATGTCTCGTTATGTTCAGAATTAAGAAATGCACATACCCAGAATGAACATGAAAGATACATGCTGACAACTCATTAAATGACTTTGGTGGTACACTGCTTACATTATGTTAAATGGACGTATGTTCACATTTTCTTGTGCTATTTTGTTTTCCCTTACTGATGTGAAGCCTGTACTCATTAAAATTCAATCATGCATTATTTTCATGGTCTCGTCTTTTCACATTCTTCTCATGTTGTTTAACATACACTGTATAGACAAATGCATTGCACTTATTCTATATAATACAATTCTGTGCTGTACATCATTCAGCTCTGCAAAGAAGCTCAGTTAAACGATGACACTGCAGGCAAATGGGTCATGGTCACAGCCTGCTTTTATACAACCATGACTACAGACTATTTTATAGATATGCTGTACCTCTATGATTACCAGGTCTTCATAAGAAAAGCAGCCAAATTGGTACTTAAAACTAGCCTAACCGTGACTAAAACATGTGAACTTGGCAACATTGTACTCTGCAAACAAGACAGAATATAAGTGGTTCTAATCGAGAAATTTGCTAACTTTAAGACACAATGTAATGATTCAAAGCAACTGAATGAATTAAAACAATTGGGAAACAACCAAACTGTCTTTCTTAAATGAAGGAATAACTGAATAATTCACATTCAGCAGATTCCTTCAAATATGCTGATTAACTCACAAATAAAACACAGATTCGTTCAAAAATGGTGATTCATTCAAGAACAAAACTTCCTTTATGAAAGGATCATGTAATAATACAAATGATTCAATCACAAACAATGATCCATTCATGAATGTACAGTAGCAAGTGACTGCCTTTATAAATGATTCCTTTAAAAACCATACAGCTGATTTTTTTTAGAATTCATTCATGAACAAAATAATTTACTGCCTTGAAAATAAATTCATTATAAACCGGTTGACTCAAAAAATAATATTTAATTCATGAACAAAGCAAGTAACGAAGCATTTTTATGAATGAATCATAAATTAGAATTGAATTTCAGCTCCAAAACGCTACAAGGTTCAAATAAATACATTCCTGATGAAGACGAGCAGTGAGGGGTCAACAGGCAGTTTCATATGTCACACTCTCTTCTATCTGCAGAAATAAATGAGAAGCAGAACAAGCAGACCTCTGGAGGACTTCCTGCAGCATCCTGTCAACAGCTGCTTTTGCTAATTATCTTAAAAAGCAACTTGTACTCAGCAAGAGTTGAATCAAGGACAGGATTCAAATGAAGCATTTTTTTAAGGAGCCAAGGTATATTATGAATTGCAGGCACCGTTTGCAGTCATGCATTAGCCAGTGGATTCGCTCTGAGCACATTCTGTGTGATTCATCCAGTGCTGTGCATGCTGAGAGGCTGAGAGAGTGTTACGTAACATGAAGGCTTAGTTTGACAAGGCCTTTAAAGGGCTTGACAAAAAAGACATGAAGGAAAAGATATTCAGAAATTCTAAATGCATTCCAGGTTTTAATTTCAGCAAACTGGCTTTTTTTATTTTGAGCTTGAGCTTGAGAGAGTAATTCATGCATTCATATTTTCTCGTCTGGTCTACTGTAATCCAATATATAGGTATTGGTCATTTTTTGTATGAACCGTTTGCAATTAGTCTAAAACGCAGCTGCTAGAATCTTCGTAAATTTGAGCACATTTCCTCTGCATGTACTACTTCCTGTACTATGTTTTATTGTGCTATTTAAACTAAACTAAACTAAACTACACTTTGTTTTGTTCATATGTACTGCTGGGAGAAAGGTACTGCACCGCTGACAAAAATAGAACATATTACTAACATTTCCATTGACTGATAAATATTATATTTCTGATTACATATTGTCTGTATGTGTGTGTTTGTTTTCTTAATTTGGTTAAGTTGGTAGAAACTGCACAGCTAACAGAACATTTTTTAAGAACGTTTTACTAATGTGAGTTTTGAAAACATTATTCTTGAATGGTTATGCTATATGCAAACATTAAAGGTAACGTTCCATTTTATAGCTTTGCAAACCTTATGGGAACGTTACTAATGTTCTCTGGACATTCTGAAACAAGTAGCAAGATTTAAAAATTGTTATGTCCCACTTAAACTTTCATAAAAAAAAAAAATCTTCCAGAACGATGTATAAATAATATATTAATGCTTTTGTTTTAAGGACATAATGAAAGACCAGATGACTTTGAATGAACATTCTATTTACATTACTGGAAGAACATTCCCTGATAGATCAGTGCCTATTACTGTGCTTTAAATGAAAGTGTTTCTTTACTCTCTGCTCATAATATTGTACGTTTTCTTGGAAACAAAGGCCACTGGGAAAGAATAACGTCTGTTTTGTCTGTGTATGCTGTTCATTCTTGCAGATCAGTAATGCTGCGCGTCATGGGAAAGGAATTGATGAGTTTCTTGTGGCTTTTAGTTTGCCTCTTGCGATAGATCAAATTGAAAACATTATATGCACTAGCTCCAGAGCTTGCTCCAGCAATGATTATTGTGTCTTCCTTTTCTTTCCCCATGCACTTTGTTTTTCATTAATTTTTGATTGTACACATAGCAACAGGCTAATATGATTGTAATACAAATATAATGTGCCACCTTGGGAGTCAACAACCTCAATGCAACATTTGCAATTTGCAATTAGGAGATAAACATCTTGGTTATGATCAGGGGTTAAATTAGTCCAGAATAATGTTCTGGCACCTTGGAAAAAATGGCAAAACTATTTCTCAATTTGATCCATCCATGTACTGTGTGTGCTAGCGCAATATTTGTTTGACCCAGTGCACACATTCTTTCTTCATTTAGCGAAAGTTCATTGGACATTATGCCGCACTCTAGTCACTGAAAGAGGAAATATAATCTTAAAATAAAATTCTACCAACCTGACCACTGAACACTGAAAATGAACCTCAGACCAACCTTCAACATAGTGTCAGAATATTCAGCAACAGAGTGGCACAATGGTCTCTGTTCACTAGAAACAGAATAAATGAGTAGAAACAGTCGACTCGGGTCAGAATAATGTTCTGTATATTTAACAAACTGGAATGTATAGATCTACTGCTGAAATGTACAAGCTTTACAATGGCCATGAACCTTACAGACTTTGACAAATCAAGCTTATATATATATATATTGTTTAGACTAGAGCCAACTTTTGATGGCCACCTACATCCATGTGAACATGCATACTAATTGTCCACACTTTAAATTAACAAAGATATTGCAAATGAAACTCACTGAATTGAATGTGATGGGATGAAAGGCCATGTACAGCAAAAATAAAGCCTGAAAAACACGTATTGAGTTGTCCTGTCAAGTGTACTAGGAGAACACAAACAAATGCAATGTCTGCACAAAGTCAGAATGTCAAACAAATAACTCACACAACTTTATTCTTTGCAGTGAATCAAAAATGTACAGTGTATATTTTAAAAATACCATTTTAAAAACAAATGATTATAAGCAAACTTAAAAACACACAGTGAAACCAGCGCAAAATGATTCACCAGCACATTATGATCTTTTTAATGAATCAAAGACAACAAACCAGTGTAGTTTGATTCAGGTGCCTGTGCTGGCAGAATTAGTCACAATGAGAAAATGAAACAAGATAAAATATCTTCAAAATTAAATATAGCTTGTTGGAGTCTAAGAAAATAGGCTACCCATTTGAAGTTGATTGAGTCAATCAATTTAGGGATAAACTGATTAAAGTTGCTGGTTACACTTTATTTTGATAGTCCACTTTAGACATTCTACCAACTATAAGTAACTACGTGTCAACTACAAGTAAACTAATTCTCTATAATCTGCAACTACATGTCTACTAACTCTCAGAGTAGACTGTTAGGGTATGTTTAGGGTTAGTAGAAAACTGTACATTGACATATACTTACTAAGTTTAGTGGACCTATCAAAATAAAGTTTTAGAGAAAATTAAGCAGACAGTCTACTAATACTCTAATGACTGCTACTTGACATGTAATTACTTACTGTTAAGCCTGGAGTACCCTACGCGACTTTTGCCCCGTTTTCCACCCGATTTTACAGTCTCAACAAGGAAAGTCAGAGCCAGTCTGCAGATTAAGGCTGACAGATTACACAGAAAATCGGGCAGTGTATGAAAGTCACTCAGATATTTTTGTCTTTAGACTTGAACATGTCTGATATTTTCAGCTTATTTTAGAACACATTTGTTTTCATTTGTCAAGCCGCCTTTCTGCATGAGCCTGTTATGAGCAGAACAACTTTAGGCCCTGTTTACACTTTTGCGGTAGCGTTTCAGTTGTCTGGAATGACATGAAGTAACATAACGAACTGAGACAGACTAAATCCAGAAGAACTGTGGCAACGTCTCCAAGATACTTCAAAAAACCTACCTGGAAAGCTACCTGAAAATCTATGGGCAAGTGTACCTCGGAACAGAAGCTTTTTTACCAAAAGCTGTAATACCAAATATTTATTTGATTTAGTTAATAGAAGTTAATTGATAAATTAAATCCATTTATGGCATTATTTTTGAAAGCATCCTTATTAAAGAAGGGTTTGTGGGGTTGGGGGGAGTGAATAACCAGCGCTCTTTCCACCTTCAATACCATAACTGAGGTGAGACCCTTTTGAAAGGCACAGTTCCCCCAACTGCTCCCCGGGCGCCGTAGCAATGGCTGCCCACTGCTCCGGGTGTGTGTGTGTGGTTGATCACTTCTCACTGCTGTGTGTGTGCACTTAGATGGACTAAATGCAGAGCACAAATTCCAAATATGGGAAACCATACCTGGCCACATGTCACGTCCTTTTCCTTTTTTAAAACTTTGAACAGTACTGTAGCTTTGCAGGTAGGTTTTTTTTTTTCTTCATCTTGGAGACGTTGCCACAGTTCTTCTGGATTTAGTCTCAGTGTGTTCTGTTACTTCATGTCATTCCAGACAGACTGGATGTTGATCAGATCAGATCTCTGTGTGGAGCACTGACTCCTTGTGCAGACAATAATCTCACTGCATTATTACAATTAATGACAAAAATAATATTTGGAAATGTAAACTGATATTTCCAACTGACACGCTACCACAAAAGATAGAAATAACCCACTTAAAACCATTGTTTGTTGGTGAAAATACTAGTGGCCTAAGACTTTTGCACAGTACTGTATGTATAGATTTCCTATTATTTAGATTGTGGATGCGTCTGTGTGCTTGGGCCAATCGAATAAGGAATCTGCAAACACATATCTATGGGTACAACAACACGCATGATGTTATTGTTTACACGGTTGTCAAGGATATGCAGAGCAAATGTGGGCAGCCACGCCATCGTTTTCAGTCTCCATTTTTAAATTCAAATAGTAAAATGTAAAAATCACTTAAGTGTGTTCATTACAAATAAATTGATTATTAAAACTACAAAAGCAGTTTAATCAAGAGCAGCGAGTTATTCCCTCTTTTCTTTAGTTGTTACATTAACATTAATGAGACACACGGCCTATGTTAAATAGTAATATCATTTTACACATCTGATGTTTTTCCTCAACATTCCCCAAATGATCAAGTATAACAGATTATGTTTGCATGAATACTTAAATGTATTTAGCCTACTGTAAATCTGTGTGTATCGTATGTGTATCAGGAGCACAGTTGGTGTCATAATGTGGACTACTTTTATGGAGTGTTGTCCAATATTACATGAAAGAATGACCCCAAACACCTCTGCAGATGTCTGGACTAAGCCCAGCATAATCACTTAATTTTTTAAACACCGTTGGACATCAAAGTTGCTTAGATTTGAGGAAACTGTATTATTTTCTTATCCGTATTAATGCGCATTATGCTTTGTACGTCTGTTTAATATTTCCCCCTTTTTTTGTCAGTGTGTAATTAAGCCGACTGAACCGCTAATGAGTCTTGTTCGTGCCAGTCATCTTGTGACAACTGCAGTATCCATGGCGACGATGCCATCAGACATTAAGAACTGCTGAAAAATAATGGGCATATTTATAACAGCGAGTGCTGATAATAATGATGGATGTGGAGATCAAGAAGGACTTTGATGAGCTGAGGCTGAACCGCCGAATTACAGAAGTTGATGCATGGTTACATTTATCACAACAGAGAGAACGGCTATCTCCTGTTTCCCAAGCACACCGAAGATGTTTTGTCACATTTGATATCGGGAGCTAATATGAAAATGTCACGTGAGTGTTAAGCTTGCGAGCCCGATAGATTGATGAGGAAATATGCAAATCACAGCACTTCACTCTATGACGTGCATTATTGACATAAGTAGAACCGTTGGAGTGTGATTTAAAGCTGTGACAAACATGATTGATGCTCACTTGGGTTCCTCTGACATATCAAGATGTAAATTTGCATGAACATAGTTTACACAAGAGAACCGCTGTGCAGTGAGTTGTGAATAATGTCAGTGGTCCGTATGTAAATATTTTTTTTTCTAAAGCATGTTCTCACACCCGGATCAGTCGGGCTCAAATATTTGACGCATATATATTTTATTTATTTATGTGATTCGAAGCTGTTTTTAGCATCATAACTCAAATTTTCAGTGTCACATGATCCTATCTATCTATCTATCTATCTATCTATCTATCCATCCAAAATGTTTATCAATCCAATTCAACTGAAAAAGTTTTACATTTAAAGCTACTTGTTATATAAAGGACTAAAATGTTAATCTGCTTTGTCAAGCACATAAACTCCCATTGTTGTGGTAGTTGTAGTCAGTCTGTAAGTTTTTTATGTTGCAGAACAAAAGACAAAAGGCTTTACAAGTAAACCGCTGATGCTATTTTCATAAATTGAAAAGCAGTAGGAAAATCCTGAAAGGAATGCATGGACTTAAAATGCTAATTCTGTTCCTCACTGTTGGACTGCAAAGATTTCTCTCCAAAGAACACGAGATTTGTGCCACTGTTCCTTTTAAAATATAAATTGTACCAAGAAAGTGATGTATTTATTTCCAAATTCCTCTCCACTACGTCTCTATCATCTTAACAGCTTTTAAACTAATAAATACTCCTTAACACAGACATTTCTTCAAAACTCCTGTTTTACACTGTTGGTGAAAACAGGTCATTTAGATGAACGCAAAACATGGCATGAATTATGAGATTCTCCTCTTCAGACACACTGCAGCCTGAAGGGAAGATCTCTGTCAATAATGCACCGCTTGTAAGTGTCTTATCAAAGGAAGTGGAGATGACAGAAATCCCTCAGATCCACACTTTCGTCAATGGCACTTATTACTGAGGGTAAACAAATCTACTCCATAGCACAAGCGCTGAACTGGTTGACAGGAAAACACGGCCTACTTCATAAACAGAGGAAGTAGAGAAGAGAGCAGAAGAAGATTAAGATTGTAAATGTTCTGCAGAGAGCAAATAAATGAACGCCAAAAACGTGGATGGGGGGCGTTTGCATTGCCTTTCCTGCTGTACTTCCTCTGGGAAGAAGTGCTGCCAACTCACGGCACAACTTTTGATACAAATTTAAAGCGCCTAGACAAAATCGATCCGAAAAAGTGTCAAGTTTTTTTCACTTGATATTTATAATCGCTAAATCGAGACACCATGTATTCAAATTTAATTCATCTTTCATTTGACTGACATTTTTCCAATTTTCAAGGCCACAAATGTTCAACCCCTTGGCAGTTAAAGTGGAATTAATATTCAGAGGTGCCTTGAATAAAGGTTTTCTTTCACTCTTAGCAAGCATGTGTCTAATCTTTTTTCAGAAATAGCCAGCTGTGTCTGAAATAGGCATGGTATTTACTTCAAAGCAAAGCATTTATATGTAAATATATGTATCGCTCAAAGAGTAGCATACTGTATGATACCATGTTACAGGAATATGCTAATAATGGCATGGGAGAACAACTGATTTCCAGGAAATACCTTATATGGGCGAATGCTGTTTCTGCAGCTGAACAAAATGCAGAAAGAAACATTGCATGTTACATTGTAACATAATGACCTTATTACTATATAGAATACTGTAAAATAGATCATTTGACTGATAGCAGGATTTTTTAATTATTATTATTTTTCAAGATACATTGTGAATTTTTGAGTGTAGTGAAACATTTGGTATTGTGACAAATTACAAATAAAATATTTTTTTAAATTTTCTAAAATTATATAATAATGCTATTTTGCTTGGTTGCATTCACTATTGACTATTTTATTTCTATATTAGTATTTATCAGAACCCGAATTCCGGAAATGTTGGGAAGGTTTTTTTTTTATTATTTGAATGAAATGAAAACTAAACATCTTTCAAGTCACATGAACCAATATTTTAATCTCACTACAAGATAGATAACATAACAAATGTTCAAAGTGATAAATTTTACATTTTGGTCCACTAAATTAGCTCATTTCAAATGTGATGTCTGCTACAGGTCTCAAAAAAGTTGGCATGAGGACAACAAAGTGCTTAAAAAGCAAGATATTTTGAAAAGATTCAGTTGGGAGAACATCTAGCAACTAATTAAGTTAAGTGACATCAGGTCTGCAACACAACTAGCTATAAGATAGATGTTAGACAGGCAGAGTCTCTCAGAAGTAAAGAACAGCAGAGGCGCTCCAATCTGTGACTTTTCACCCAACCTTCGCTACCTTCAGGACTATTCTTGTGTTTTTGCCTTTGCCACTCCAGTTCGTTGTAGATGGACCCTGCCTGTATCTCTGATTATGCCTTCAATAAAACCCAGTAGATGGATCCACACATGCTAGACTCGTTCGTTTCATTATTCTTTGGCTAAAGAGGATGGAGTACTTCAGCGTGTTATCAGTATTCAGTTCAAAAGCCAGCATCTCTGATGGTATGAAGGTGCTTACAATATGGGCAGCTTGTATGTTTTTGAAGGCATTATGAATGCTAAAAAGTATATAAAGGTTTTACAGCAACATATGCTCCCCTCCAGATGATGTCTATTTCAAGGAAGACCTTTATATTTCAGCAGGACAATGTAAACCAACATACTACAGCTATTACAACAGCATGGCTTCATAGTAGAAGAGTCCAAGTGCTGAATTGGTCTGTCTGCATTATTAACATTATTAAATGAAAAATATGTTAAAGACTACCACAAACTATTCAGCAGCTGGAAACCTATATTAAGCAAGAATGGGACGACATTTCAACACCAATACTCCAGAAACACAAGTTAAAAAAAAAAAAATGCTACATCACTGCTAACATGCCCCCGTCCCAACTATTTTGATACCTGTAAGCAAGCATCCAATTTGAAATGAGCTCATTTTTGTGCTTTTTTTTTTTTTTTTTTTTACAATTTCTCAGTCTAAATATTTGTTATGTTATCTGTTTTGAACAAAATATTGGCTCATGTGAATTAAAATTATTTAATTCTATTCTAATAGTAATAGTAATAGTAATAGTAGTAATAATAATAATAATAGTAATAATAAACAAAACAAACAAAATTCCGGAATTTGGGTTGTAGCATTTCCTGAAAAGAGTTTCTACACCTATTTTTAAGTGCATGGACAACACACACACAGACAGACAGAAGCCATAAGGAAAAATCCACATGATACCTAACATTTAAACAAACTTTTGACATTTCATATTATAGCTATTAGTGTGTCACAAAGACATAACCTCCCACCCGGGAGCCAGATGCGGAGGTATTTTTATACCCCGCAAATGCGAGAGGGAACGGTTATGTATGTAAGGAGGCTGGGGGTGGGATGGAGTGAATTCACATGTTGCATAGCAACAGAGAGGGCATTGTGACAATTATGATTCATAATGTTGGCATTGTTTTTTCTCCTTGGCAGCACCACATCAAACCCTCCCAGAAATGAACCAAACAATGTTAATTAGCAGATTAAAGAGCCATGGCAAACAATGCCTTCTGTTTGATTTCTGCTCCACTCGCACAATAGAAGAGCTTTTCATTGAAGAGATTCCACGATGAAGTACAAACTGCTGTCACCTGGGGAGATGTTTGACATTTGTTGCTTAAAATCAAGTTTTGGAAGACAAAGTGTTCTGTTTTGAAGTTACGTATATGCCAAGAACACATAGTGAAATTACAAAATAAGGAGGAAAAACACTCATGTTGGTACTTGGTTTGGATTAGTCATACAGGAGAATAAAAACTAAGGCGCTGTGACCCTAGTCACACTGTCATTCACTCGCCCTCGAAACTTGTTAAAAATATGCATTACTTTTTTTCTTCTCTGAAAAGCAAAAGAAGGTACTTCAATGTTTGTTTTCACACATTACAATAAAATTCAAAGGGTCCAATTTGGTTTGCATAACATTACATCACATTTTGGTGTAAGAGGACAGTTTGTGTTTTTTTTTTTTTTTGCTTCACACAACTTTTTGCTTCACAAGATGTTAATTGATGGACTGGAGTGGTGTGGATTACTTGTGGCCTATTGCAATGTTTTTATCAGGGCTCTTATTCTGACGGCACCCATTCACTGCAGATGATCCATTGGTGAGCAAATGATGCAATGTTACATTTCTTCAAATCTGTTCCCATGCAGAGACAAACTCATCTACATCTAGGATGGTCTGATGGTAAGCACATTTCCAGCTAATATTTGGGTGAACTATTGCTTTAATAAGAATAAAGTGCATTCACTGATCAGATGCCAGCTACTCAATCCATGCACCAGTCTTTATGTTCCATTCTCTTCTTCCCCCAAATGGCATTTGAAAAGCCTCGTTTACACACTGATGCAGCTGCCAGTAATTGGTAGCACTAATTACAAAGGCATGGTCATTAGTGCATGAGGCTGGGTGTGTCCAGGCCAATTACAGACCGATTAACTTATTCACTGCCAACAGCACACACCCACTGACCTAACCCAAAAGGTTAAGATTTGGCAGTTACCGTCTGGATTTTATCACTGCTGCAGTACTCTATGAATGTTAAATGAATGTGATTTTTGGAACCCTACTGTTATGCTTCATTAATGTTGAATGGAAAATTATATTTTTAATCCTCATAATTTTGCAAGATTATGGGATCTCTGTAAAATCATAAATTATTTACAAAGTTTGCTATCATGCAGGCAAAAGATAACACAGTTTAGCAACATTTGAAACTTGAAAATATATTTATGTCAGCAGGTAATATTTAACAGTGTAAAAGCAAAAATATTAGTGATAACTGAGTCATTTTAGCATATTCATATATGAGAGATCAGCATTATACTTTCACAGGTTTTACATGTTGGTTTGTCAATTAGCTGACAAAGCTTGCACTTATCCTTCACTTAGACTAAAAGTTCTACAATTCTCTAGGGAAAAGCAAAAAAAAAAAATCAAAAAAGAAAAAAAAAAATCTAATCAAATCTCTGACATTAAAGTCTGACCCTACTTGGCTCATTAAAACCCTGACTCTACTCTTTCAAAGACTGCTAAATTGATATATATGGAGGAACCTTTTTTTTTACAGTATGTCCCGGCCAACTTTTCCCAGTCTGAACTATAGAGAGAGCTTACAATCTAGTGCTCGTGGTAATCTATTAAGCTTGCTAATGATTGTCATGAGGAGGATGGATCTGCTCATCTGCTTGTAAGCTTCTCTTAAAAACTTATAGCCATATTTTAGTATAAGCAATGGCTCTGAGATCATGTGTTTTAAGTTGATTTCTTTGCAGCTCACAAAATAGTAAAACACCTCATTTGGAGAGTAAAAAAGGGTGTAAAGTGTGGTGTGAAAGTTAAAAATAAAGTATTGGTTCTTTTACAGGATTTTTACAGTTCTTTTACAATGTACTTATTGTGTTCATATTTTATTGCAATATACTTTTGCTGCTATTGAGGTGGATACAGGTAAGGTTAGGGACAGGTGGTGGTATGGGTAAGTTTAAGGGTGGGTTAAGGTGTAAGTGTAAATATAATTATATAATTACAGAAATTAATTGCAGATGTAATTACATATAGTTTTTTTTTTTGTTTGTTTTGTTTTTTTTAAACAAGCACAATGTAATAATAATAATAATAATAATAATAATAATTTAGATAATAATAATAATTTAAAGAATTTTTATTCAGGAAAGATGCATTCAACTGATTATATGTG
>JAUMHE010000042.1:15589851-15603642 GCA_032359235.1 Enteromius mattozi
GTTTATCAGTACATTACAGAAAATAATGAACTTTATCACAATATGCTAATTTTTTGAAAAGGACCTGTATATATATGATTGAATGTCAAAATATAGCAGAGTTGTTATAAACAAAATATATTAAAAACACTGCTAAAGCACTAAAATCACTAACTGGGAATATATAAAAATGACAAAATCTAATATAAATGACACAATTACATTATAAACTCTAAACTAAATTATAATGAAAAAAGAAGAAAAAAATAAAAGCTTATCCAAAATATAAATAAAAACTATAACAGTATACAGATTATGGTAAAATGCACATGCACACAATAAAAAATGTTTTTAAAATAGCAAATAATGATATTATGATCATTTCTGAAGGATCATATGACACTGAAGACTGGAGTAATGATGCTAAAAATTCAGTTTTGCTGCATTTTTAAAATATATATAAAGAAAACAAAATTGCCATAATATGTCACAATATTACTTTTTACTTATTCTTAAATACATAATCCAATAAATACAGTTTTCATAAACACAACAGACTTCCTTTTACAAATACAGATGAAATAGAAAACTATTAGGCCTATTTTAAATCATAGTATTTCTGGTTATTACCTTTTTTACTGTATTTTGGCAAGAATAATACACTTTTTTAAAACTGTAAATACTTTTTTTTTTATAAATTTTAATGAAATTATCTAATTTTGAAAATTCCTCATTGACCTACAATGCATAGGACATTACTTATTTAAAAATGTATATGCAAATATTTGCCAGTGCTGAATTCTGCTGTCCTTGCATCAAAATAACCACTGGTCAGTGCATCTAATTAAAGTGTTGCGCTGTTTGTTATTTGTGCTCAGACGTCAGACAAACACTGACTGTCATGACAACGGTGGCTATGATGCACCATTTTATTTAAGCACAAAGACTGTTCTTTTGCTGTTTTGTAAGCCCTGCTATTTTCTTCAGAAAATGCACGTACAGTTTCTTTGTTTTTAAAGCATTTTAATTACTATTGCATATAAAATGTGTATAAAAATAAACTTTATCTTGCACTGAAAAGTCAACAGATCAGTCATTATTTAATACAAGCGACAGATGCAATGGCTAAACTAAAACCTAGCTCCAACAAAAAGCAATATTTGAGTGCAGAAGTTCTCCATCACTTGATATTGTGAATATTAACTGTATTGATTGTACGCTAAAAATGAGTTATGCTTCAAATGTTTGTTCCAGTGGCAGATCAATACCTGCTTGTGTTGTTCATAAGCATATGCTTCAATTACTTATGCATTTTTAATCTCAATACTTGCTGCTTGCTGTGTTCTTACTCTCCTGTAAACTGCCATATCAAAATCAGTCATCAGGTTTTTAATTAGGGGAAAGTTCTTCAATGCAACTTGCAGGAGTGAATACAAGACGCACGTTAGACACTCATTCTCTCCTGGGTGGCTGTTGATTGGCAGCAGAAGAGAAACTAATTGCCTTGCTTTGGTGCACGGTTTCCCTCAGCACCACTACCATTAAACAAAATGTTCAACAGACTTTTCTTGCTCTGGACTAAATAAAACCTCGTAATGAGAAGCAAAAGAGGGAGGAAAATGATGCAGCACAACATTCTCAGTGGAGGCGGCACGCAGAGTGAAATTTAAGCACAGCATTTAATAAGGCTGGACAACTTTCAGATTTTAATATTGTGCTTGATTTGTTGATATGGTAAGGCTATTCAACCTTGTCTGGTGTGAAAGAATTAGAATCCATTGTTAGCAGTGATCACAAGTCCAACTATTTGAGTGCCGCACACAATAAAACAAAGACTGGAAAAGAACAAGGGTAGGATATGGCTTTTTTTTTTAAGATCTCAGAACTCAGGATAGTTCACGCTCACATGGATCCAAACCTGTAAAAATGTCCAAACAAACAATGTAAATGGGTTTAATAATTGAACAAATGCAACATGCATTTATTTATTTATGTAGAAAGGTTTGTTTCATTATTGTAACAGACTTGGAGAAATGTAGCGTTGGATCACTTGCTCACCAATGGATCCTCTGTATTGAATGGGTGCCGTCAGAATGAGAGTCCAAACAGCTGATAAAAACTACACAATAAACCACACGTAAGCCACACCAGTCCAGTCTATCAATTAAAGTTTAAAGTTTTGAAGTGAAAAGCTGTGTTTGTAAGAAACTAATCCATCATTAAGGCATTTTAACTGTAAACATCCCATGTTGTCCTCTAACATCATAATCCACTGACATATTGGATATTGTTTAGACTTGTAAATGGTGCACATTTCTCTCCCGATTCATCTTTTCAGTACTATTGTGATGTTTTTATCAGCTGTTTGGACTCTTATTCTGACGGCACCCATTCACTGTAGAAGATTCATTGAGATTCATTATTCAAAAGTTGAATAATTAACATTGCATTTAGTAATCAAATCTCCTTTTGTTGTATTGCTAGCAGAACTGGACTAAACTTGACGATCACGTTCACAAGCCTGATTTCAAAATTCACCAAAAAGCACTTTCTTTTTTAATGGAAGCAATGTCATGTAACATTTCACAACTCATTGGGTCCAGTATTGTTTGAGAAACAAGTGCTAGAACAAAAACACATCTTCAAAATGTCTTATTTTGCATTCCACAGAAGGCCGAAGGTCATACAGTTTCAGAGAAACATGAGGGTGAATAAATGGTGTAAATTTTTTTATATTTTTATTTTCAGGATTAAATGAGATTTTAAATCACATTTGCCATGGACTCAGAAAAAAAAGAATACAGCCAACTTGAGTTTAAATGCCATTAAATGACACGTCATGACCCAAAACAACAGTTGCTCTGAATGACGGTGCATTATGGCGTTGAAGTGTCAGCTCTATTATCTTATGCTATCATGTAATTATCAGCACTCGGTAAGACCTGTCCCTTTCTCGTCAGGGAGAACTGACCTTTTCAGTCAGTGCATGTATTTGGTGAAGCTCTCTGACACTATCAGATGAGGAAAGCTACAGAATATTGTATATGGTTTGCTTGCTTTGGGAATAGAGATTATCAGTGTCCACATTCCGTGTTCAAAACTCTTCACTTGTAAAGTGTGGCTGTAGCATCTCCACATTTATATAGTCAGAGATACACAGTATGATATCAGTGGATAAGTGATATTAAAATACAATATGGACAGCTTCTAAAACATCTAAAACTCTTTTATATATGTACAATTTTATTTTCATTTAAAAAATAATGAAATTAGTAGATTTTATTGAATTCATAATGAATAGCCAATAGTTTATTGTTGTTTTTGATGTCACTGTAATACAGTGTTATAATTGTATAGTTACTTATATACCATTTTAGTATTTATTAATATTTAGAACCTTTTATTTTCAGCTTTCAGCTTAAATTAAGTGAAATCATGAAATCATTCAATTTCTTAATTGTTTTTGCTTTATATACTAATTGGTGGTTTCATTAAAAAAATATTTTTAAAAACATTAAAAAATCATCTGTAGTTCTTACAATTTATTTATTTTTTAATTTAATTCACTTTATTTGATTCAGTTATATTTTAAATATTTATTTATACACACGCATATGTATGTGTGTGTGCTTTGTATATTTATTATGTATAAATACACACACATACAGTATATATTTTCTGTATGTACATGTATTTACAAGTATATATTTAGATTCATAATTTATATTATATATAAATGTTTAATATACAAAAAAGCATTTTTTTCTGAAATACATACATGCATGTGTGTGTTAAATATAATAATTATAATAACATATATTATGCACACAAACACTTTTACAAAACATTCAACGTCTACAGAAATGTATGCACTTCTGTGATTTAAATGTGATGTTGAATATCAGAGCCATGTTGCATATAGCGACAGATTATAGAATCACCATGAAACACATTTGAGATTTGCTTCTCTTGAAAGTAAAAGTCTGTCACATATTGTTGATTTGAACATGTTCTGGGAGTTGTCTGTGTCTTATCTGACTTGTTGTACAACATCTCACATGAACAACTGTTGCTCTGAAGCTGCTATAGTTCAAGTAAACCAAAGGCAACAAAACCGGGCGATGGTGGGCGCTTAGCAGCAGAACAGCATGAAGGCAAGCCTGGAACACACAGAACTTGTGAGTCCGCAGAGCTGATTATTAATTTACAACTCAGGGTGACAGCAGAGGAGGACTGATGATGAAACAATTACAATAATCACAGCTCACATGGTCTACAGTAGGTGACATCCACCACAACAGTTACAACAGCAATATAGCCGACGTTTGAGGGTATATAGGCAGTAACAGAAACCTTGGATTATACTTCAGATTTAGCATACTTGAAATCCGGCCTGTAAATATTTGTATTTAAATATATCCAAATATTTGGTCACACTTTAATCTGATAGTCCACTTTAGACATTCTACAAACTATAAGTAACTTTGTAACTATGTGAACTACATGTCAACTAATTCTCATTCATGTGCAACTACATGTCTACTAACTCTCAAAGTAGACTGTTAGGGTAGGTTTAGGGTCAGTAGAAAAATTTTACATACACTTGCAATGTTTCTGATAGTCAGTATGCTGTAGGTTGTGGACCCATCAAAATAAAGTGTTAAAGGGGTTATATAAAGCCAATTTTCACAAGCTGATTGATTTGTTAGGGTCTTAATGGAAAGTCTGTAATATAGTTTGTTTAAAATTTCTACTGACTACTGCTATGTTCATTATTACATTCAACAACAAACCACCTCAATAGCTTAGGAGTCATGCTTGTCTCTGCATCTCGGACTGATGACAGCTTACTCAGGGCGGGTCTGAGGTGAGACACCAGTCCAGTCTGTGTGAAACGCTACTGTCCATCAACAATCATGGGAAGGGCCGATGGTTCAATTGAGAAAGGGGAAAACATTTACAGAGATTTACAGTTAAGACGACTTATACAAGTGGTTGAACCTCCAAACGACCCCTTTAAAGATTATTAAGCAGACCGTCTACTAATACTCTAATGACAAGTTAGTTAGGTGACACAACTAGCTAGTTGACATTCAGTTGCAAAGTTACTTACTGTTAGTAGAATGTCTAAAATAGACTGTTACCAAAAAGAAAAAAAGTTACAGTTACAGTTCAGTTACAGTTCAGTCAGGCCCCCATAGGCTGTAAAAAAAATACAAAAAGAAATAAAGAAATAAATAATCATAATAATTTTAATATATAAAGTTAAAATTATGAGAACGTTGTAATGAAAAATAAAGTCAGTTATTCAGTTTTATCTAACTTCAGTGTAGTTAGCATTATCAAATATGGACATATTATTCTTCAGTCTTCAGTTTATATTTCCAAACAACAAAACACACAAAGATACAAAGAGTTTTGTAAGCTCACAGTACATTAAACAAATAGAAAGACCATTTATCACTGGTGTTTCAATAAACAAATCAATTCCCAGCCGCTTGCATTTATACTTTGCGTGTGCTTTTGCATTTTTAATAACTTTGGAGGCTATTCTGTGGAGTTGATTCACAAACCTGAGAGGTTTGATGGGTTGACACACTCACAGTAAGGATGGATGGTGTTTGTGTCTGGGACTATCAAACGAGCCCCCGTCCACGTCTCCATAAATCTGGAAACTCTCCGTAATAAATGCTTGTTGCACACAAACGTTTCAAAGGTGTCGGTCATTGATTGAAAGCCTGTCGCTCTGCCAGCGTTGCAGGGAAGCCATGCAAACGAAAAACACTCACACCTTTCAGCGTGACATCAACTCAGTGAAGCGCCTGCTGAGCGTCTGAAGCGCTTGTCTTAGAAAAATGTCACGTGGTGTCATGAATAATGATGAGACAGAGCTTGCTCATAGGATAACACCATGTAGTCTCATGAATAATCATGATACACTCACTGTAGTGCATGAAAACGTCACATCCTGTCACGCGGAATCAGTGATTTTAATCTTGAAACACTCAATGTTTTAAAACAGTTTATGCTAATGTCCATCATAAAGGTTTGTGGTTGATAGGCTTCCCTGCTGAAAAAACAAAAAAAAACAAAAAAAAAAAAATAGTATGCTGCTTTGATATGTATTTTGAAGCTGGGATGCTGGTTTGAGCTGGTTTATTGGTTCATTAGAGGGAGGGGCCCTTGTCTCTTCAGGTGAGAATCCCTGAATATTAATGGCATTCACTCACTCGCATACAGGCTTTCGGTCACAAAACATGTCTTTACAAATTTAAATCAATATATTGTTTTCTGTGAATAAGTAAGTTGAATGATTTCCACATCATTTTGAAGTAAATATTCTAGCCTACAAGAAGTCTTATTCAGGACTATTCCATTTGAGTTTTATGGCCTTATTTCAACTAGTTTTATTTTCCCAAAACTTACTAATAACGCATAATATTTTTTTTCTAAAAAATGCAAACATGTGCATCATCACATGGTCCTTAGCTGCTCATGTGCATCCTTGACCAGCACATGACCAGCTTAAACCAGCATCCCAGTTTCGAAAAATACCTATAGCCTATATATATATATAGGCTACACTTATATATATATATATATATGTGTGTGTGTGTGTGTGTGTGTGTGTGTGTTTTAGCTATAAGAGGGGTAAAAAAAAGTTTAAAGACTTCAAAGAGATGAGAGGTTGGTGGACAGAAGAGCCGAGGAGAGCGGCAGATCAAGGAAAGGTGCTTCTAAGTGAGAGCGGTGAAAAGATTTCAAAAGCTGACAGAAGTGACCACATTTACAGATACTTCAAAATGCATTAATTCAAAATAAGCCCTCAAAGTAGGTATGAGTTCATTGCCACTTGGTTTTGAATAACAACATCTGTGGGGCTAAACCTATTCAATAGTTATGAATATACACTTAATAGTACTGATGGGAACTCTTAGTTCTGTAAATTGATTCTTTTAAACAGTTCATTTCAATGAAGCGATTAAAAAATGATTCAGCAGTTTTTTATTTATTTATTTTAGCACCTTACACATCATTATGTGGACCCTGCCGTTCTACAATTACATCCTATAACTGGCTACTCAAATACTCAAAGTTGCAAAAATTGCTGTTTAATTTTGCATGGATGTTTGTAACTTTTATGAAGGTGTAAAGGCCCCCAAGGCACCCTCAGACCCCATTGGGTTAGGGTTGTTATAATTTTATATCTCCCTGTTCAGTTTGTTGTAATTATGATTAACTCCCTGGTCGCAGCGATATGACCAGCTCACTTAAAAAAAAAATAAAAATAGTGTGAAAGAAGCTAGAAATACTTTGTTGATTTTGGTCACACAAATAAGTGTTATGCATCATTCGAAACTGTTAAGTGTATACTTTCATTTGTGTATTTGTGCTGCTAGCAGCATGTAGCCTACTTATAACATGCTAAAATATGTCATCACGCTATAGCAAAACGCTAACGACATGCTAAAACATTAAGTCATGAAAACATAAACAACATACTAGTGATATGCTGAAACATGCTGACATATGTGCTAAACACACTACTATTGTCCCTTATTGGGACAATAAAGCCCTCCCTACACCTACCCTAACCCTAGCCAATACTTTATTTTCAACTTTGTGATTATTTCCTTAATTTTTATTGAAAATAAATGCTTTTCTGATGTGATTTGAAATTTAAAAAGGGGGAAAAACCCAATCACACTTTGATGGGTGGAGTTAGTGTAAACAGCCACTGCTGATAAGGCAGGCTATTTGCACTAAGTGCAGGAATTTAGGGTCTAGTATTAATTTGGGGAATATGTGAATTACAGGCCAACTGACTGACAAACCAACTTAGTGCAAACAGACACTCTGATAAAGATTGGGGAGCAGATTTGTCTAATTTTAAATGAATACTAAAACATACTTGTATGTTAAAACATACTGACAATGTGCTGAACATACTAAAACATGTTATATCGTGTTGCCAAAATGTTAAAACATTCTAACAAAATGCTAAAATAGCAGGTAGTGTTTCACAAAATCTAGTCATAAGTCTGGTTTATTCAGTTGAACCTATTAATTAAAAAGATCAGAATCAATAAAATGATTTGTTCAAAATCTAATACAATCTTGACTATCATATTTTTTATTTATTTAATTCAATTATTCCCCCCAAATTAATACCAGACCCTAAATCCCTGCAGCGAGAGTAACCTGTAAATCAGTCCTCAAAATAGACGGAGCTCATGATGTGCAAGTTTGACAGAGAAAGTTAGCATTGTCAAAGTTGGAGCTTTGACACTCGCTGCCCTTAGTTCACAGTTTGAGTCCTAAAAGCCAAGCTGTTAGCGAGACAACTCGCGGAGAGAGCCGCTCTCTGAGAACAAGACTAGAGGGCTATCATCATGAATCCACATGAACAACCGACTCCAACAGGAGATAATTAGCACATTTTTCCTGCGATCCAGCAAAATGCATCTTTACTGTATATTCATGAAAATCCAGGCATGGAAAGGAGTTTAGGTGTGGTGCTGAGGTTGGTGGCTGTCAGAAACAGGAATAAATGAGACATTTCCAATAGCATACACAGCTTGTTGGAGTTAACTCAACACAAAATCAAAATTGACCCTATTTACTTCCTTAATAAACACTATTGGTCTTGCTGTGCACGATTCTCACAGTGCACATTATTTGTTAAGTTCTTGTTAATCAGAATGATTCACCTCTTAAATAACTTCAATTTTGCCAGGTGTCGTTATGATTATCTTGTCAATTAAAAAAAAAATGTCACATTACAAAAGTGAAATGAATTGCATAGACTTTATTGGCAGAATTATATTTACAGCAGTGGGGTGTGAAACAAGATAATTAATCCTGTTCGATTGGATAAATTACTGCTTTAAACTTCAACCTCCAGTCATTTATTTATTTTATTCAACTGTATTTAGTACATTATATAAATTGTATAAATGAATGACATTTAAATAAAGAAAAGAAAAAAAATTCTCATAAATTTTCAGTTGGGTTAAATACATAGTTACTGTCAACAAATCTTGTTCTTTTTTGTCCAAAAGGATCAAGAAAACTTTTTACAAATTTACATTGATTGCATGTTAGCCTGTGGCGTAGCTCACATTCATTACTTAAATTAAAAGAGCAATACAGCTGGAAATGACCAGACAGATCTGACTGTTAAATTATCATTCATGAAGTTTAAAAAAGTAAGCCAAAAAAAAAAAAGGTATCAGCAGCAGATCAGAGAATACATTATTTCTGCAATTCTGCTTAATGATGCCAGTGGCAGAGAATGTATTTCATTTTTAAATAATCATGTGATAATGATGAGTCTGGCGTCAGTGCAAAATACCCTTCATATTATGTTCCACAAGTTAAAATCAACAACCTCAAAACTGCACATTTAATAATATTCCAAATGTATGCTTTTAAATTAGAAAGAAAAAAAATAATAATAACATGTTGCACATTCTCAGTATTGCTCAATATATACAGAATCCCCATAGAGCTGGGTTTAGATAGATAGATAGATAGTTAGATATTGTTTTTATTGTTTTATTTTTTTTGCCATCAAAATAACCCAACTGCAGTTTCATTGGGATTAATTGGAATGCACAATGAAAAAATATTTTGAAAATTAAAAACAGTTATATATATATATATATATATATATATATATATGTATATAATAAAACAATTACAATTAACAGGAAAGCAGAAAATGAAAACAACATGTAATTTAAAATATTTATAAAAACTATAATAGTAGCTCACTGATATTAAAATAAGACTGGTTTGGTCCAACTTGAAATTATGACAGAAATATATTACAATTGCGCAGTACAGTAGAATGTACCTCTTAAAGTATAATAAATAATATTTGTTTTATGGAAAATTACACAAATTGTAATTAATTTTCATTGTATTTGTCATTGTGGGCACTGTATAGTAAATCTACACAGAGGTATGCAAAAAAATCAGTGATTGGTCATACCATCCAGCACTACTCTGTACCAGTATCTAGTCCTGTATCATTGATATAGCGTACGACTGTCGTCACTTTTTGAAATGATTCCCTGCTCAATTTCTCTCTTGCTGTAGCTCATGTACGTATGCAAACAAAGACAGAAACACAGTGGCGAACATGTTTCACTCTCTCCTGTTAGCGTTTTTTCTTCCTTATCTCTTTCTTTCTCTTGTTCTCTCCCTTCCACTTGAACAGTTGGGGCAAGGACGATGCTCGTCTTACTCATTCTTGATTAAGCTGTCACTTTGTCACCCCAGCCCGCAGTCGCACGGGGGAGGTGACTGCTGACAGGAGAACGAGGCGTATGAATGGGTAAGATCTGCTTCTGATCGCTTCATGGGACATCATTGCTAGCACACAGTGGAGGAGAACAAAATGTTTGAGTATCAAAGCCCATCAGATGTTCACCGATTGCAAACCTTGGTGCAATCAGAGCAACAGGCAGAACTACCTTAACATGTCATTGATCAAACCTGACTGTCAGCAATGTCATCTCACATGCTTTTCCTTATTTTTTTTTTACGCAACTCTATGTGTTTGGATAGTTGTATATGGAATTGTAAAATGTAAAATTTAGAAAATGTAAAATTAAATTGTAAATATAAACACAATGGAGTCAAACCAAACAGCTAAGTGTGTATGAAGGTTTCCTAGCTTAGTGACAGTCAAACCGGGTAGAACATCGTCCTTTAGATCTTTAGATTTGAATTAAAGGGGTTTAACATGTAAGATGTGGGGTACTGCGGCGTGAAAAATTCATCTAGGTTTTTCAGTAAGATTGAACGATGCCAGATGTCTTTGGATGATGACAGCTGCTGATCAAAAGCACCAATCAAATGTGTTTTCACAGCAACTAGAGTAAAGACTTCAATCATCAAAGGCAGTCCGACATGAAAACCTGGTTTTGGGGACAAGCTCTGATGTTGCAGATGAATAAACTGCTGGAATCATTCGACATTCCAGGTTATCCTCATGCTAGTCAATACTTTCCTCAACCATTAGGTGTTAGGTATATTTGGGTAATTCTTAGACATTAATGAGCTCAAATTACATGTTTAAATTAAACTCTTAAAGGAATATCTGATCAAAAGTATATTGCATATGTTTTCTTTCATTATTTACCCATCCTCACATTTCAAACCAGCATTATGCACTTACAGTCACTGACAAACCTGATGAGCTTTTAACCACTATTACCAAATAATTAAGTCAGTGTGTGAAAAGAAACAGAAACGTAAACAAATTATTCTTTGTGTGGGTTTATTTTAGTGATTTTATTGATTCCATTTCCCAAATCACACTGAAAGAGTCAATAATACATCTGGACTGATTCCCTGACAGATGAAACTTATTGAAAACACTTCCCTGAGGGAAAGATAATTAGTCTATACTTTACCAACCCTAAAATTTTGAACTGCAGTATGTAAAATGGATGGATAGGTGGATGAATAGATGAAAAAATAGATAGATAGATAGATAGATAGATTAATTGATTTGAATACATCAATTATTTTGTGTTTGTTGAAGCTGCAAGATGAATCAAGAGAATACACAAAACTTACAGTAGACATTATGCTTTTTTTACTAGCAATGCCAGACTCTCCTTTAAACTTGTACAAACGTCATCTTTCAGAAAAACACTCCTTTGCATAATAAAGTAGCTACCTCAACAGATTTGAATGAAGCTTCAACATCACAACAAACCAAGAAACCTTTTTTTGTTGCTTAGGGTTTAAGATGCTGGTTCTACATGTAAACAGTATTTAAATGTAACAATTTTCTCAAGATAGATACTTTCAGATCTCAAGAATAGTGATTTTTTGAGAATATTCCATGCTGCTAAACGATGGTCTGAGGATGTCATAACCCACTCCACGGTAACATGTGCGTCCTTTCAGCTTTACCACAATTCACACTGTGATCGTGATTCACACCAGCAGGGAAGCGACTCCCACAGCTCTTGGTGAGTCCTATAGCATTGCATTGTTTAAAAATGCATTATTCATTATGGGGTTTTTACCTGATCTTGGATCAATTTAATACATGTCTACACATACTTTCAATGAAACACTTGTATAATAAAAAAGAATAGCTAAGTGTCGGTCTCTTACTAGCCTGTTACCCAAGCTCTTCATAAAACAAATAAATAAGCCTTATAAATTAAAGTGCCCTCATTATGGATTTTTGAAAATCACCTTTTCTGCAGTATGTACCATACTGTAGCTGTATGTGAATGTAAACAGTCTGCAAAGTTGTAAAGCTGAAGGAGCATCAGAAATAAAGCTATTGTCTCTCAAAAGAAAGAGTCAACTGTGAATTTAAATGAGTCATTTAAAATTCGAATCGTATTTCCACGAAGCTCACACATCACGTTAACACATTTGCATAATTCCCGCCTACATTCTGCGTGGCTATCCTGTGAAAACTTGAACACACCTCTGTAGCTCGTTCGTGTGGATAACGTAATGGCAAGAAGACACTGTGTAACCTACTGGCAGATGTTGAAACTACACCAAAGTTTGTTTCTCCACTGGTGGAGGTTTAAAAGTAGCTCTGGATACTGACAAAATACTTTTTTTTTCATGCAGTGTATAAATATTTAATTTTGGTAGATGTTTCTAACGGTGCACTTTTTTTCAGGGTTGTCTTAAAAGTGACTTTTGAAGTCCTACACTTATAGCTATCCCTAAATTTTTAACTGGGATGGGAAAGTAGTTTAACATGCAAAACATTTCACCTTGTTTTTTGTAATTTGCAAAAAGAGTGTGTTAAATGTCATCCAGAAGCCATTAAATTTAGCCCAGGATAAAACTATATGGAAAATGCTTCAGTTTAGCTTCATGCACCACAACTATTAACAATAAATTCCTGCCAGGGCTCAAGTGATTAATTGCTGTCCGTTCCCAGCGGATATTGAAAATGAAGATGTGCCACTTCACCCAAATATATAAACCCATTTTCTGCGGCTGCCCTAGCTTAAGAGGCAAAGACGGTGTTCTGAAAGTAGTTTACAATGATCAATGCCTATGTGCATGTCTGTTGCCAAATCGCCGCTGAATTATAAATGAATCTCCACCGCTTGGGATTTGTTGATTGGGCCCATATGCGGAGTTGGCTCATGGGACGTGTGTTTTTTTAAGACCGACTGTGACTCGAGTCGTTTGGGCAGGTTAGGTGTGATAGATGGCGGAGGATGATTTATCAGTTGCTTTTCTCCAGGTTTTAACTAACATGAGCACTTGGCTCCTTTGCATCCTCTTTACTTCTTATGTTAAATAAACGTCAGGGCACATAGCCCAAATAATGTTCTCCGGGACCAACTTCATACAAGTTTATGCGCTTGTGTTAGAGACTCACCGACAACACAAACAACCCACTTTAACAAGATATTTAACAAGAGAAAAATGTTAGCTAACAGTTTATTTTATCCTTCAGAAACTAATTGGGGATTTTAGAGCCAAACGAAGGCAGATATGAATGAAGCAACTGAGGAGACTATTTTTCAAGGACTTTAAGGCTTAGAGCATCTTAATGTCATGATGTTTCTTTTTCAGAGCACCTGGCTGACAAAAAAGAAAGTAAATTATGATTTAATGTTAACTAAGACACATACATGTTTATGTATAATATGAAGACTTAACTTAACCTTTTATTAACCCTCTGAGGATGACAATCGTGGACATGCATCTTCTCCTGATAACGCCAAAAAGAACGTCTCGGTTACGTATTGTAACCCTCGTTCCCTGAAGAAGGGAACGGAGACGTCACGTCGGTGACCGACG
>JAUMHE010000042.1:15616167-15626490 GCA_032359235.1 Enteromius mattozi
GACCTTTCAGAAATCATTCTAATATGCTGATTTTTTATTATCAGTGTTGGAAACAGTTGAGCTGCTTAATAGTTTTTATTAGGAATCTTTGATCATTAAAATATTAAAAAGAGAAGCATTTATTTAAAATGGATAATAATGTCAAAGCAACTCAAATCAAAGCAAACTACCAGTACTACAATATATATATATATATATATATATATATATATATATCGTTTTTATATATTGTTTTAAATTTTATATAAAGTCTTGTTTTAAATATGCATTTATGTTTTATACTATACTGTTTGCATATGTTAAAATAAGGTGTAAAGCTAATCAGCTAATCAAGAGATGTGTGTTTGTCTTTGTGTAGGAGTTCAACACCTCAGCTGAACTCCAGTAATGATCTTCTTCCATGGCTGTAATTACTTCGACCATTGTCTTGATTCATTATGTTTTAGATTTTCTTTGCCAACCTTTTTCAATTAGTTGTGGCTTCGCCGAAGCCCCATATTTATCCAGCACTTTCACGTCTCAGCAAAGAGCTACCATTAACTAATGCATATGTGTATGTTGTGTTTGATTAGGACCTCCATTAATAGGAGAAGTAAGATGGGGTCCAGCCTTAGCACAATAAAGGATGGAGAAAACATAATTTCCATGTCCATTAGACAATATTTATATGCCTGCATGGGTAGAGAGGTGTGTTTGAGTGTTGATGTGTTTGTCTGACAGGACGTACTGAGTCATTTGCTTACTTTAATAGCTTTTATTAATTGTTTCTATTGAGTCACAACAGGTGACAACATGGAAAACCATGCAGACTTCAAATTTTAGCCTGTAACCCGAGAAGAAATAATTTGGAAATAGTTCATACACAAAATTATCTCACAAGCATACATTTTAGATCATGGTGCATGCAATAATTGTTTAACATCTAAAGAAATTAATAGGGAACGTGTAAAAAAATATATATTTTTATAACATTTGACAGCATCTGACAATATAGTTATATAATAATAAAATGCTTTTATTTCATAAAGTATGAAAATAGATCTGAGAACAAAATATTTATAACATATTTATATTCTTTTCTCAGATCTATGCCAAATAATTACTATACAAATCAAATCACTTAAAGATTAAATGAGACTAGTAAGCAGGACTGCTCGTCACCCCATACAAGAGAGTGACAGGGTTTGCAGAGCTCATTAGCATTTTAAAAAATAACAAAAAAAAATGCTGTAAAAAGGGCTGTTTTTGACAAGGTAAAAAAAAGGTGTTGTTTTACACAACCACTGAGAAATTTTAACCAAAGCAAGTTATAGACTGTTCATTAAGACCATAAGAAATCATATCAACATGTGGAAAATGGGCAATGACCCCTTTAAGTAAAGTGTATTCATTTAAAATTGTACACATTTAAAGCCGATGTCTACCTGATTTACTAGACAGCTTTCGATCAGCAGAGTGAATCCAAACACTTCAATAGCTTTCAGTGTGTCTACTTAACAATCAAATGCAGTGTTGTGAGGAGACATATCCCTGCTGTCGTTCCTGAATATGGTTGGTGTGGGTGGTCTCACCCGAGCTGCTCTGACGTGGCTGTCAGGACTTCTGTGATGCAGATAACTAGTTGCTGATGGGGTGGTCACAGTTTGCCAGGCATCACAGTTTAGTCACAGTCAGAGTCGTGGTTGTGCACAGAATGTCATGAGTTGTTTTTTTTTTTCCCTAAAGGTACTCTGTGAACTGGGACATTGGCCTTGCGTTTCAGTCTGAAGAGGACGAGGTGTAACGCCAAACAGCTGTGTGAATTTTTTTGCTCCACCCTGTAGCCGCGTGTTTCTGCCTGGCCACTGTCCAGCAAGCTGAATACAAGCTGAAATAATGCTGATTTATACACAGAAGGCTCGTCATCACAGTGCATTTGTACTTTGCTTCTTATAGAGAATGCATAAAGTGCATTAGTTGTGTACCTTAGTTGTGTGGCTTAGTTCTCCCTAAGTCTACTTAAAGAAATGAATCAGTAAATGCAGGGTTGTTTACCATTCAGGTGTGTGTTCAGAATGCCTTTAAAATTACAGTTCTAACTTGGATGGGTGGGTGGATAGATGGAACAATATGAAGGTCGAAGGATGGATGGATGGAACAATAGGCAGGTAGAAGGATGGATGGATGGATGGATGGATGGAACAATAAGCAGGTAGAAGGTTAGAAAGATGGATTGAACAATAGGCAGGTAGAAGGATTATGGATGGCATGCTAGTTGGGTACGTATGTAGATGGATGGAATGATGGATGGATGACTGGATGGAATGATATGTGGGTGAGTGGATAGATGTATGGATGGATGAATGGATGGACGGATGATTGGATGGAATAATAGGTGGGTGGATAGATAGCTGGATGGATGGAATGGAATGATAGGTAGGTGGATGGATGGATGGTAGGGGAACAATAGGTAGATGGATGGGTGGATGGATAGAATAATAGGTGTGATATGATAGGTAGGTAGAAGGATGGATAGATGAATGGAATGATAGGTGGGTGGATGGATGGATGATAGGTGGAATGATAGATGAATGATATGTGGGTGAGTGGATGGATGTATGGATGGGTGAATGGATGGGCGGATGATTTGATGGAATGATAGGTGGGTGGATAGATAGCTGGATGGATGGATGGATGGATGGACGGATGAAATGAAAGGTGGGTGGATGGATGGATGGATGGTAGGTGGAACGATACGTAGATGGATGGGTAGATGGTTGGATGGATGGAATAATAGGTGGGTGGATGGATGGATGGTAGGTGGAACAATAGGTAGATGGATGGGTGGAATGATAGGTGGATGGATGGATGGATAGATGGATGGAACGATAGGTAGGCAGAAGGATGGATTGATGGATGGAATAATATCTGGGTGGATGGATAGATGGGTGGATGGATGCATGGATAGATGGATAGAATGATAGGTAGGTAGTAGAATGGATAGATGGGTGGAATGGTAGGTGGGTGGATGGATGGATGGATGAATGTTAGGTGTAATGATAGGTAGATGGATGGGTGGATGGATGGATGGATGTAATGATAGGTAGATGGATAAAGGATATAGGAAGATGGATAAATGGTGCGATAGGTAAGTACTGTAGGTAGGTATGTGGATAGATCTATGGATGGACAGACACAACCAAAATCAAAGTTTGTTTATTTTAATGATAGAACAGTAGATGGAACAACAAAATTATGGATGGATGAAAGATGATAGATGGGTAGGTGGATGGATGGATGGATGGATGGACAGTCAGATAGATAGAACAATGGATGGATGGGTGGACAAATTAATTATTCCTTTTATTCCAATTCAATCCCAAATCAACTTCTTGTGGGATTTACCTGAACTGAAAAGGGAGGATTAAAAGGAATAGAATTAAATTCATTCTTCAATTCTGAATTTGCACAACCCTGGTTCATTTAGCTTTGGCTGCCCTCAATGCAAGTCTGGTTCACATTATAGCAGATTCAGTTCAAGAACTGGCCATGCACAAAACGAAATAACTAAGCACAGTTTGGCATGAATACATGAATACTGAATCTCACCATCACAAGCATGTGATAGATGACATTTCCAACCCAAATGACCTTAAATGGCACATCTATGTCAGCCAGACGCATCTCTATCATAATGCTGATTGTTTGCAATAAATACAAAACCTGAGGCTGTCACCCTTGAGAATTGATTAAGGTTTTTTCAAATGGATTGGTTACACTATAACACTGTATATCAGTATAAAAAAGACTGCATTCTGCAACACACACCATTCCTATCCAGAGTCGAAATGGGAAGACAGAACCTGTCTTTTCTGTTGGCATATTGACAGACACACAGGATATGCCCCTTTGCCCTCATCTTTGTGCTGTATGTAGTATTCCAGGCAGTTTGTCTGTGCCGTCTACATCTTCCATCAATAAAGCCCTAATTAAATTTTACGCCATCAGATAACCTCCAAATATCTCAGCAGCTAACGCAAACCCATCAATCTAGCTGCCATCCCTGGCTGTATATTACTAAAAGAGACACCAGAACTTTGTTTAAAGGCAATCTGGGCCTGCTTCTCAGGTGAAGGTCAGAGTTTGAGTGGAAATATTGGGGTTGAGTGGCTATGGCTAGATGAGCAATAAATGACGGGAAAAGTTAATGCAAGACAGTCGTCAGTAGTACGGGTTGAATCAATGTGCCTTTTCATGCACCACTGTTTTTAACAGCTCTTCAGCTACATAAATTTCCTTCCCCCTAATGAATCTTTATTGTCTTCAAGCTGTAAAACTCTTCAGCATTGAACACTAGGACTCGGTACACATAGGTACACATTCTAGCTGAATTCACTAAACAGTTGCACCACTTTAGTGTGTAGTATTTCAGCATAACACTCTTACTGACATATAATGCAGTCCACTTAAAAAGGCAGAGTGTGCACAAGTATGGTCCTGTTATTAGGTCTGCATGTTTAATCCAAATAAAAGTGAAATCACATTATGACGGTGTAATTATTAAAATGTAAACGCTGTAATATAATTAAATATGTGCATTTTAGCATGCATTTGGGAATGCAACAGGTGTCAATCATATTTACAAACTTGCAATGAGCGGTGGTTATAAAGTGATGTTTGAAAATTTTTATTAATATTAGTTGAAATATTCATTTTGTAATTTTATTGTTGCACTCTTAAATTATTATTATTGTTTACAGTGGAATATTATACTAGTAATAATTGTATAGTCATAATGCTATTTAATTAGAATTTTGGCAGATAATTGTGCAGTCATACAAATAGGTGTGTAAATTGCAATTTTTTTTCTCAAAATTAGCAATTTAATTTTTTCCTCCCAAATCATTCCCCACAGCCTACCTGTGATGCACTTAAACTGTCATTTTTTTAATTTTTTTTTTTTTTCATTACAAACCTGCCTTTTTCAATGCAAATGAGGCTCATTAAAGAATGCGCTGGATTCAAATCAGTGCTGTTTTCCTGGTGCAATTATTAGGCCATTACTGTCCACAATTAAAGAGGGACATTTATGTGCATGCCTTGTTTCTTTTGTCTCACTTATACACATAATTTACACATTTGCAACCAATTTCCTCTATGCAAATTGTGGTCAGCGCGTTTGCGTCATAAGCAAATATCTCAGTGTGAAACTTCACAGAGCATCAGATTCACAAAACAATAAGGATTTATGTGAAAGAGGGACTACTTGGTTCGTTTTCAGCCCACACACCGCTTTGCTAGAGGAACAACCCGCGGTTTACAGTAGTTATTAAGCCATAGCTGCTTACATAGGTGAGAGAGAGTGAAAGACTGATGTTTTCTAATTCTAATTTGTCTGCTCCCACCATAAAGCACAACACAATACCTCCAGAAGCCAAAAGCCGCACCGTAGGCGTCATCTCTCCTTCTCCATTTCCTTTCCATTTTTATTTCCCTCCAGAATGCTTAATCGAAGTATTACATTTGTGCTTCCCTCACTCGCTGGTCTATTATTGTGCTATAATCACACATTTCACAAAAAACCTGGCCAGTAAACACAACAAACTGGAGTTTTGTCTAAATTAATGATTCTGGATCAGAATAAGCTGCAATATGGAGCATTTAAGTCAAGAGAAGGCCAGCATGTCACCTACACCCTACATAACAATCCCTTTTTATCCCTCCGTTCCCTACTGGCCATGGTGATAGCATCTGCTGCAATGCAAGATCAATATGTTTGGTTTATAAACGGCGGCCCGGCTCTGACAGTGACTGCACTCATAATATATGTGCAGCTCGGAGGGGGCGTCTGATCCTGTGCAGCCCTGAGTGGATGTGGAGGGGATAGAGTGGGCCTATAGCGAGACGCGCAGTGTCAGCTATCACTTAGCCACTTCATCAGGCCCACCTTCCCCTCATCCAGAAAGATATGGATTGGTCGAGAGGAAGAAAAACGGCAGCTGGGTTGCAGCAGCTTCACTCGCTCTGCCTTAAGGAAGCTCGCCAGTGACAGATTGGTGACATTTAAAGATGTGTTCGTTGGAAACAGAGAGCTTCCCTTCCTGTGATGGGACATTTGGGTATTACTGTGTGTGGGAATGTTAGTGCACACAATACTGTAGTCTGAAAGAAGGAATATTACAATTTTACAAATAACTATCATTACATAGGGCCCTATGATTTCCACAATACAGAAAATGTAGACGGAATCGGATGCAGAATTTTCAGTTTAACGCGGAATGTCACAGAATTTGTCAAAGTTTGGATGAATTAATCAAAAGTACGTCCTTACACTTCAGTCAAACCATGATATGGACTAGTATATGTAAATATTAAACTGCAAAACAACTTTTTAAATATGAATCCTTCATGTTCCGCATGTCTTGGTGAGAATGAATGGTGAAGACATGCTGTTTTGTTTACTACTCGTACTGAAGCGCATACATGTGAGGCTCGCGGTTATGTCAGCGTCTGTCATCTCTCTGAGAACACACACATGTACAATACCTGAGACTCACTTCATGAGCATTTTACCGTTTCATTTGAGGAAAACTAGCGTCATATATATAAATATATATATACACACACAGAACTGTAAAAGTATGCACAGCGACCCGTCAAATTAAAAGCTGGGTTTCACTTGAAGACATTGTGGCATAAATACTGCATATTACTTTAATTCAGTAGAATAGTAATACTGCTACTACTACTGCTGAAAAAAGAAATACATAAAACACACTTTTTTTAAGGAGTAATCAATCAATATTTCTTCCATGTTTTAACATGGCTAGTGCGCTGGTCCACATTATACAGATTGCTAAAACACTCTGGTCTAATGTTAGGGCAACATTTTCATGATTGACAACAGTGATTCCACACCAGTGGTACATGAACACTATCATCACTATCTGGAAAGATTTTCATTTTACAGTACTTCATTAAACCTATTCAAAACCCTGAGGACTTTATTGTGATGGCAGTCAAACTGATGGTGGCTTAACTTTTTAAAGAAAAAAAAAAACTTTATACAGTACATAAGGTTAAGTTCAGCAATTATATGCATAACTATGTGCACTGAAATAAACACTATGACTTATTCACAACAAATTTTCATCAAGTTCAAACCAATATAATGGTAGAAACATTTTAAGTAAACTGTAAAAAAAAAAAAGAGGAAAAAAAGAAAATTGAAAATATTGAGCGCATGCTTATTCTTTGTAATTAATGTGAAATTCACAAGCAGTTTTTGAGTGAAGATTGTTTCTTTTTTCTGTGTACAACAGTTCTCAAAGTGCTTCACGTTTATCAGAAGTCTGTACCCAAATACGACACTTCAAATATAACGTGATGCTTTATAGGACACACTCATTTACAAACTTACATGTGTTCATACATGACCTTTCCTCTAGCATCTTTTGAACCGCTGTACTTTGTTTATATTGTTCTGTCCTGATCTATTATGCCTCATTTGCCACTTTGGAGAGTGTAAAATCAAAGTGACCTTTAATATTTCATACTTTGAGCAGGGCTGCCATTTACTTTAGATCATCTTCAGTCCCCGAGATCTGAAGCCACAGGCACTTTCTACTTTTTTGTTGCTGGTCATGGTAATTTTGGTAAATACATTTTAATGAGGAATAATATGACATTTATTTCTTGTGGTGCACTGGAGGTTCAAGCATATTTCAAAGGGACATATCATGCGAAACTGGATTTTCCTTGCTTTTTTGAAATGAGACAACTTAAGACAGTTAAAAGCTCCTTCCCCGAGTCCAGCAAGACCATTGAATGAAAGTAAGCTGCAAAAAACAGCTATTAAAAAAGCCTTTATGGTTGTGATGCCACATCCAAGAAGGTCCAGAGCTGTGACGTCTAAGGTATACAAGGGAAAATACAAGTCCAACTTGTGATTCTGTATGTCTCTAAAATAAAATAAAATTAAATTAAAAATTTCATGATTGATTGAGAATGGAAAGAATAATAATCATTTCACATATGTATGTAATTTATTTTTTATTAGCAAAATATATTTTACTTTGAAAATATTTTATGCGCAATAAATATAAATAATTGTAAATTTCATGATTCAGCTGGCCCTGTATGAAACATATGCCTTTAACTATATTTTACTGTGGTACAGTTATGGAGGCCCTTCATAATGCAGAGGTCAACTGCCTTCTCTGCCAACAAATAGCAATGGCCCTCTAGTATGCAGTGTTTAAAGAACAGCTGTTTTACTAAATTCTTCTGAAATTCAGTGCAGTCCTGCATTGTGATAAGTATAATATCATGTGTTTGCTAGTGATACACAGCCCTAATGTGTGTGTGTGTGCGTATTTTATAAATATTTCACTTCTAAATCATTGTATTATCAGCATGCACTGCTGCGCACATGTCAGTTGAAGTAACATCATCATTTAGTCACATCATCTACCAGCATGGAACATTGGTATGGGTAATTTGTATAAGTTACAATATCAAAAAGTTGAAAATACAGTTAGTCATTCAATCAGATGATGCACAACTCAGAATCTATTTCCTGTGATTATGCATAAACATTCCTCAAATGCTGCTTACATCTATTCTGCATCAGTACCGGAAGTCGCACATCATATAAGCTTGCCGACATCAGCGCCTACACGCATACTGTCTGGCACATCGTCAGGACAAACCACATCATGCAAATGATAGGAATATGACAGATAATCATAACAGACAAGTGCCTCAGGGGACCCATGGCAGATGTCAGTGTTTGATTGTAAATGCCAGCCCTCTGCAAATAATATAAAAAAAAATAATAAATAATTGGCCAGCGCCACGCAGAGCTTTGTGATGCCCAATCTAGACAACAACGTGTATCACCTCATCACAGCTCGTGTCCTTCCCATCATGCATTTGCCCACCGAGGAAATTAAGGAGCTCAGGCCTGTTGAAAGATGCATGAAATTGGCCATCAGTGTCCTCTGAAGAGATTTTAAAGGATTCAGGCCAAAAGTGATTGTTTTCTGCTGGGTGTGTTTATCTGTTTGTGTGTGCATATGTTGAGGAATAAGATTCATTTCAGTTCTCGAATGAATTTCTCTGAGAAGAATATGGAGACGAGGTCACATAAGGACACTGACGGGTAGCTGTGGTCAGATTACAGTGCTGAAGAACACTGAATGGTTAAGCAAGATAACGCAAATCCTTGAGATGCACTGTGATTGCTTATGTGACCTGCAGTGGCAAGTGACACAGACAAAACAGATGTATTACTGCTGTTTGCTACAGCACACAACACCACTGCCATTACTTGCACAGGAATGCTGTGAATGTGAATGAAGTATCATATGCTTTTGTTTAAACAAAACAAACAAAAAGAGCTATGTCATATTAAAAGAGCTATTTAGTGACAGAAAGTAAAAAAAAAAATAAAAAAAATAAATAAATAAATAAAAAATATATATATATATATATATATATATATATATATTGACCATATTTGCTGGATAAATGTATTGTAATTATTTACACTATTGTTAGATTGTAATTAATTATACTACTATGTAGGTATAGTAAGTTTTTATAGTGTTTAAAAGTATCAAAATCAAAATCAAAAGTATTAAAAATAGTAAAAAAACTGTAATATTGTAAAATTATATTACAGTTAAAAATAACAATTTAGTGACAGAATGTTTAAAAGAACAGGATGTATTTGAAATGCATTTTTGTAACATAATAAATGGCTTTATCCAGCCTTATTTGCTGGAAAAATTTATATTATGCATCAATTTAAAATTCAAAATTTTATACATGTGAAATTAGCCCAGTAATGTAGTTATTATGAGTTCACCATTGGCTTGTGCTCTGTGAAAATGAAATAGTCTGTTTCACCCAAAGTGTGTTCACGCCAATATTTATCTAGTGCCTTGTTGTGAGTAGGTTTATTTTTAACCCAGCTATTTTTACATACTCAAACAAAACATATCTTGGCCCATTCATTATTTTTTTACTCATTCAGTTAGTTTTCTAGGATATTATGTGATATATTAATACACATAGCATATGTATCAGTGCTATCAAATGATTAATCAGTTTTTTATTAATTAAAGTTTTTGTTTTCATAATATGTGTGTGTGTGTGTGTGTATGTGTGCTGTAAATATGTATCATATATATCTAAATAAATATAAATATGAACACATATAGTACATCATATATGTATGTCTGTATGTATATATATATATATATATATATATATAATTTTCTTTTTCTTAAATACATACATGTATTTGTGTGTATTTATATATTTTAATAACTATACACA
>JAUMHE010000042.1:15659647-15676018 GCA_032359235.1 Enteromius mattozi
GATTAGTGCTGGTTACGGTATTATACAATTTTTGTGTTGTTCCTCATTTGTGATTCAACAGATAAACAAAAAACAACATTGGTTAAATCAACAAATATGATGTAAATGGTTAATCAACAGGACTACTAGTCTCCTGGGCAAAGGTCAACCATATCTTTTCTAAACCGCTGAAAACACACCAGCTGCAGTGTGTTAAGTACAAACCTGACCACCTCGTGCTTGCATGACCTGTTTTTTTTTCTGCAGGACGTTCCAGATAAGTGTCGTATATCTGCAAACATCCACCTCCAGCAAGTTCTTTAAGCTCAGTGGAAAATGTAGCAAGTGAGAAAGCATTGCTGACTCCAGCATTTGTCAATTACTGAAGAAAAAAAGAAAAAAGTGATTGCAAAGTCACCCGGAGGCCCAAACTATGGGAGGGCTGAAGTAGACCAGTCTGCATAAAAAAAAACAGCCTCTCAAAGTGTTACGGAGATGAAAGGGAAGAGAATGTAAGAGAGGAGAACATCAGAGAGAAGAGACACAGAGGACATTGATGGAGTGGACAGTGCAAGTGCCAGAACAATGAAACAAAGAGCGAGTTAGTCCCTGTGCACTGCAGAGATTGTTTTTAATGGTAAAAGACTGTAATTGGTTAAAGGGATAGTTCCCCCAAAAATGCAAATCCTGTCACCTCACCCTCAAGTTGTTCTGAAAGAGTTACTTTCTGTAGTTGAGCACAAAAGAAGATAATTTAAAGAATATTGGTAACCAAACAGATGCTGGACACCATAAACTATTATGGAAGTCAATAGCTGCCGACACCAGTGTGATGACACAATTTGCATTTTGGGTGAACTATACATTTAAGTTGTTTATCCTCACATATTTGTTTAAAGCTGTTTTGGACTCTATTTTCTTTGATGTGTGTATATTTCTCTTCTAATTCAGACCAGACAACTTTTTTCACATGAGAAAGCTATATTATGGATTATGGACAGCTGTTTGGACATTCTGACGGCACCCATTCACTGCACAAGATCATTGGTGAGCAATAATGTAATGCTACAGTTCTCCAAAACCATTCTAATGAAGAAACAAAAAGCTCCGGAAATTAAAAAAAAAAAAGGATGTAACTTTACTTGTGCTGCTGTTTTGGACAGGCCCAAGACTCAATCTCTGCTGCAGGGAAATGTTAATAAAACCGAAAATGTTTTTTAAACTTTTGCAGCCATAAAGACTAACAGCAAATGATATGAGATGAGATTCCCACGCGTGTCAAGAAACAATGCCCTCCGTGTTTGTTACTCTAACCTTGATTCGATGAGTTCTGTATAGCACAATACACCCTCTCGATGGAATATTTTCACTGCTGAACTCAGTTCTTTTACTGCATTAAACCAGGAAAGACCTTGCAATTAAAAGTAGATTATCTAATATGGTCACGTAACCTGCAGAGGCTCCAACATGTGCACTTAACAAAAGAATAGCCCTCTGAAAGGACCCACCAGACTGCTGCAAGCGGACCACAATGAAAAAGAGTGAATGAAATATGACTACTATATCGAGCCCTGCTTAAATATCTCTGTCCCTGCTTGTCAGATTAAGATGGACGATGGGGACTGTTATGTGACATGGTAATGCATCAGGAAAGAATATATGACTCCTGTGCTCTCTGGCACAGGACCGCATTATAGTTTTGCCAAATTCCATGTGTTCTGTCATCTTCTCACTGCAGTGGGGTGAAAAATTGCTGCATCTTAAGTGCAGTCGTTGGCTTTTTTAGATCTTGGCAGCGCTTATAATCAGAACTAGACATACATCATGGTGGTGAGAGAATAGCAACTGATCTTCTTCCCTTTTTACTTTTTGGCTTGAAATATAACAACCTCTCACCCGTGCTTAAACAATATCCAAAGACAAATTATTTTGGGATTATTGGCACGTCAAACTTAAAAAGGAAACCTAAGTATGTCATATCGTAAGAGTAAAAGCTGAGCACTGTAAATGCAATTGCACTTCTAGAGAAGAAGAAAACTTTAAATGTAGGCTTATTTTATTACTCTAACGTGGCTATTTATATGAAAAGATGTGAAAGCCATCCAACATTTTCCCAGACTCATATGCTCAGTTATTTTACTTTAATGCAAAGAATACAACCTATTCATTGCCAGTAAAGTGAAATTAATGAAGGAGCCTGATTTAAAAAATTAAATAAATAAAAAATGCTCATTTATGTATTTCATATCATATAAAAAAAATAAAAAAAAGATAACAAATGCTTTTTGTTTTGTCTTGTTTTTTTAGTACTTACAGTAAAAATACCTTTAAGCAAGATAAATGTAAATTATGTTGTTATTTGCATTTTTGCTACTCATGTTAACATAGGAGAAACTCTTGAGGGGGTGGGGGTCACAAGACATGATTAAAAAACACGCTGTACATAACATTTTATACTTTCAATAAATGTAAAATTATAAGTTTTAAGTCTTCATTTTGAGTCTTCCCCTCCCTTGCCTCACAGTGCTTTGGTCCAAATGCCTGTTTTCTGTTTTGTATAACCTCAGGGTTGCCAAGTCCGTGGGGATTGGGCTACTTTTAACACTGTTGCTGAGGGTTGTTTTTTATTTCCATTGGTTGAAGGCGACTCCAATAACGCATGCAAATTTTACCGAAGGAAACCCACTGAAAAAGTTTGGAAGTGAAGAAGTGATCATTTTCTCTTTAATGCATATCATGCCATGCAAATTAATTTTTTAATGCGTCCACTAAGTATAAGGTTACCTGCTTGATGGATAGTAATTCGTCAGGTTCACTCGGTAGCTCACGTGATACTGCATTGCACTTAGACGATGGAAAGCTTAAACTACAGTTCAGCAAAGCATAAGGCGTTAAAATAGCATGGCTGTGTCAGTGAATATGTTTTTACATTACTTTTGTATTTTGGGTAGGTTTAGGCTCGAGTTTGGTGTAGGGGATATTTCTAACATGATAGAGCATTAATCTTTAGCAACACTCACCGGATATTTGAATTCTGAACGGCTGCAAAATGCACCAAAAAAACAGCATAAGAAAAACAGTGCAATACGTACCTGTACCAACGTAATACAAACATGCCATGGTCACGTATTAAACGTGTGTTTTAGCGCCACTCACTTTGAAACTGCTGCAATAGTTCAGTGAGGTACATTATTACGGGGTCGCAGAAATGTGCGTAAAGGCACGTATTTCAAATGAGCCTGGGTTGGCAATTCCGGCCTGGAATCTGCACAAAATGCAAATTTCAGAGTAGAATTATTGGCAACAGCATTATTTTTCATGTAAACATAACATGTTTCCTAAATATCTAAAAACATGCTATTTTTTAAAGACATGCATCACCTTTAAGGGAAAAAGTTAATAACAAAGTCTCTTACTTTCAACTGCAGACTTGTTGGCTCAGTTAATTTATGCAATATGCTTCCACAACTAACATTTAATATTAAAAGACAGCTTAAAGAGGACACTGGGGTGGCAGACTCAGCTCGACTTTACGCTCCATACAGTGATGGTCTCAGTATGAATGTGTTGATCAGCGTGACGCGAGCATTAGCTCTCTGCGGTGTTTCATTACGCACTGCTCTGACACTCATCTCTCATCTGCTAACGTATCCCAGGGGGCTGTGCTCCTCGGATGCTTTTCCACACACGGCCCTAAATACCCCTCCCCCCCCCAACATTCATTTGTTCCTGAGAACTGTACTTAACTGGTGGTGATGTAGCTTACGAGAGTTAATGGGGTGCAAAACTAGAGCTATTGCTTTCCGAATCAACTCCAGTAGATGCTTCACAAGAACATTTTTCACACAATGTGTGCTTATGTTGGCAGATTTGCAGCAGCTCTACATCTGGAGGGTTTTTCGCTCTGTTCCAACATCCAGTGCGCTGATATGCTGTTTGCTGCCTACATAGACTGCTGTCTTCCAAGGTAACGACTGCAATAGAATCTCATTAGCGACCAATTCTGAAGGCTCTAAGTAGGCATGAACTCATCCATCATACAAAAAACACTCATGTGAAGCAAACTGGGACAAGTGCATCAACCTTTAACAAAACAGAGTTATTATTTATACAAAAAAAAATCTGAATCCTGGACTCAGTGCAGAGATGATGAACGTGTCAGATAGGTGGCAATTTTTTTTATTTCGACCCTTCCATATTCAATATGAAGCTAATATATTAAAGATCTAGTCTCACATATAGGCACATTTTTTACTTTAATTTAAGAATGTCTATATTGTGGCTTATTCTGGCCAAACATTATCCATTTAGACCGGTGTTGTTATTGCTAACTAAAATTAAAACTATTAAAAACATTCTTCCAGTTAACAAATTGTGTAAATATAATCATATAATCATAAAAACTAATACACTGGAGGAAGATATAAATAAATAAATAAACAAATTTCAATAGTCATTACTGACTGATTCCGAAATCAGATAACGTCATGCATCCCTAAATAGATTAAAAAAAAAGGATTTGTTGCTACCATGTACTGAATTAATTTTAATGGTATTGTTATATTTTATTATTTATTTAATTTTGTATATCTATTTTTTCCATGTGTTTTATGTTTTCTTGTGTGTGTGATTCTTTATTTTTCTGGTCATGATTTGAAGAGGTTATTTGCAAAAACAGATAACTCAAAAATCATGTTTTTTAAAATTATGTTATCATGTTTTTTTATTGTGTTTTATTGTGTTAGTTAACTGTTTTTAAAGTTGTTGTTTTTTTTTTTTTTTTTAACCTAGACAAAGTTTGATTGAGATTAATTGGAATGCACAATGAAAAAACATGATTTTTTTCATGGAGTTTTTGCAAATAAACTTTTACATTTCTCCTCATTTTCTCAAATTGCCTGGATTGTGATTATGACAGAAATCCTGTATCCTCCACAAGCTGAACTGTGACACAAAGTTTCCTTCGCCATCTAAAGTCGATGAAAGGTTTGTTTGTCCAAATCTTTTTTTTTCTTTTTTTCTGCGTCTGAAAAATCAAGGAAGGAAACCGATAGTTTGCCTCTCATTTGGTTAAGATGTTTGTGCAATGCTCTAGTTGCCAGCAGCAATGATGGCTGGCATTAGAGAATAAGAAATGTGCATGAATGCATTCCCAGAGGAAGAGATTGGCTGCCATATCCCTGTTGATAAGATTAATGGGGCGTGAGATGCATCAGAGTGAGTTTATGGAACTCCTTCTGAACACCTAATGAGACGGCTACGTCTGAAAAAGCTTTTAGTGCACTTGAGTTCTGGGTTGTGACCTTTGCAAAAGAAGAGTCACGTTTTTTGTTGTTGTGTTTTGGCACAGAACCTCAGCATCTGGAGGACAATAATGAATTAGCTTCTTCTCTGAGCGTACAAGCAGCTTTGACAGTCAACATTAAGACCTCTAAAAGCATTGTGCACACATGCAACAATTAAAAAGACTGCTTTTGATGGATCTAAAGGTCACTCGCTTTGAAAGGAAGTTACTATTGTGTTTGGTTTTACTGTAAAGTAGTCTCAGCTTCTGATCACAAAACTGGAAAGAACCTCACAATCTGGCAAACTTTAATTTGACTGGCTGATATACAGTTCTTTCAGTCTGCCAAGAAGCAAAATTGTGTTTACAAGCTACTGGGTTGATAAAATTGAGCGCTTTTGTGGAAGAATTGTTTGTTTACTGCCATCAAACCTTTAAAAGCAACTGTTTTATCTGAGACATTAAACATATTTTTTTGCTAAACTGCAACAACAACAACCAAAAGAACAAATGCATTTATTACTTTTATTAATTTATTTTAGATTTTTTTATATAATTAAATACTCAAAATATTATTATAATATAAATAAATAATGTATATTAATAATTTGATTATATTAGAAACTACTGTTTATTTATTTGCTCACCAAGGTTGCATTTGTTTGATCAGAAATGCAGTGCAGGTCAGAAATATTGTGAAAAAGTACAGCAATTTAAAACAACTCTGAATTTGAAAGTTTTAAAATAGCTTATTTACTCCTGTAATGAGAGCTACATTTTCAACATCATTTATTTATTTACTTTTTTGTGGTACATTTACCTTCAGGATTCTATAATGAAGAGAAATTTACTAATTGAAATGGAAATATTTTGTAATATTATGTCTTGTCTGTCACATTTCATCAATTTAATGCATCCTTATACTAAATTAAAGTATTGATTTCTTAAAATAAATAAATAAATACACATGTACCCAAACTTTTGAACAGTAGCATATATTGTTATATTTTTTTAATAATAATCAATGTGCATTACATTAAAAAAAAAAAAAAAAAAAACATAAAAAATTTAAAAAGCCTGCTGTACACAAAGTCAACACATTTTCAATGATTTTCTGGTGTTTTCTCTTTAAACATTCAGAGATAATTGTGCCATTACTTGAATTCATTTTTCCAACTGTTTTATCTGCTGTTTCAGACCCTTAAAATCAAGACAAACTGTGATTGGACACTTCATATTTCAATCATACTGCCTCTTCCGCTCTATTGGGCGATTCACGGAACGTTGAGAATCACTGATGCGGTGCTTTTAGAACTGCAGGAATTCTCTTTCAGCAATTACCAAAGCCTGCGGCGACGGCCTGGACACATGCGAGGTGAGATCACTGAGGGTCTAATGTTTAGTCAAACTGACTACAACACACACCGCAATCAATAGGCAGCAGCACACTGAGATGATCGAATGCAAGCTCAACACCTCTCACATACACACCTCTCGATCATTACTGGGGCTGATGTCACTATTGATTACCTCCTCTGTGTCATCAAGTGAACACTATTGCCATTCCTCTCGCTTTGACTTTCTTCCCACCAAAATAGAAACCATTCTACCTTTCTGTTTGGCTGTGAACAGTCTGAAAAGGTATTACATAAGCAACATATAAGCAAACAGATTCACTCATGCTCAGACATGGAGCATCTAAAAGAGACCTTGCTGTTGGTATCTGAAGCAAAAAAGCAAATGTCAGACAATAGAGGAGTAACAGTCATTATAACTGCTCGTGTTGCTCCCAAAATGACTATATTCACTGTTGAATTTTCAGGCATTTTATTCAAATCAACATGAATGAATGAATAGTTAATTAGTTAGTTAGAACGATATACCTTAAAAATGAATAAATAAATAATAATAAAACAATGTTTACTATGTATATTATTATACTCCAATCAATCCAATTACTTAATATTAACCCCCACTATTTATTTATATATATATATATATATATATATATAATTACATAATTACATAATATAATACAATTAATATTATAAAAATAATAATATAATTTCATTTTATGTAATGTTACACAAAATATTATAATCACACTATTATAATCGAACATTTGATTTTTCTATTACATTTTACAATATAATTACATTTTAAAACTGAAGTAGAAAAGCAAATGTCAAAACAGTAGATGAATACTAATCATCATAACTGGTCATGTCTCCCAAACGTTTATACGTAGATGACTAATAATAATAATAATAATAATAATGATAAAATCCAATATTGTAAAACATATATAATTAATTTATACTATTTTACACTATTTATATTATCTTCTTATATTTAAAAATTTGAATTAAATCTCGACTGTCAAGAGACCAGAGGAATAAGAACCATTGTAACTGATCATGTCACCATGACTTAAATTCATACCCTTTATGATATTAAGGTTTGTATTGAAGAAAATGGTTGCCGGCTGCATACACAACAACTTCATACCAAGAAAATGCCTACAGAGCCAGAAGGCACTGCTTAAATCAGCCTGAATAGGTTTGTTGGTTTATTTAAGGCAGTTATTTTGCTAAACCCACAGAAATAGACCAATTTTACCAACTTATCCAGATCGAGAGCCAGCCGGCTAGCCATCTTGAGTTGGTTTAAAAGGTTTTCAGCAGGGTCTCTGCTGAGCAAATGTGCATTCGAGCAGTAATGGGTGATCTTATTTGGCCAGTGCTCATACCACCTGTTTAGCAGGCGGTCAGGACAAATGACACTTGTAATTAATATTCCCAAGACCCAACCGGCACCTGGTGTAAGGCACAGACACAAAGAAAACTTTCTAAGAGTAGACTTCACACCAAACTAAACCATGCATTATTTTGTAGCTGTCAGAACATTTTAGATGATGCTAAAGTGATGGACATTTCTAGAAAGTTTACTTTTTATCCTTCACGTGTTATCTTATAGAGTGTGTGACGGTTAGACACATCCATGTGGTAGACTTGTGAAGAGAAGCTGATGAGATTTATAATGTGTCCACACCGCTGATGAACACCATGGCAAAAACCACAGGTCATGACCTTCCATCTATCGATCACATTAATGTACACTGCAGTTTCAGCAAACCACAAGCCGTATTTTACAGGATCCAAACAACCCGTGGCATCTGTATATCACGCTTATAATACGTCAGTGTCATTCCTGTGCTGAGGCTCTGATTTGTGACAGAGGAACCTGAATGACGTTCAATCTGAGCACCAACCGTACAAGACTTCAACCTTTACACCCTGCTCTCAACAGAAGATGTTTTTGTTTTTTTTTAATCAAAGCAAACAACATGTCACTGCAAAACGGCAAACAACATTTTGTATTGATCTAATTATCTTATTATTATTTCTTATTACAGTATGTTATCTTTCTTTATTGTCATTCTTACTGTCACAAAAAAAATAAATAAATAAATACATAAAATTATATATATGTATGAACACATTAAATTGAAACAGATTTTTTTTTACTAGCAATAAGATAACACATAACAATAACACGAACATAGTATATTGTTTATAAATAATCAATGTTATTTTAATTACAGATATATACAAATCTATCCATGTGAATGTTCTTTTTTTAATATGACTAAATTATTGTTTTTTCAACTGTTATTATTTTGAAACCGTGATACGCTACCATTCATAATTTTGAGAAAAATATTAATTAATTAATTAAATAGTTTTTTTGTTATAGTTATTTTAAATTGTGTATATATGAATGTATGCATACAGCATATATGTGTATATATATATATATATATATATATATATAGTTATTTCACAAATATCAAGAAATCAATCAATTTATTAATTCATTCATTATAAATAGTTATTTTAAATGATAAGAATATTTCTGAATATTACTGTCGTACTGCTGACTAGCAAGAAAGAGTAAACAATAAGAGTTTCAAGTCAATAGAGCAAGTATAAAGACCTTAAAGATATACTGGTTTTGTATTTAAGTCACCATTAATTAATTTTTATTCCCATCAACATGATTTAAACCTGTTTACTTGAGGTGGCTAGTATCAATATCCAAACACATCCAACACTATGAAAGGTTAAATATTAGCATGGAAAGAGAGCTCTGGTGTTTGTCAAGCGTCACAGGTAAATGGGGTTAAATGGAGCATGGCGGCTCATTGGAAGCGGTTTACGATGTCACAGGGGAGAGAGGTGAGGTCACATTATACATTCATGAAGACAAAAGGTTGCAGTGCAGTAGTGCGCTAGTGCTCTTATCAGGGATAATGCACTTGACAGTTAGATGCGCACGCGAACGCTTCAGTTCCTCTCTTGTTCCTGTGTAAACATAGAAACACATTCAATCTCTGTTTGAGTCCATTACACTGAGATTTAGGACGTTCTGCCATGAGAAACCACTTGAAATTGGTTTAAGATGTAAAACGACCAACACAGGAATTTCTGTGCAGTTAGCATAATTCCCACTCACATTAAAATCCAAATTAAAATGAAATGAAAAGCAAACAAACCAGTTCTCCTGTGAACGCTCATAATCAAATCGGCTTCCTTGCCGATTGCATGTATGTAAATATATAAGCAAATATGTATTGTGTATGTATTGATTCATACTTATTTTTCATTGATTTATTTAACGTAAATAAATAAATCAGTTAAAAAAAACATTTAATTAATGAATTAATGTCACTGCATGGCTGTATTAATTAAATAACTGTCATATTATTTAGTATTCATTAATAAAATAAGCAAAAAATATGTGCAAAGGCAAAATAAAATACAATAAAATAAAATATATGTGCATTTTTAAGGACATGGCATGGCTGTATGCTTATCTGTATGCAATTTTGTATATATAAATAAATATATAAATAAACTATATATACAAATATAAAGATGTAAAAATATAAATATTTAAAAAATGAGAGTGTTATAAAAAAGTTCCAGGTTGTATCCCACTTTCTTTCTTAATAATAACATTAATTAATATTACATAAATTATAAATGAAAAAAATAAATAAAAAAACCCACACGAAAAAAATAAAAACAGCATGTCCGTATGCTTAATTTTATGCACCTTATAATGGATTTAGTCTTATACTTTTGGCCTACAGCAATAGTACACCTATTATCAATAATTCATACATTATGTGTTGTGTCTATTACAAAACTTTGCATCACAAGTAAAAAATAAAATAAGATCAGCAAGCACCTCTAACAAGCAAGACTAGAATATAAAAGGAGATGACCACATATAGAAGCACTGTTTAGGATCTGTGGTTTCTTTAAGCACAGATGCGAGCAACAGAAGGATCGGAGGGTGGGATTCGCTTGCCGTAAGCTGATGATGAGTTAAGTCACCAAACCTCGTACAAACCAAACTATTCCTAACAACAGTCGAATTACAACCATGCCCAAGTAGTGAGGCAGAGCATGGCGGGTACGCACAGTAAACCATAACCTGCAATGGAAGAGAAAAGAGATTAAAGCATCAGTTCTTGGTTAGGGCTATGAATAGCCATATAGCTTTGATTTAGTGGTAAACAGACAGTGTGAGTCAGACAGAAAACACTAAGGGTTTCTTTCCCTTTCCAGAGGCTGCTGTGGTTGTCAGCTTTTGTTCTTTCCACAGGGGAAGATGAAAGGGAAGTGATGTCATTGCTTTGCATTTATGTAAGCGTGAACCCAGAGACTAGAAACGAGAGGTCCTTTCACTGACCATATAGTAGTTGTTGCGACTATGGCTGCATGATATGTCTAAATAAAATTTGTATCGCGACATGGGGTTGCATGTTTACCAAATTGAACAGGTTGTATTTTTCATTATATTAAACCATGAATATATTACAGTAAAGTATCATTACAGTAAACTACAACCACCACTGAAACTAAAACTAAAACCATACAAAGTTACTTGAAATAAAATGCCCAGTTAGTTACATTTTTCTCATTTTAATTTAAAACTACATACTAAAATAAACTAAAACATGTACAGTATAGGTCTATAAAATACTAAATACTAAAAACAAAATGACTAGTAACTAAAAATGCATTAAAAATGTCAATTAATACTAAAATAATATGTCAGTGGTGTTTATATAACACTGATTTATGGTTTAAAATAAGGATATTGTGATGGCGCGCTTTATAATTGTATTACAATAATTGTATAGCAAAACATTGTAATTTTTATTTACAATATTTTTAGCAATTAATTTCTTGTTTTGTTAAATGTTTTTCATTTATAATAAATACAATAAAATACTATACATATTATTGTTTTATATTACATTTGAGGTGGTTATTGTAAAAAGTATAAACATCCAAATGTTTCCAAAGGATTCATATAATAATTGTTCAGTTCTGAAAGGATTTCACACTAAAAAATAAATTCATACATACATCATCCCCATGAAACTATAAGGTTCTATCTCACATTTTTTATCAAAATTGAGTTACAGTATTTACATATTCTTATTCTATGACACCTTATTCACATTATGTGATAGATGTATCTATTTATTTTTTCAATGTTGTGTACATTTTGAGACTTTTAATAAAAATATATATATATATATATTCACAGTCGAATGGAATGCAAAAACTTTGAAGCTCTATCACAAAACTACTCGAAATGCTAACAGAAATTATAGTAATGCAATTTGTCCACAAACTTTTCGCAGAGCGACTGTCCAGTTTTTAACCATATCCATTCTGATATGTATTGTTATTTGTATGATATCTGAGCTTCTTGTACAGTTTAGGAGTGTTTGTGTATCTTCCCCTTCATGTGTTCCCGGTGACCTGCTCCTGTGCATTTACTGTTCTCAACATATTGGAAGTGACAATTTGAGCCATTTTCTGCTTCAGCTGTCAGCCCTTCTGCCAACACACTTAATGTTTTACATTTAAGCTGCTTCACAGAAACAGTGACGGAGCTGCCTGCAGAGCTTTATTATGCCTTTTTTTAAAGGATGTCAAGAGCAAAGAACTATTATAACATAGGAGTATGACTGGAAATAACTGTTTGCTTGCTCAGCCATAAATTTCTTAAACAATCAATGGGAGCCGCCATTACGGAGCGTTATGTACTGTACTTCTGTTTCCTGGTTTTCCTCATTTTAGTTTCATTATAAAGCAATAAAAGAGCTTCACAAAAATCAGAAGATGTTTAAAATCTTGTTGGTCAGCATTTAATATTGTCTTGTTTTGTCACAACATAAAGCAACAGTTTACCCAAAAATGAAAGAACATTCATTATTTACTCACCCTCATGTCATTTAATACCTGTATGATTTCTGCAAAACACAAAAGATGATATTTAATTCAGTGACTAAAGGTTGTAACTTCTTCACATTTGCTTTAAGCACCTTTCCAACTAAAACCTTTCAATTACTCTATTTGATGAGGCAGCACTTGTCTAGTTAAAATATGATGAATTTAAATACATTTTGAATTAAAATTATTGAATTTAAATACATATTCACCACACATTTTAATATCCTGTTTCCTAAATATTAGCAAAGCTTGTTTTTTTTTCTTTATTTCTTTCTTATTTGGATTAGATATTGGACTTTGAAAATACAAAATAAATCAGCTTTCCACAGGAAAAAAAAAAAAAAAAAATGGTACTGGTTTGGTAGCACAAGGTTGAATAAATGATGAGAGCATTTACATTTCTGGCTGGAATATCCCTTTTATTTCTTTGCGATTTCTATATTACAGAAGTTGGTTTTCTCAAGATCTCAGCGTTAAAGTTGTTTTCTCTGCTCTGAGGGAAACAAAAAACTATTCTAAGCACAATATACTGTATATACACTGCTGCATTATGGATGAGTGAATTCATTTTTACACAAGCTGCAATAGCTCCATGTCTGTCTCTGATGGACCACTTCCACATCAGTGTCCGACACTTCTCTAGACACTTAAGTTGGAGAGAAAGAGGTTCAAACTTTAGGGACTCTAGAAATACAATCAATGTCATTGCCAGGATGTCGGTGTGTTATAGAATAATGTTTAAAGGAAGCAGATTAAATGGTTTGCAGCTGGCTAGATAGTGAGCAAGTAAAAATGTTTGAGTATATAACTTTGGTATCACAAAAAAAAGGAATCAGATCAGTGCTGTCAAACGATCAATCGTGTTTAATGCTGTCCAAAATAAATGTGTATTTGCACTGTGTATATTTATTATATATACATTCACATGCATGTATGTATTTAAGAAAACATTCATATATTAAACAGATGTATATATAATATTAATTATGTACATATAATATGAATACATGTAAATATTTTCAAAATATATATGCTGTATGTGTGTGTCTTTATATATACATAATAAATATACACAGTACACACACATATATTATGTAAAATATATTATGTATTAGTCAATGAATGAATGAGTGAATTTATAAAAAAAAAAAATATGTATAAATAAAAATAATACTTAAAAATAAATAAATAAAATAGGGAATACTAAGAAAATCAGCTTATCAAAATATGCTAATTTAACACTTTATATTTAACCAGGCATGTGTTGCCTCATCAACCATAATTGTTTTGTTGTTTTTACATAAAAGCAAGCAAGAAAGAAAAAAATATAATAGCTTTGTGAATAGGGCAAACTGTTTGACAACTACTACATTTTATCTGAATTCATTATATTAAACAAGGCACGAGTTCCCTTATCAACCAAAGAGTAATTAAATACTTTTAAGTGGAAACGAGCCACTCTTTTGAGTGTAACATGTGATGTGTTGTTCAAAGACAACAGCAGAACTTTTGCCCTGACAGATGTGAAGATGGTGAATTATTCATGGTGGCCATATTGTTTCTTCTCGATTTAGTCACAGGGGGAATGTTAGTGTATGATGCATCTGAATAGTCAGAACAAGCTGGATAAAACCCCTGCTGGATAACACTCTCAAAACAGTGCACTCAATTCAGGGACGACTTTTATGAGATCAATTTGCTTTAGTAGGGGGTCATAACAGCAAACTGTAGACGTGAGAGTCAAAACAAAGCGCATTGGCTTTTTGTAATAAGCGCATTAGGATGCATACTTGCGCAATTCTGTCTGAGAGCTAAAACACAGACATTGCATGACTAATACTTGGACATTTTAAATTTTAAACAGATGCAGAATATATTGAGGGCTTCCATCATATCTGATTTATTGAATACTGAAACATTACCATATTCTTATGACCACAATAGATGCAAGAAGAGTCTCCAATACATTAAAGAGCATTTGTGAAGCGGCCATCTCCTCAGTCACGCTGCAGATAGACAGGCGGTGTCACGTATGAAGATGACCTAGTTTTTTAGGCAGCGTCTCTTCTGCGCCATGCCCTGTGCAATCCTTCAACTTCTCAGACAGATTAAACCTTCATTTGAATAATTATATGCCTGACCGTGCAGGTTAAACTTCAAATATTAGTCATGATATTCAGAGACGTGTGCTGTGCATCGTCTATGATGGCATGAACAACCTTAAAACACACTTTCCATTAATATTAATATTTTTAATTGCACATTCACTGTTTTAGACAGTACTTTTATTAATAATAGATATGATCTATTAGCAATCAAACCTGAAATGACATTCATATAGTCCACTGAATTCAGATGTAAAAAAAAAAAAAAAATGCAAAAACATTTTCCTATAGAGTATATGTAGCCTTAATATGTGCCTAGCAGGTGAAAGATCTGCAGGCAGACCAGCTGTTGTAATAGTTGCAGAATGTGGTTTTGCATTGTCCTGATGAAATACACAAGGCTATTTCTCTGAAATGGACATCATCTGGAGGGGAGCATATGATGCTATGAAACCTTTTTATACCTTTCAGCATTCATAGTGCCTTACAAAACATGCAAGCTGCCCATACCATATACACTTATTCACCCCCATACCATCAGAGATGCTGGCTTTTGAACTGAACACTGATAACAAGCTGGAAGTACTCCGTCCTCTTTAGTCGGAGGACATGACATCCATGATTTGAATGTCAAATTCGGACTTGTCTGATCATAGAACACTTTTCCATTTTGAAACAGTCCATTTTAAATAAACCTTGGCCAATAGGACATGGCGATGATTGTGTTTACCGACAGTGGTTTCTGAAAGTATTCCTGGGCCCATTTAGTAATATCAAGGACAGAATCATGAGTGATGCAGTGTCGTCTGAGGGCACGAAGCTTCTCTGAATCTTTTGATAATGTTATGCACTGTAGATGATGAGATTTACAAAGTCTTTGCAATTTTACATTGAGGAGCATTGTTTGATTGAGGAGTATTCCACAATCTTTTTTATGCACTCTTTCATAGATTGGAGAGCCTCTGCCCAACTTTACTTCTTAGAAACTTTCTAGCTAATCATGTTGCAAACCTGTACCTGTCAGTTAGTTTAATTAGTTGCTAGATGTTCTCCCAGTTGAATTTTTTCAAAGTTTATTGCTTTTTCAGCCCTTTGTTGCCCCCGTGATAACTTTTTTTTGTACCTGTAGCTGGCATTAAATTTCAAATTAGGCCATTAAGTGGATGCAAGTGTAAATGTTCTCCATTTAAGCATTTGTTATGTTGTATGTTTGCTATGCTGTATTGTGAATGAAATATTGGCTCAAGTGATGTGAAAGCCTTTTAGTTTATTATGTATATATAAATACAAGCACATGCATGTATATATTTATGTTTAATTAAAATATTAGTTATATTTAAATATGTTATGTTTATCTGTTACATATATTTAGAAATAATATAAAGTATAAAAATATTGATATTTACATGTAAATATTTAAAAGTATATGCTGTATGTGTGTGTATTTATATATACATAAATATATCAGATTCCAGATTCCAGATTTTCAAATTGCATCTCAGGCACACTTGTCCTGTCCTAATAAACCATACATCAATGGATTATGTATAAATCTCAATTTCTCAAAACTAAGATCTGTTTTGTGGTCCAGGGTGAGAAATATATCTATGCTCTTTAGCATTTTTTTGCTTCAGGAAACAGATTTCACAAATATAGTGAGGTTTTTTTTTCTTTTCTTCTAGGG
>JAUMHE010000042.1:15681068-15696153 GCA_032359235.1 Enteromius mattozi
AATTTATAATGTTCCTTCTCTGTTCGATTACGTTATTAATTGATCTTTACCTAACATCTATGCCATATGTACATGTAGAAACTACTACATATACTGTAAAACATTACTTTGGTGTAAAGCTGCTTTGTAATGATATGTATCATGAAAAGCACTATACAAATAAATTTGAATTGAATTGAATTGAAAATGAAGGAAAGATAGAAACAAAATATATAAAGGCTGAATAAAGGAACAACAACTGCAAACAGAATGATAGGTTGAACGACACACAGACAGACAGACAGATATCTGCTGGCATTGTGATGACCATCGGCCATCCTTGTCTAGATATCGACCCTTCTTCCTTTCCTTCTGTGTCGTCTACATTAACAGACGAGCTGGACTTATTGGCTGTCAGACTAATTTAATTGTAACTCATTAACCCACTTGGTAAACATGCTGTTTTGGATGTTCTTCTGCAGTGTTCTTTCCTCAGTTCACCTCGGGCCAGTATGTGCACCTGAAGGAGAATCTAACATTCAACAGCCTTTGTGTTCCCTCCATTTATGAGCCTCTTATGTGCAAGACTATTGATTTGATTTTGTCTAGCCTATGAGTCCAGACCAAACTACTTCAGGAGCCTTCAATAGCATGCAAAATGCACAAAAACATTTCATTCAGCATGTGGTTTGGCTCAAGTATGTTTTAAAGGCAGCTTGTTAAGCAGCTTTTATTTGTACATAATGCATTTAACAAAAGGAACTTCAGCACAGATATGGTTAAGCAATGGTTATTTCTGACATTTTAGCAGTTCCACAACAGCAATCAGCAAAAAAAAAGTTACCATGACATGTTATTAACAACCTATTTTATTTGAGAGAAACAGAATAGCACAACAGTAGCCTAAAACAATGCAACAACAGCCAATAGACTAAGTGGCACTAGTCAATAAGGAAGGTTGTTTCAGCTGTGAAAATTAATAGATTTTCATGAAAAATTACAAAAGGTACAGTAAGCTTGTTCTTATTTGGAATAACATGGACCAATGAATCACTTATAATAAGGCCAGGAGAGTATATTAAAGGAAGTCGATTTTCATTTCATGTTCCAAGTTCTATAGTCTATATTCACTACACAACAGGAATATGAAAATAAACCAAGCCAGCCTTGCAATGGATCCAAGAATAGTCAAGTGATTTGTATAAATTTGACAGTGGTTATATAATGTCATTGGCAGGTTCATGCTGTTAAACCCAAGAGTGTAGTGTTGGCCAGTTATTTTAATAGAGACCACCAGAATAGCCTTGTTGAAGCAGAAATAAGTGCTGATGGGCCGTCAGGATGTGAACAGCCTGTGGTGCATCAATGAACTCAAAGGGCACAGACTACTGCTGCTGTGTTCATTTAAAATCCTGGGCGGACTGTAGCAGGAAAACTACAGCTTCGCGATTTTAATCACTTTGGAGTGACCTCAATTATTTACGTAGATTTTCATCTATACATGTACACAGGCTAGACTGAAATTAATTATTGAATATCTTAAAATACTTTGATTTTAAAAGCTTATGCATATGCTGGTTATTAGCTTGTTTTTTATACATAAAAACACAGTTATATATATACACATCGGACGCTCCGAGCAGCTCTTGTCTGCTATGGAGCTCAGCAGAAAGAGAATGTTGTCTTCAATCAGAGGCTGGCCCATTGGGTGGTAGATGTCATCTCTCTGGCATATCTATACCAGGGAGAGCCATGCCCCTTAGGTGTCAGAGCCCACTCCACACGGAGTGTTGCCTCATCCTATGTGTTGGCTCACGGCGGCTCTCTAGCAGATATCTGTAGGGCTGCAGGCTGGGTGACACCCAACACCTTCGCGAATGATCTTCGCATAGAGGCTGTGTCCACCTGTGTCTTAAGTTAGACAGCAGGTGAGCGGGATGCCGGCTGGTTTCGGCTTGCTGCGCCATTCCTACGGGACCCGTGCGCCATTCTCCTGGAATGTTTCCCACGAGCGAACCTGGGTCCTCCTGCCTCGCAGTCAGAACTAGACGGGGAGTAGTCTCTGACTGTGTTCCTACTTGGTCTCCTTTGCCCAGTAGGTTGTGGCTACAAATCTCAATATTCCACGCTCATCCAGAAGGCCGTGTTTCCCTTCATATATCCATAACTTATCGATACATTGTATTACTCAAGTTCCACATGTAAAGACTGCAAATGTGCTTCATGTTCTCCGCCCACCTAACCCATGTTTCAGTGCAACTGGCATCCCTGCGAGGCCCCCTTATTCGGCCCCCAGGGCGTTGGGAAGGTTACTTCGAGACTCCTCTGCTGGCACGCTTCCCTGTCGGTACGGGGATCTCTGCGTAACGTGGCCACGGGTCTGTTCCTATATGTAACGTCAGAGTGACTTGACTGAAGGGTAACGTCTAGGTTACGTAGGTAACCCTCGTTCCCTGAAGGAGGGAACAGAGACATTACATCCCCTTGCCACGACCCTGGGTCGCACTGACGCCGACTCGGCTCCTCAGCAAAAACCTGCAGGTGCACTGCATCCGTGCTCTCTTATACTCACGCAGTGATAAGGTGCACCTGGATGCAATCAGTGCACGCCAATGTTCATTGGCCTTTTTAATAAGGCTCAGAGGTGATTGGTCTCTCATGCGAGTTCCCATATGTAACGTCTCCGTTCCCTCCTTCAGGGAACGAGGGTTACCTACGTAACCTAGACGTAATTCAGTATACTTAGTAAGGTTTCACAAATTAAAATAGAGCAAATAAAGTGTAATGATATTAATAAAAATAGCATTCATTTTAATTAGACAAAAATAAATGAATGAATAAAAATAATTCCATCATACAAAAAATGCTGCTTACTTTTAAGTGTCCATAAATCTGGTTTTAAATATTAGTAAATTTGCTTTCATTGCACATGAATTAACTCAGACACCTACAAACAGTGAATTGTTTTAAGCGTTAATCCAACAAAATGTAACGTTTATCGTAAAAAAAAAAAGAAGAAAAAAGTATCAGAATACCTTACAATATTTATTTGTTTTCATTTGTTTTAAATAACATTATAACTGTTTAATGGAGAAAAAAAAAATGCAAATGAACGAACTGTCTCTACTGTAACTATAAATAAAACTAGCAAAAGGCCAAACATAAAATGCGAGTGTCCCTTTCTGCCCAGTGCATTTCCAGGATTGTTTTTACTGCCCATGTGCTATGGTATTGTTCGGTGCCACCTATTGTTGCCGACTGAGGAGAGTCACAATTACACGTGAAGCACTTTGGGCATATAAACAGAGGAAAGTGGCACACAAATGCAATGATTCATTCATCTACTCATCATATTCCCAGATCCTCCGGGCTGCATGATTGCTGAAACTCTGCAGTACTAACATAAATGCCCCAGAGAACACCAAACTGAATTGCATACAGAAATGTGTCATGGCCTTATCCAGAAACAAATAGTCATGCTCTTACATCCAGTGAATACACAGCCTCCCAGTGCTCCAGCCGTCTCACTTCCTGATGCATTCTCGCGATTGTTTTAAAGGACAATCAGGGAGTAAAATGTAATCAAGCAGAAATAGTCCCTGTCTGGCAGGTGAGGAGCCACAGCCAAACATGATGAGTTTCTTCAGAGAGCGAATGTGACACCAGACAATATACCAATCAACTGGATACAGGCAGTTATAGCCACCCATCTATACCTGACAATTGGAGATGACATCGCTTTCTCAACACTGGCCATTGTAAAATAGTGTTCACATTTGGGATGGAAGATGGCGTTTCCTTTGTATAAGACCAATGCAAACTCAATAATTCATCGAGACAACTGGTCACTAGCATTTACATTGCAAATCATGAGGAATCAATGCTTTCAATGGAAACATACTTTCAGAATCCAAGTGGCAACAACACAGTAAAGCTATTTGAAATTAGCCATTAATTTGCATTTCTGTCTGATATTAGACTAGAAATTACACACTTCACCTTTAACACAAGACTGGTCACTGCCAAACCGCAACAAAGCTTACAGAGTGATCAAAAACTTGACCAAGTCACATAACACCATATAGAAAGTCTATGGGGAAGTTTGCATCACAACAAAATAGCCACTGTTCTTAGTGCTTAAAAAATATAAACTAAAATAGTCAGTAATATTACAAATGTATAGACATCGGGGAAAAATATTATTTCAAATAAAATATTTTTTATCCAATTAAAAGAACTGGTCAATCAATAAATACATAAATAAAATAATAATAATAATAATAATAATAATATTTTTAGAAATATTATTAAATGTGTAAACAAATAAATTAACATACAACAAAAATGCAATATATTATTACATTATAAATTTTATATTAGTGTTTTTAATGAAACATTGTTGTTATTATTATTATTATTAAAAAGTTCCAATAATTAATTTTAATAACAAAAATAAATAAATAAATAACATTTATGAAATGCATTAGGCTGGTTATATTCACCAATTTTAATGAGCCTATCCTCCAACAAAACACGACTCTGTAGGTTGTTTGTGCAAGTACCTTATTACGACCTATATTTACGTTTTAAAGGTAAGCGCCCTTTAGCGGACCTTTAAAATAATGACAGTGTCGTATTTCGTCTGTCGTCATGAAATGACGTATGACTGTGATTACCAATCAAAATGCTTGTTTTGTTTAAATGCACTGTGTAGAGTTTTTACAGTGATCTCACTGTGATTAATTTGTACGAATGACCACACTAACCCACCCCTTAACCTACCCATTTCAAAAATTTTGCAAAATCATGATTTATAGGGTTGTATGAGCACATGTGTTCTCTGGGTTCGAACCCATGATCGCGTCTTGTCTTATAACGCATCTCTCTACAAACTGAGATACACCAACCCTGAATCACATGATGTGTCATATTTCACAGCTATTGTACAAACGACCTATACAGGCGTATTAGTTGGAGGACAGGTTGATTTTAATTACAAAATTGCTTTAAAACTGTAACAATTAAAGTGAAAATTGATCTTCATTCATGCATTCTAAATCGTAGAACTCCAATTAACAGGTTTAAACAAGGAGATTTTAAATGCAAGATTTGTATTGTCATCTTAGACTCTTGGAATTCACTGTATTTTTTTACATTTTGTTTCACACTTATTCTGGGAGCTTGTTACGGAATCAGATCCTGCTGTTATGAGGCCACAAAACCCTAGTCAGGAATCTGTGATACAATCTCACCCTCAGCTATTATTTATTGAATAGCTTTAGTATGTTATCAAATAGCTAATATCTCTCACAGAAACAAAGCCAGAGGTCAGATAAACATATGGTACAAATGTAGTTAAACCGAGCCCTTACAAATCACTTGAAGTGTGTATGAAATGCTAATCTGTAGGCACTGTGGGGAAAAAATAAAAAAAATAAATAAAAAAAAAAACAGGCCACAATGTTCAGCCTATTACAAGACAGTAATGTGACCTACAGTATGAAAATGAATATAGAATGTAATGCAGAATGGCATATGCTCAGAGCGAAACAGAAACATATCTCCTTGATTTTAAGGTTAGTAAAAAATAATATAAAATACTAGTCTCAGATCTCTCACAGCAGAATCTATTTTATCACACTGCGGGATCTGTTAAACAAACAGCACTAAAGAAGACACCTATCAAAACAAGTGTTCATTAATAATAACTCAACTTAACTTCTCATGAGAGACTTTACCCACAATCCACTTCTCGACATTCCCTGAAGTTACCACTTCACGAAGAACAAGGTGGAAATGTTATTATTCCCATCACTGACAGAAACAGAGAATAAACTTAATCAGCTAAATTTCTGGCTGCATCTTTATTCAGAAGGGTTTTTCAAAATGAAAGCTTTCATAATAAGTTGAAAAAATGTAGTAGGCTATAAAAAGTCTAATTTAATATAAACTTAAACTGTTTTTACTTTAATATAGCCCACATAGGAATAAGATGCCTCTTAGTAAATTACAGACTACAATTAAAAGAAAAGCCTGAAATTCATATCACGTTATTGATTGCATCCAATTATACCCAATCTGACCTAACTGTTATTCTAATCTCAAAAGAAAGAGAGAGATAGAGAGAGATCTTTACATCTAAATAGCTTTTTAATCAATAAGTTGTGATCATTGTTAGATTCAGAGTCAAATGCCATAACCTCAAAACTCCAACCAAAATGTGAGCATGAGACATCAAGTGTGAAACAACCTTAATCACACCAATGTTTTCATTTATAAAGCTCTAAAAAATGTTACTGTATTGTATTATTCCATTTCTTGCAAATATGGACAAATAAATAAATAAACTTAAAGGATAAGTTTTAAAAAATAATAATAATAAAATGTTATTACAAAGATAGGTACACATTATCTTTAAGGTGCCTATAGTATTAAAGTCCGCATGAGCCAGAAGTTGCTGCTGACTTTATTTCAAGTATTTGATGTATTTTCAGCAGAAACTGAACATTGAGCAGAGGGCGTGGTTTTATTTTTTTAACTCCTCCTTTCTGTCTTTCACTCGTAGCAATCTAACGGTTGGAGGGGTGTGTTTAGGGATATTCTGCCCAAGTCATCAAACTCATGTCATCAGAGAAGGAATGCCCTCCTAGAGCAGTAAAGTAAATGAAGTAAATGTTCAGATTTTGATTAAAGTTTACCAAGAATTGTTTTTTTATTTATTTATTTACACAGATGAAGTGTTCACATCACAGACTAGCAATGTGCACTAGTAAAGTAAATAAAGTCCGTTTCAAATTTCATGTGGACTTCAGTGCATGTATTTACAATTTTTCAATTCTGTTGAGTGTGGTCATGAGTAAACACTGATGGCAACAATAGTGACCACTTGAATAACAGGCCTAACTATTTTTTTTTTTTTATTAAGTATTTATGTATCAGTGTTGTATAAGGTTTTTCATGTATAATAGTAAACACAGAATGTGTAAAATGTGTTAATAACTGGGCTGAGATATATAAGTATGACACATAATTTGAATATTTTCATGTTTGAGAACTATTTTTGCATTTTGGCAAATAGATGCCTAATTTGTACAAACTGACTGAATTTCCAAAAGTAAAATTTGATTTGTACATTTTTGTACAATTTGCATACACCCCAATGACAGTAATGTTTATGGGTAGACCTTTGTGCATAGTTTGTTTCTAAAAATTGTGTTTTCATACAATTTGTACACATCATATTAATTCAAATAAAATTGGCACCTCATTTGCAGGTCGCATTGAATAATTAGAGTTCTTGGTGACATCTGAAAGTAAAGCTATTTTAGAGACAGCGGAAGTAATTGCATTTTGATGAGAGATTGGGAAGACAAATGACTAATTCATAAGATCAAAAAATGTGCATAAGAAAGTAAATAGGGTCGATGTTGATTTCATGTTGACTTTAAATGAACCATAAACGAAAACCGAAAGAGCAGCTTCTCAGCAATAACATTGTCCTCAGGGAACAATCACAAAAATGACTAAATCCCCAAGAGCTACACGCTAAAAACACATTAAAATTCAAGTCTAATTGGAGAGACTCTAAAGCAGGTCCTCTGCTGTAGTGCAGAAATACCGTAGTATGTGGGTGAAGGCAACAACCAGTGACATACTTAGGAGAGGATTGAGGAACTGCTGGAGCAGTTGGTAAACTGGAGATGTGCTCCAGGCCCTGGCCGCTGCTCTGTATGCTGTTTTAGGCGCACTGATTATTTACTCAGAAAAATAACGACGTCTTATGCAATCACACCGCCCCACATTTAAAAAATGCAGAGCTGATAGTATAAAAATAAACAAAAATATTAAAAAGGAGGTATGTTCAGCTGCTACATCTACAGTACAGTAGGTTTTCTTACAAATCCAGTAACGTTACGTAGGATCCATTTGTCGCTGGTGTTTTGCTGCTCCTCTGGTGTTGCAATTGATATTGCATTTAAATGTATCGTTATTGTCAAATGTGGCCTATACAGAGCATAAAACACCAATGCAAAGTAAGATATTCCCGAGCAGAGAACTACGATAAGATTAACCCTAAACGCAGACAACACTATAATCTGCCTGACAACAGAATGCAAAAACGCCGCCAAAAATAACACAATCAGCCAATCAGAACAAAACATCTCTTCTTATGCGAGATTTTGCACAGCGGAAAACAAGGTCTTATTTCAAACCCTGATGCTCCTAGAACGCCATATTTGTTTTTGGATTTCCCTTGTTGAACGTGAAAGACTTGTCACGAAAGATCCATTATCCAATGTTACTCAACTTGATTACTCATATTTATCTGAAGAAGGGGGTTCCTCGGTCTAACTAGATGCTACTATGGGCGGGGCTACCTAGTAGATTTCAATATGGGTGGGGTTATGCTTCAGAAATAATGAGGAGCGGTACTTCGGTCCAATGAGATTTTAGCATGGACGTGGTTATCTGGTGGGGACTGCAGAAATAGAAACTGATTAAATTTAAGTTAGGGCAAAAGCTGTTTAAAATGGAAATTATAGCTTGTATTGCTCTTGGCTTTATCTCTTTAGCATATATGTTTAAATGATAATTAAATAGAACAAATGAGCTGATAAGAATTCTTTGGGGGAAAAAAAGGCCTAAACATAGCCACTGCTTTTGTTTTTTTTTTGTTTTTTTTAAACACTATGGTACACATTTGCCATATGACAACAATTAATTTCTACTTATTTCTTTGTTTTTCAGGAAAAAAAACAAAAAACTAAATTGCATTATCTTAATTTAAAGGGTCAGCCTTAAGGTAGTCAATGATGACATTTGAATGTTCCTCCGAAACACTTGTTTTCCCATTTTTTCCCATTTATTTATTTATTTGTTTGCAGTGTTTTATTGATGCATATGAATAAAAAAAATTACTTCTGTTTTTCTGAAAATAAGTACAGCAATATTTCATGGAAAGGGCAATATGAAGAGCGCATGGCGCCCTCATGAACGCACCTCCGAAAATGTTTAATCAATTCTGTTTTGTTTTGATTGATGTTTTTTTGTTTGTTTGTTTGTTTTTTTCCCCAAAAACTATTCTCTGTGGTTCAAAACATTCTGAATGAAAAACTGATGACACATAGATTACTCTGACAATGTTTATGGTTCTGGGCGTTGAATGTGTAAGGATCCTTGCTCACAAATTAAATTCAAAACATCTTAATGCGTGTTCTGAAGATGAAGGTCTTACAGGTTTGGAATGACATGAGGGTGAGTAATTGACAGAATTTTCATTTGTGGGTTAACTATCCCTTTAAGTGTGCACAACATCGCTATAGACACAGGTCCATCTTGCTTACTGCTTTGCCTTATAGACTGAAGTGAAATTGTGACCATATGGATCATTCTAACCTTTTGATTGTGAATGTTTAAACTCATCTCAGTAAATGGCACTCACTATTATCCAACACAATATACTTAAATACAGGTCTTGGGATGAATCCCAATTAGTATAAGGAGTCATAAACTATGAGATGTAATTGTTTCAGAAGTGTATGAAATAATAAAAAGAGTTTGTGGCCAGTTGTAAAAATAATAAGGTGCAGTACGCAACATGGTGTTTGGTTCTCTGTGTAGAAATGCAGCCCTCCCTACAGGTCAACAGCATTTGGTGGATGCCCCTACTACTGTATGTGATGATAATATTAGTGATGGGTTTGCAAGATATGTAATTTGTTTTGGTTATGAAGTATGTAAGCGCATAAAATATGAATCAGGTCACGGAACTACAAAACCAGAGTGTGGAAGGGGGTAATGCAAAATGCATTACGTACTATGAGAACAAGATCATGAATCAGATATGAATGACATATGTCAGTACACGATCCGTTCCACCTGCACGATCCGTTCTGCACATGTGCGTAATTACGTAGTAGAAAATGTCACGGTTTCCCTACACTATTGGTATCACGCACACATGCGATGAAACAGTTTACGGCCAGGCGGCACTACTGGCAGCATATTTTTGTAACAGTTCACGGCGGGTCTATACATAGTTGGCGATCCAAAATAATAAAGGAGTTGTTACATGAACATAGACTTTATTCCACATGTAACGAAAAACGTGTCTTTCTGTCACTACAAACCTTCAATTTCCTCCATACTCCCCTTTGTGATTCATTGCTGTATGGCATTAGGCCTACTGGTTCATGTTTTTTTACATAATAATAAACATAATAAGCAAAGGTGTGCAAGCGTGGAACAGATCGTGCGGTGTCGGAAATAGTCGGAAAACAGAACTATCATTTGCGCATGCACATTTTCTACTACGTCATTATGCGCATGCGTGGACAGATCGTGCAGGTGGAACAGATCATGTACCGACAGCATATTAATCTCTCTTCAGATGATGTCTGAGGGAGTCTAATGTGTAAGAAGAGATAGAGTGAAACTCAAGGAGTCAAGGTTTCAGTTAGCATGGCCCTGTTAGCTCCTACTGGTTGACACACCATCTGTCAACAAGCAAAAATTTTGCTTTTGATGAAGATATAGCAAAAATGTGAATGGCAGATTGCTGTTTTCTTACTGATCAAAGTATGATTGGATTTGTAGACAGAAACTCAGGTCAGAACTTCAGTTTCACAAGGTTGTGCAAGTAATACAATAATTTGCAATTTATAGGGAATTATTTCAAGCAATGTTTTCAATTAAATTAATAGTTTAAACTCTGTCAGGTCAGGCAAAATGTAGATTAGTTTTTTTTTTTTTTTTTTTCTTTATTCTAGAAATTTCACATCACATCACTTGCTCACTAATGGATCCTCTGCAGTGAATGGGTGCCGTCAGAACAAGAGTCCAAACTGCTTGTAAAAACATCACAATAATCCTCAAGTTATCCACATCACTCCATCAGTCCATTAATGTCTTGTGCAGCGAAAGGCACATGTAACTTCAAAACCATAACTTCATAACTTCAAACCATTTTCACCACTAAAATACTCTATGCATAGTATTGCTTTCTCAAGTGAAAAAGTCGGCACATCTGAATTCGGAGTGAAATATTCACAGATCAGCTATAACTAAAATCAGTTCTAAACTAAAATGTCAGTGGATTTTAATGTGAGAAGAAAACTAAGGATGGAAGAAGCATTAGTAACTATAAATTGCTTAAATGATGGATTTGTTTCTTACACGTGCACAGTTTTTCACTTCACAACACAGTACATGAACTGATGGACTAAAGTGGTGCGGATTACTTGTGGGTTATTGTGATGTTTTTATCAGCTGTTTGGACTCTCATTCTGACAGAACCCATTCACTGCAGAGGATCCATTGGTGAGCAAGTGATACATTTCTCCAAATCTGTTCTGATGAAAGCAAAATATTTTCTGGATGGTATGAAGGCAGGTCAATTGTCAGCAAATTTACATCTTTGGGTGAACTATTACTTTAAGTTATTCATATCATTTTACACAAATTGCAAAATTTTTTATTGTACATATGGTACAGAGAAAGCTACAAAATTAGTCTGTACAAAGTGATTGTACATTTTATTTTTCACCGCAGAATAAATTATTATTGTTTGAAATGTGAGAATTATTAAAATTGTTTTTTTTTGAGTTGAGATGAGGTATAAATGTTCACTGTTGGACATTGCTAGTGAGGGTGTGCAAAAGTGACTTTTTCCCCCCCGCAAAGTCCGCAGGACCAAAGTGGCCATCGTTGAAGAAACACAGCAGCTCTGAAAGTTATTTTTTGCTGAGTTCCGAAACGCATTACTAAAGTTTCAAGTGCGAGTTACATAATATGTGTCAGCATAGGTGATCTACTATCCCATTACGAGAAAATGCAGTGTTTTTTTTTTTTTTTGTGCACCTGGAAATCTTTCAGTTTGCTTTTTCTTTTTGTCCTAAAGCAGAGCAGATCATTATTAAGCCAGTTATGAGTTGTTCTTTCTCTATCTCAGCATCTATGTTGTGAGAGGGATTTTGAGAAAAGTAAATTGAATTTGCTTGGCTCCCAAAACATCCTGGTGTTTATTTGGTCCAGATGCATCCTTATAAAGGCCAGACTGCCTTGTCAATATATTTCATTGCTTGGGGCAATGTCTCTCTTGGTTTCTTTCTTTGGTCTATTTCTTTGTTTCATTTTTCATTCTTTTTTCTTTTGAAGATACCGTGTTTTATAACTCTCACAGATACCCTTCCTGTTCTCTGCACACACCTCTTAACCCCACCGGCTAACCTACACTAGATGTGTGCGGGCAAATGGCTGGTATTGAATAATCTCGAAGCAATATATTTGCACATAAACACAGGAAAATTGTCAATTGTCAGAAAAACAGAATATATTTTTAGCCAGTCCATATCAGAGGGAGGGATATTGGATTGTCTTTCCCTCTCTTGTACACTGAAGTACAAAATTAAAGCTAGGCATATTAGAATATTGTATTCTTATATTTTATTTGAAAAATCTATCTTAACCAGGTTATTTTTCATGGATATACATTGCACTAAAGCAAGCTAAGCCTTTTTTTTTTTTTTTTTTTTAAAACATAAAAAAAAGAAACTTTTGCACTGGCCATTTTCCATAAGGCAACATAAATAGGATCTGAAATTACTATTTTTTTTTACTTAGGAATGCTTTTAATTTGTAGGAGGCCAGATTAAATAAATGAATATGCATTTATTTATTTATTTATCTTTTTCTTCTTCTTTTATCTACTTCTTATTTATTTGTTGAGAACTTGGCTTGATTATTTAAGTTGAATTAATTGTATGCTTTCACTATAGTGCATTGGATAGTAATTCAGATGAATATGTAAAAAATAATGACAATGGAGAAAGTCAAGATCTCCTAGACAGGTCAAAAATCATGTAACAAATCTAATCTAAGAAAAGAGCCATTCCTACTTTATATTGAGACACCAACTTGTAACTTGTGAATACCCACTTTTGTATTGTAAATGTAAGCATTTACATTAAGCAAATTTGTATATAACACATCTAAAAATTCATACAAAAAAGTACCTTAAAACAATATTGTGATGCCAAAGTATATCTCATGGAATACACACTGTGTCTGCTGCATTCAACCATTCATGGAATGCTGTGAACAAATAATTTTGTATAAAAGACTTACAATAATGCACTTCACTTTTACTGGCCATAAATTATCAGAGGAAGAATTATTATAAACATTATTTTTTATTTGCCAAATGAGTCTGTAACTGCATGATGGTGAAGTTTTTAAAACTTAAAACAAGTTGACATGCAAAACTTATGTCACACAAATTGGCTGATCGGATGGGTCCTGGTGGGTGGAATGAATTTCCTGTCTGGGCTTCATTCTCTCGTCTGTAGCTGCTGAACTCCTCCTGCTAGAGAAAGCAAACTGCTTTGGGAATGGAGGAGGATATTATATTTCAGTTTTACTATTGGAAAACTAACGTGCACATTTTCAGTGTTGTAGCACTGCAAATAAAAACATCTGGCAAGTGGAAAACATCATGTTTTTGGAATTAATCCACATATTTCGTACATGTAAAATGCACAGGGACCTGCAGAACACACTAGCAACCATACAAAAAGTACAAATTGCTAACAATCTCTTAGAAACACATTAGCAGCCCTTTAAATTTACGGTTTGAGTGCAAACTGGTGCCATGGAGGAGAACAGCATTAGCCATATATGACACAAGAGTCCAATCATTCGAGAGGTCCACATCTCTTTATATGTAATAAAACCTTGTGGAAACATTGTGGTGAAACCATCTGGAGGCAAATATGACAGGAACTGGGAAGGAATGTAGGAAACCATTTTAATGAACCTTAAACTCAGGACTTACTAGGAAACCGCAGTCCTCATTTTGCTTGATTTGACGCTAATGATGTACCTCACCATCCTTTTGGCTTTGAGCTTTGCTTTACACACATTCTTTGAACAATTAGAGTCTTCAAAACCTGATCAAGTCTCAAACAGTGAGCCATTATAATGAATTCTAGCCCTTTATGTACCCATGTATCTCTCTAAAACTCCTAATTGCAGGATTTATCTGGCAAGAGGGCAAGGACTGGTGTATTATGGGATAGCTTATTTATTTATTTGACAGTGAGATCAATGGCTGTGTCTGCAAAAACATACTATCATATTGCAGCTTTCAAGTCATGTGGGAATGATTGTATTTATGAGAACGCAATGATGTGATTGTCTTTTAGTCTAGACTTTGCAAGTCGGAGGCGCCTCGATTCAGCAATCACTGTGGAAGTTAACTGATATCGACTGTACGGTTTAGTTTGTATGCAGTTAGCGAGCAAGCATTTCTCATTTAGTATCGTTTAGACTCTGCATGAGCTGTTCAACAAAACTACAAACTTGTAAGCATGAATAAGCAAATTTGCAGTGTGCAAAACTTTATCCCAGAATGCAAAATGTTTGATTTGACCTTCTGTTTCCAGTTAAACGACTAAACTAGAATCAATATCAGCTACTATATTTCTAAATATTTTTCTTAATGCATTATTTGATTGAAAAGTTTAGACATTTTATCACAAAAAGCAATTGAAAAAGATTCACAACCGTTTTATAACCGTCTTTTATTTATTTCCAAGATGATAACTAAAGACCACTAACTGAATTAAGCATGCATGTGATGAGGTCATGTGACAACAATAAAACATGCTATCATTTAAAACATTTATCATTGCATGATGCTCTCTGTTTATAATAATGCAAAACAGTCACCGTGCAATGCAAATCAGGCAATAAATAGTTAATATTTGCAAGGAAGACAAGACCAATCACAATATGCAAACATTAAGATGCCACAGTTTTCATTGGCTTTATTTTAAATACAAATATATACATATACATATATATATATATATACTCTTGTGTCATTTTTTTTTTTATTGGCATATATCAAGAGTGATATTGCCATATATGCTACCTACTGTATAAGGCCATATGCAATTTTTACATAGTTTTTCTGAGTAGCTAAAGATAGATAGATTTATAGAGAATCTTCATAGTAAAATTTGTATGTGTGCATATTTTAATGATATCTGCAATATATATATATATATATATATATATATATATGCACACATACAAATTTTACTAT
>JAUMHE010000042.1:15703122-15740139 GCA_032359235.1 Enteromius mattozi
CCTTGATTAGATTGTTCAGGTGTGTTTGATTAGGGTTGGAGTGAAACTCTGCAGGACATCGACACTCCAGAACTGACATTGCCTACCCCTGGTGTAGATCATTCGTACAAATTCATACAAATTAAATCAAATTAATTTTTTTTTTAATTATCAACTCATAAAATGTGTACGATTCAGCATTATATGATTTCTTACGAGTGAGGTTGTACGAATTTGTACAAATTAGCCACCTTGTAAAATATGTATGAATTGCTGTGAAATTGGACTGGCCTATACATACAGTACATTTCTGCAACTCCGTAATTATGTACATCACTGCACAAAAGTAATGTAAAAACATATACTATATGTTTAAAACATATATGACGCAGCCAGGCTATTTTATCTTTCTTATTTGAGCTGTTTTGCTGAACCATAGTTTCACAGGGTTCGAACCGGAGCTTTTCATCATCTAAGTGCAACGCCGTATCACGTAAGCTACCGAGTAAACCTACCGAATTAGAAAACTTATACATATGAAGCTGTATATATGGTGACAACATTCAAAAGTATCCGTTTTCTGTCATAACATAACATTCTGCAAATAATTGTGTGAAAATTAGCCGTTATTAATCAAAAACGTACCTTTAAATCATACTTTTAATTCATAGTCTTATTGCCTCTACTGCCTCTTCTTTAACTGGAAACTGCAGTGATGTATAGGTAAGTTTTTTTCAGTTTTACAAAAATGTATGAAGAGACATGTATTTTATAGGTTGCATTTTATTGTAATTTAAATGATCAAGGAAAAAAAAACATGCATATTTATTCATTTAATAATTGAATTAATTTATTTCATTTTATACCTTATTATATTATATAAAATCCAAACTAAAAATGTAAAAAAAAGTCATCTGTATCAATATCAGTCATGAGAAGCAATATCAGCCAATCTCCATTTTCTCTGACACGTCCCCTTGAAGCTCAAAAACATTTCCGTTCCTACAGGGTTCCTCATTAATCTTGGAGCGGGAGATCCCATGCGAACTCCATGATGATCTCCCAAACAAAATGAGCAAAATAGATGGATAACAGTTGGCTGACTCGTTTTGACACCCATCATCCATTAGTCAGCCGTAATGCGCGCAGGACTGGAAGATTAATCAGCGAGAAGTGAAGTGACACACACGAGAGGGAAGGAGTGAAGGTTTCTGAGGCCAGGACCTTTAAGAGTGTGGGATGATCCGATGAGGTGGCCCGCTCTTCTTAGGTTGACATGACACCGCTCTGCTAATTGGTCCAGTGAGGGGAGAACAAAGCGGAGAGAGAGAATGTGAGAGATGCTATTGAAATCAACGCTGCTGTCACAACTACATAATGATATATCCGCATCCATACGAGCGAGATGCATTCACACACCAAACGTGCAAAGATGTTTCTAGCTTTGTAAAGAACACGACACAAAAGCATTCATAATGTATCAGGCCGAGTTACAATGCAGGCAAATTATAGTGTGTTTCGCACAAACCGTGCTATTATAAAAGCCTTTGTTATGTTCTAAAAAGAAGATTTTGCAGGAGGAAGAAATGGATCAAAGGACAAAGGAGAGAAAACTAGCCAACCATGATTTTTCCACGTTATGATCTCTGCCCCGCGAAGAAGAGGCTGAAGATGAGGAAATGTGACATATCAGGTTTTTGGTGACACTCTGTAGTGGTTCATGCTCCAATGGTTAGTGCTCATTCGGAAACAGGACCCCCCCACCCTTTCAACTCCAAGAAATTCGCTCATACCTTTGCGCTCAGGGCCTAAAACTAGCATCTTACATCACCTGCCAATAGCCAGTGACCCTTTTATTGGCCATAGAATATTTATTTATTTAATTTATTTATTTTTATTATTATTTATTTATTTATTTATTTATTTTCACATTGGCCATGAAACTGTATGTATTTTTTCTTCAATATACAAAACAGAACAAATTGGGGAAACACATATAATTGCAATTACCAATACTACTGTTGAACTGTAAAATTATATTATTATTATTATTATTATTATTAAACAAATTGATAAAGAATTACTACTATATTATAACTGAACAGTAAAGTATTTAATGATGATAATAATAATAATTATCATTATTATCAAACTATACTATTGAATAAATCAGTAAATAAGTATCGCTGTAATACTATTGAACAGTAAAGTATTTAATAATAATAATAATAATAATTATTAGACCTATTATTCTTATTACTCTTATTGCAATACTAATATTTGTTTTTGTGTGTGTTTTTGTCTTTGCTTTCAACTATTCAAATCAAACCTCTATTTTGAAATGCTTCTCTTTTGTTGACAGATTTCTAAAGCACTCTCATTACATGGTAAGATGTTTGGCAAAGGTTGCTTTTTGAAATGCATGTTGCAAGTGACTAAAACTCACTGCACTTGCAGAGATGGAGTTTGTGTGGAGCAGCATTTACTGCAAAATGATTCTCTCAGTAATAATGAAAACATGAGCCACTCACGTGAAAAGATCCATCACAGCGCTTTACTCAGAAACATAATTACAACACAATCTTTGTGATCTGATCTGATCACACACAGAATGTGGTTTTCCATTCCACAGCACTATTTTTCCACTGTTTTTATGGCTGCATCCAAAAACGGATAAGTGCTTCCTTTGCAGGCAGCAGAGAGAGGTGGTAAAGCAACAAGCCACATCCGAATACAATGATCATGTCAAATCCTGCCTTCTAAAATACTTTCATCTGATCGATTTTTGAAGGCAGCATATGTATCCTTCATTGCATCATATGCCACAATCCTGTGCATTCAATTCCATGAGAGTTGAGCAGTTGAGTGTTACCAAGCCCGTGGTTTTTCTGTGGAATTTGGCTAATTTTACAATGTTGCTGTGTTTTTGTTTATTGCTTTTTTTTTTTTTTTTTTCTTTAATTTGCGGGTTAAACCGATCTGCCAAAACATAATTTCATACAGAGAGAGAAAAACCTGGAATGGCTATTTTTGGGATATATTTGATCAGATAGGGCTGATATTGTTTAACAGACCTGGCAACCCTGCAGTTGAGCTAAAAAAATAAAATAAAATTGGCATCTGAAATTTGTGGCTAATGGTCAGTTTATGCATAAATGAACATTTGTGACTAACTTTCTGATGTGGTGTCTAGTGAGAAATTATTATATTAAAGCTCTCTTTATTTTATTGTAGACCATTATACTGTTATTTATACTGCCTTAAAAGCATGTCTAAAATTAGCTGTGTGAGGTACCATCATGCTTAAAGGAATAGTTCACCAAAATATATATAACTGTAATATAACTTTCTTGTTTCAGACAAAGACAGTTTTTTTAGAGTGTTTTTAATTTCTTTATTTATCCTAGCTCTTGCTAGCTCTTGCAAGCTTGGTAAGCTTATTTTGAAGCTCCATAAATAGTTTATATCTGTCATAAGACATATACATCTCTGGGGGGTCTTCTGAAGCAGATCGCTGGGTTTTGTAACAAAAATATTTATTTTTTTTAAATTATAACTCAAATCACCGACGTTCGGCAACGGCTGTGTGTGCATTCGCGAGAGAGTCAGAGGTCAGCCAAGAAGCCAGAACTCGACTTGTGTTAACCCCCAAGAGGTGTATAGTTTATTTTCACGATGGATATATACGATTTATGGCGCTTCAAAATAAGGGCCACTATCCACAAGCATTGCTAAGCATGTAAGGATAAATCAGACTGCGTTTGTCTGAAAGAAGAAAGTTATATACACCTATGATGGCTTGGGGGGGGAGTAAATTATGGGGTAATTTTCATTTTTGGGTGAATTATTCCTTTAAGGACTTCTTAAAAGAAGTTTGTCTTCTCGCAAATCTTCTTCTTCACAAATCTTGACCATTTTTACCCATTCCATTGCTCGCATCTCATGTTTTTCAAAGCAAAAATGCTGTCTCTTCATCTTTTCAAATGGATATCACAGACAAATGTCGAATAATATTTCTCCGGTATGATATTAAGCGGATGCAGCAGGAGCAGGATTCACGAGAAGTGCTCTGGGGCCGAAGACGAGAGGCGGAGGTGCGTGATGGTGAAGATGCGAGAGATGACAGACAGAAGGCAGACTGGCCAGCAGCGCGTGGGCTGTCAGGCTCAAATGCGTGATGCTGCTCGGCCGGCATCATAAATTAAACCCGTGGGAGAACCCAGGCGAGGAGAGGAGTCCACCGTAGTCATGCCGAGTGCAGATGGAGGAGGTGGAAAACCTTGCATGCTAAATTGAACTCCATCTCCTTACGCTTCCCCATCATCTCCCAGCTTTGCTTTTTTCCCTCATTCTGGCCTTTCTTTTCTCACTGTATTGTCTGCCATCATTCCCTAGACCGAAATCCAATTGCACAGGCCCCTATCACTTTCAAACTGAATTTCATTTAGGTAAAGCGCCAGATGGAAGCCCCTATGGATGGATCACTTCTTGACAGAGTGACTTGGGACTTTCGGTCAAAAGCCCACAGCATCTGCGGGCCGGTCCTCGGCACATCATATCGTGCTGTACTTATCAATCAGCATCACATCAAAGCATCTCGATGATGGATCTTGGATTACCTCCACAGGCTGAGAAATGACAGTCAGCAGAAGTCTGGCGCTCCGTCTTTGTCAGCCCGCCGTAGGGAATCCACGACGCCCCCATCACCCCCCCTCCTCCACTGGTTTGAGGGCTTTTGAATTGTCTTCGGTTCCTGAATTTTAAAAAACGATCTTTTTTTGTGAATACGTTACATATTGAGACTTTTTAGAGATGAGTTTCTGCTCTCAAACTGATGTGTCTTGTTTAGAAAGATGGAAATGTACAGTAGCTTAACGATTAGGCAGCCCAAAACAAAGATGGAGACAAAGTTCGTCATTTAGTTCACAAAACAACCTTGCATAAACATTATAGGATAAAGTACTACTAGAAGTATTATTATTATTATTATTATTATTATTATTATTATTATTATTATTATGTTGTTGTTATTGTTGTCAAGTTAAATTTGAAAATAATTCTGCATATTGATTATCAGTCACCTGAAAAAGTGTTGTTAAAAAAAAAAAAATAATAATAATAATAATAATAATAATAATTAACATATTAATTTTTTTATTTAATTCAGGAACTAAAGACAATCCGAAGGCCCACAAACCAGCCTGATGCATAGACACCTTTATTATTATTATTATTATTTTTTTTTTTAAGGAAAACTATTAAATAATCATCTTTACATTATTATTTTTATTATTATTATTATTATTATTATTTAACAAAAACTATATAATAATAATAATAATAATAATAATAATCTAATTGAAAAACAGTATTGTTATTATTATTATTGTTATACTTTTTATTAGATTCTACTGCCAAACTGACGAAGAAGAACTGGCACAAATATAGCAATCAGAAACCTGAGTTTTCAGCAATCAGAGCAGCGCGACGTAACAGCGTCCTCAGCCTCTGGCCAAACACAGCATCTGAATGATAAAAACAAAACAACTGAACAAAAAATGTTTTCTTTCATGGTCAGAGGCTGTAGCTGAAATTAGACTTACTGTGGCTGAAAGTGCAACTAGGCACATCGTCACAGATGTACACCGTACCAGCTGTGGCCTTGTTTGAGATACACAAACCGCAGGAACCTCTCACACTGAGCTAAAGTCAGAAGAACTAGATGTTTTTGTCCATATGCCAGTGGATTTATTTCAAGTAAATGGCAGTGAATTATATGATTTGGTCATATTTTACTAAATACATCAACATGTTTAGCATAACTAAACTAATCCAATATTCTGGTCTCTAGAAATTCAAATATGTCTGTATTAAGTTTTCAGCTATAGAAAAGTTACAGAACAAAACACATTTACCCCATTATCATTGTACAAAGTTGACCTACATTTGAAAGTCTTTTTTTTTATTTTTGTAATTAATTTTGATTGTCTGTGTATTATTGTTAAAAACATGAATGAGATTTAATGATTTGATCAAATTACTGTCTAAAATGTATGAAATGTAACCATAAATCACAAGAGCAAGCATATTATTTTAATTAACATGAATATAAAATTGAAAAAAAAAAAGATCAAATAACTATTTAAATGTGTGGGTTTAATGACATTGCTTTAGAGAAATTAATAATTCTATTTAGCATAAATGCATTAAACTGTATAATTATATATATATATATATATATATATATATATATATATATTAAAAAAAGTGTGTATATAAAGGTGAAACTGCCATATTTATTTATTTATTTGTTTATTTATTTTAAAATAAAGTCTTAACCAGATCTGCACATTAATCAGAAAATGCGGTGCATGTATACATGTTCAGTGTTTGGTACGATCTTCCACACATCATCTTGCAAATATAATATGAATGATACTAATTTATAATACTTATATTATGTTGTTTATTATGTACTACTAATATGCAATACTTATATTATGTTGTATAATATGTCTGAGTGGTCCCGCTTGTGTTTTAGACCTGGTAGACTAAATATTAACAACAATCTACCAAAAAAAAAAAAAACCCCAAAAAAAACACCAACAGCCACATCACCTATATTACACCCATACAAACGATTAGCAATGTGCAAAAGACAAAAAAAAAAAAAAATCAGCAGTGAGTTTTGCATAGGTAAATACACACAAAATCATCCAAAAAACTTAATAATCTTGTTGTTTATGCAATTAGGGTACGTTTGCCTCATCTTTACGGCTTCATCTTGTCAAGTCTCAAGAGCTGTGACCTCTAGCCTGCTATATAAACCTCAGCACCTTTAACAGCAGCAGTGGCAACATCATAAATGAGTCTCCACATAATGATCTGCCCTACTATGATCTTCATATACAGCTCTTTCATTAATAACCCACACCTTCAGCCGCTCAGCTAGTGACTCAGTAATTCCTCACTCTCGCACAGAATCTGTGCTTCGCTTCTGTGAAATAAGGATGCCTCTTTTCGCAGACAACAGCTCACAGCAGTACTCCTTGAGGTGAAACCTCAAAAAAAAGCAGCAGGCAGTAATGATTCTGACATTCACCGCAAAACAAAATGGTGCATCTCGAAGATTTCAGAGACAGGAACGTCCTTGAGAGGACCGGGTCGGTGACTCAGGGAAGAGAACAGGGCTTAATTACGAGAGGAGCATGTGCAAAGAATAACAAAAACTCCCAAAATGCTTAGGCACAGATGTGAGTATCGGCCCCTCACAAATAATGCATCTAAAAGCCAAACAAACAAATTAATCTAAGCATAGACCTTCAGAAAAAAAAAACATCTTACATCATGTCTACAAGGGTGCAAGAGCACAAAGGTTAAGTATGATTTTCTGTATGACCATACTAAGAAAGCACAATACCTTCACTTTTTTTTTTTTTTGGCAAGGAAGCAGTATGATTCAAAAGAAGCAATCAATTTGTCCTTGCTGAACAATTTATTGATCCATCGGCCATCAAGGAGCAAACCCAAATCCCTTAAATCCCATTAGAGCTTAGGATGGGAGAGGGGGAAACAGCACAAATCAATCAGCGAGGCCTTCAATCTGAGCAGAAAGGGAACAAACACACCTCGGAGCAGCGCATGAGTTTGTCACAGTCTGATTCACCATCTGTCTGTCCGAGCAGCCTTGGATCAGCTATTCTTTCTTAAAGCAGATTCCTGGATACCTTCTGTGACGTGAGATTCATGTGCAGTCCCTCGTGGGTGAAAAAAAAAAAAAAAACAGGTTAGAAATCGCAGAACACAGATCCTGCTACAAAAAAAAAATAAAAATTGTATATAAAATATATACCATACCTTTAAAAAAATTGGGGTTGGAAAAGCATATGGAGGGTGAAATAACTCCAGGGTAAGGCTAAAAGCAGCCAAATGCAACATAAACATAACATTAAACATAATACAACCGTCTTTAAATGTTCAGTGGGACTAAAAAACGCTCTTATGTTGGTAAGTTTTTGTCTGTTTGTTTGTATGTTTTTCGCCACAAATGGTCACCAAGGCTACATTCACCAAATAACTGTTTTCTGTTTAAATATATTTTAAAATGTCATTTATTTATTAAAATGTTTTGCTTGAAAGGTTTTGCTTTGTATGCTTGTGCCATCTTCCAGATAAGTGATGCATGGTTTAACATTTTGTTCTCTAATGCAACATTCATACATTTTTGAGCATTTTAAAGCTTACAGTACTTTTTAGTCTACTGTATAATTTCTACAACAGCTTGATCTGACATCTGAAACATAAAGCAAACAGTCACACCAATCACTCATCAAAAAAAAAAAAAAAAAAATCAGAAACAGATTGCACGGAATCTTCCCTATTTTCAGTTGAATCAAAATAAATGCATGGCAAGCTAATATGACTTTGATGTTCTACAATTTCAGTTTTCAGTATAACAACCTTGGCCTACTTGAGACACCAACTTTGACCAGCTCTGCTAATGCGAAAAACTCAGAAGCAGAAACAGTGCTAGCGTGCACCGAGTTACCTCTGGGCTGCTGCCAAGTGTGTTTCTGAAAATTAAAGGAGGGGTAAAAAGCGTCACAGCACCTCCTTGAGTTCTAAATTCCCCGCACTGGCATGTAGGCCATGCTTCTTTGATTTAACACGTTTATTCAACACATTACGCACCAATTATTTCTTCCAGGTGAAGGAAGGGGGCTATAAAGCTCCCTTGCCATTGAACAAAGAGTACGAGAGTGGAACACAGACACAGAAACTGTTGAAGGATGTGCGACAGGACTGAACGGAAATTATGGGTGACACAGGGGAATTAGGGGTCCACGTTCTCACAGGAGGTGAGGGGACATAATTTGTTAAGATGGGAAAATCATGAAACCACAGAGACCAGCGTTGTCGAGCCAACTGCTATCCCTTGAGAGAACAAAGAGGACTAGTGTTGATTAACCAGCGTGGCAAGAACACTATTCAACCCGTGTTGAGGATCATACCATAGTGAATATCTTTATCTGAGTAATTCTTGGCCAGATTCATCTTTTCAGAGAATTTGCAAGAATTCCAGTGCAGATGTGGATACAGCTGTGAAAATTTGCATACTAACAATCAGATCTCTGCAGTCTGAAATGATCAGAAATCATAATTAAGATTTTTGTAGATTTTACCTGTTTGATTGTTTTGAATTTAAAGGAATAGTTTATTCAAACTGAATATTTGCTGAATATTACTCACCCTCAGACTATTCAAGCTGTAAAAATGTTTGTTTCTTTATCACATTTAGAGAAACGTAGCATTGCATCACTTGCTCACCAATATATGCTCTGCAGTGAATGGGTGCCGTCAGAATGAGAGTCCAAACAGCTGATAAAAAAAGTATCATAGTAATCTACACCACTCCAGTCCATCAAATAACATCTTGTGAACCAAAAAGGCTGTGTGTTTATATAAAACCAATCCACCATTAAGGCATCTTAAATCTTGGTTTCTAAACAAATATGTCAGTGGATTTTGAAGTGAGAGGACAACAGGAGATGGACTTTTTCACTGGAGAAAGCAATATTATGTGCAGAAAACTCATATTTTAGGTCAAAAAGCTCTTATGATGGATTTGATTTTACACAAACATACAACTTTTTGATGTTAATAAGATGTTTGATGTTAATGCAATTTTAATTGGTGGTCTGGAGTGGTGTGGATTACTTGTGGATTACTGTGATGTTTTTATCAGCTATTTGGACTCTCATTCTGACGGCACCCTTTCACTGCAGATGATTCATTGGTTAGCAAGTAAAGCAATGCTACAGTACATTTATCCAAATTTCCAAATTTGTTCTGAAGAAACAAATTCTTCTACATCTTGTATGCATAAATAAATAGTTAGCAAATTTTCATTTTGAATGTACCATTCTTTTGGGTTTAACACATATTTGACAGCATCTATGGCACTTCCACAGTACTTTTTACTCATCATGTAAAAGACAAACAAACAAAAAAACACAAACAAAAACATGTGTAAGTCTACATGTTTGCTTAATTATAGTATTTAAACTAGAATAAATTTCTTTGGTTTTGATTCTCTTCGTAACAATGATCTACAGTTTGAACCCAGAAAAGAATCAGCATTGTGGCCTCAAAAAACATATATACTAAACACAAGTTTAAAATGACTTTGAACGTCTTCCCTTTTAGGTTTGTTTCAGTTAGTCTTTTTCCAAACAGAGATGATGAAAATGTTGCCTTAAGAGTATGACCTAAATATCACATCAAACAAATATGCAAAACAACACTGCAACACTGTCTTCAACATGCCAGTTTCAATGTTCTCATGCACAACAGTTATGCTTTGGATTTTTCTTTGTTTTAAACATTCGCAGACCTTAAATAAACCTTAACATACCTTTTGATAAACCTTAAATTCTTGCATATAATCTTTCACCATTGGTTTAACTCATGTGGCTCATTCCTGATATGCTTTTTATGTCCCCATCAAATATCTCTTTAGATCCTGCATAAAATATTAATTTAACGATTTTTAAAGATGAAAGTCATGTAGTTTTCTTTCATCATAGTTGAGTTGATTTCACTACACCATTTCACTACTGTGGTTTTTGAGCAGATGTTATTTTGGTATGTATGTAGATGCTGCCCCAACTTCTAATGTCAAAATTTGGCAAAAAAAAAAAAAAGACACCAGGTATCTCTATTTTGTATCTCTCTAGTCAAAATGTTACACGTTTTCTTGGAAATAAACAATCAATAGATTTTTTTTTTTTTTTTCTCATAAAAATAAATCAATAAATAATCAATATTAGTTGCCATCATGTTAGTCTATTGTAATCAGTTAACAACAACACAAACATAGTTTGCTGTTTTGTCTTTCATTTTGTTCAATTTTATTGCATGATAATTAAAATAAAACATATTTAAAATCCCCACATGTCATCTGACCATCAAACCCTTACTTATCTAAAATAAGCATCCTATTCAAACATCATATTCATTTTCTTAACAATTTGTAAAGAATCAAGTAAAAAATATATACGTATTAAAAACATTTAGCAGAGACTAAAGACTGAAGTCAAATTCTATTAATGCACTCAAGGTACCGCTTACATTACCTATTCATGCACTCCATTGAAATCAAACTCACGACCTTGGTGTTTCTATATCACTGTGCTCAGCTATTTGAGCTACAGGATTCTAAGAGTCTGAACATACCTCTGGAAATCTAGTACATTTTATAGAAATATTTCTTATAGTACATTACAATGTAAATATTAATTTTGGACATACTGCATAACAGGAATGACCCACATACATCCAGCTGACCTTTTGAGAGCTAGACAGAATCCATTCAATATATTTTCTCTGTAGGACCATATATTCATTTAAACCATAAAGTGCATTTCATTTTTTAAAGCCTACATTATAAACTGCACTGATCATTATGTTCACCTTAATGCATTGCACTGCATATAACTAAGAATTTCATATCCAAAATGTGAACATCACACAAAGGTTTATAAAATAGGACATTTTTACATTCACAAACAGAAAAAAATATACCCACTGTAACTTCACTCAACCTCCACCACATTTTATTTAACAAAATAGAAGCAGATCAAATGTAGCAAAGCATAGAAATGTAACTCTGAGACAAACTGTTGGGAAAATGCACCAAATAATAGATAAGCCAGAATGTGGTACAGTCTTTCACAGTGGAGCGACAAATAATTACCCTTCCACGCATGACGAGAGAGAGAGAGAGAGAGAGAAGGAGATGCTTTGATGGACAGCCAAAACCGGTATAACAGATATAATAGATCAGAAGGTCACCCTTCAATTTTGGTCGGTTGGGGGAAGAACGGATGGTTGTTGTTGTTTTTTTTTTTTCCTTTCTATGTGCGTATGTGTGGTGTGTGTCACAACACATATCTCTCTGAAGGCTCTGAATCTACATTAGAGTAAAACCATTGCAATATGACAGGAACTCCATTGGGACGTTCTGCTGGATTGCAATTCAACCGACTTTATTTTGTGCAACCTAAATCAAATTGACAGGTAAGAGAGAAAAGCATCTCCCGGTGCCAATATTTTCCACACTTGCAACAAAGCAAGGCCATAAATAGGATTGTGGATGGAGTTTTCTTATTGTATTACTCAATAAACTCACACAATTAGGGCCAAGAAGAATAAAAAGGTAAGCTACAAAGTCTAGAATGGTAGTCGGACTATGGAAATGGATGGCTGGTTACCTTATTTTAGCTTTTAACCATTCTTTATATATGTTGTTTTTGTTGTAAAATCATTACAGTGATACAAACTCAACCTCAAAAACATCAGCAGTGACATTTAAATGCTAGCAGTAAGATGCATGGCACTGCGCTCTACATCTCGTTTGTAAAAATGGCATTTTGGAAACAGCGTTCAACTCGTGTTCCTCACTACTGAATTTGATCCCGCCCTTCTCTGCGAGTATTAGCCATCACAGTGACACACTTAGGCCTAGTTATGTTGATAACGTGAATGCTGGTTCGCCTACACATACTGGTGAACTTCAGCTCCCAGCATGGTTTCAAATGCTTGAGAGGCAACAGCGACATCTAGAGGCGGCTATTCCATCTACGGCTGCTGTGATGACATCAGTCAAATGGACAGCTATGCCATTCTGGTCTGCTTCTCCTATATATATTTACACATTTTCATCCACTTTATAGGACATATCGAAGTAGCAAACGGCGTAATATTCCTTTTCTCGTATTTGGACAAAATAGATGGCTTTACAAAAGCTCACAATACTTACAGTGAATAATAGGCTTTTGTGAAGAAATACTTCATCCCCTAAAAAGAATAATAATAATAATAATTAATAATAATAATAATAAATAAAAATAAAGGCATCTTAGTCTATGTGCACTCTGTAGACGGTTCAAAATCTGCACATACCAAAGCCCCCTTCAAACTTCACTTTTCAAAAAGAAAAAGAAAAAAGAAACGAAAAAAATCCTCCCCTTGCGTCATCCTTGTACCCACACGCTGTATCCATCAACACAAAAGATCACGAACCACTGGAGCTACATTAAATTTTTGCAGCATAAGCACGTGAATCGTTCATGCTTATCCGCATCCCAAACATGTCAACAGTTGGCACACTATAAGATAAACACATTTTACATTCATAAAGGAGATGACTAGGCAGATACATGAGAAATCTGCACTCAAAAGAAGTATAAATTATCCCCATATCAACCAATCAACAATCAACTGATAAAACGTAAAGTACATGCATTTACAACTCTTTATCTCCACCTTTTGGCCTGTCCACCTTCGAGAAAGAGAAATCAAACAGCAAATACAAATTCTAACTGACAAAAAATAGAAGAAATGGCACTTTTAATATAGTCATATATAGTTTTATATTTATATATATATATATATATATATATATGTATATATATATATATTGATGACACGAAAGGAGGGTCGCGTTGGCTTCCTTGTTACTATGGTAATGGTTCCCAGTGTGTGTTGAGACCATGCGAATCATGCAGATATGTTACAGTCCGTTATTTACATTACATTCATGCGTTCGTGCATCGTTCCCACGTCCTCTTTTTCAGCGTGTCTGCAGTCTGAGCTGGGAGGAGAAAGAAAGAGAGAGAGGCTCTATACATATATAACAGTGGGGGCCCCATTGCAGTGTTTGATGGACGCTATACTCAACCTAAGCAACAAAAATAGGCTATTTTATCTCTTTTTTTTCTCCCACAGAGGCGAGTCTGAGGTCTAATGTTTGTGTGTCACCCTCCATTGTCACCGCAACATACGAAACGCAGTTCGTCCGTTTGCTCGCTCCTGCCTCCGTGAGCATCATTTGTCAGAGAGAGAGTGAGCACCACAGTCGTAACCTCTGTGTGGCCCATCCGCGTGATAAGCTCCGCTGTGCCAGTAGGACGAGTCGCATACTGTCTGTAAGGAATTGATTTCTGACGCAGAAGAGTTGCCGTCTCTCCGCTTCGATCTCTTTCGATTGCGCAGGATAAAGACCAGCATTCCCACCACGGTGAAGGCAGACGTCACGAAAACCAAGAGCAGACCGGGCACGAGCACCGATATGGACACTCTGCTAGGCTCCAAGTAGGAGTTGGGCCGCGTCCCTGTGTCTGCCGGAAAGGTGCTGTTTTTGGATAGCGAGGTGGGGGAGATCTTCTCATAGAGCTGAGGGCACATCAGATCGTTCCTGATCTGCCGGAAATCCCTCTTCCAGAACTGCTCAGGCGACTCGCACTTGAGGTCACTCACTATGACGTCTGCCCCGAGCTTGTCTGTCCACTGTTTGAATGGAACAATGTTGCACGTACAATCCCAGGGGTTGCCATGCAGATCGATCTGGATGATAGAGTTGAGCTGGTCAAGGATGCCTGGCACAGGGAGATATGTGAAATAATTGTTGTGCAAGCTTATTTTGGACAAAGAAACCCCCAAGAACGCATCCACGGGCAGAGCTTTGAGCAGGTTGTTGTTGAGGAAGAGCACCCTCAAGTTGGGCATCGGGCTGAAGGTGCCCGGCATGATGAGCTGGATGTCGTTATATTCCAAACTGAGATACTCCAGGTTCTGAAGCCCAGCGAACATCTCTGCCATTAACGTATCCAAGTAGTTCTTGTCCATGTAGAGCCACCTCAACTCAGTCAGGTTGTGAAAGGTGCCGTTTTCGATCATCTTGATGTTATTCCCCCCCAGATCCAGCAGATTTAAGCTGTGGTAGCCTCGGAGCTGGTTCCTTCTGATGGTATGAATGTTGTTGTCGCGCAGGTTTAACTCGTGCGCGCCCAGGGGTTTGGGTTTGAGATTGGCCACGCTTTCTATCTTCTTGCCCTCGCAGTTAACCCCCAGCCCCAGCCTGGTTCCTATCAGTTTACAATCACAAGACTGGGGGCACGTCGAATTAGCCGGTGGCTCCCTTTCAACGGCACCCGTCGCCATGGCCGTGGGCTTGGTTTTCAGCTGCCAGTTCTCCCTGGCTTTGGGACGGCCCCTGTTATGCCCTCCCCCACCGCTGTGGGACTCCGTCACCTCACGCGTTTTAGAGGGCGTGGGACGGGGGCCACGGTCGGGAGTCTCGTCTTGGGTGGGAGGCGCCACCAGGCTGGAATCCATGCCACTCTTTGAAGGACACAGCTCCATCTCGGCTGTTTCGTTCAGGTCGTTACCTTGCAGCCGAGTGGGCGCCTCGCAAATGACCCTTCCGATGAGCACATTCTGCGGGATATTCTCCAGCCATTCCTTTAGGGAAACGAGGTCGCAGTTGCAGTCCCACGGGTTGTCCTCCAATAAAACCTCCACGATGCCAGGTATCTGCTCTAGAATCCCCTCATAAGGCAACGTTTTTATGCGGTTCCCTCTCAGATCGAGGTGCGTTATGGGCACGTTCTGAAACACGTTGATGGGAAGAGCGCTAATAAGGTTGTCGTTTAGGATCAAAACTTCCAGCTTACTCAAGTCCCTGAAAACAGACGGGTCGATGTCCCTCAGAAGGTTGAAGTCGGCTTGAAGGTACTCCAGGTCGTCCAAGCCGAGAAAGGTGTTCTTTTTAAAAGACCTGATCTTGTTGTTATTGATGTGCAGCCGCTTGACGAGCTGCAGTCCCAGGAATGCACCGGGAACAATGTCGTGCAAGCCATTGTTCTCCAAATGCAAGCTCACGGCATTGTAAAAGTTAGCGAACTCGTTAGGGAACAGTCTGGACAAAGAATTCCCGTGAAGCAGGAGATGGTAAAACTGGGAGCTCGGACCTGTCAAATGGTGCAGATTCGTAAGGCTCCTTTTCTCGCAGTCAATGTGCAAATCGCCTTCTACTGCGTTGCAGGAGCAGATCTGCTCCTTACAGACGTCCCTTGTAACATTCCCGATAGCTACACAAAGAGCCGCCTTCAGCAACACAATCCAAAGCAGCATTTTCAATACGACACAATCATCCCCGACATCAAGACATGAATACAATCAGCAAGAGGGTGAGAAATGAGATAAATCTCCAGTCTAAAAAAGCAGAGGACACTCTGCGATTATATCCATGCTCAGCTCGCTATGTCCAGATTGAGAAAAATCGACAGCAAGAAGCCTTTTTTTCATCACCTCCCCATCGCATGCTCTCAAAACAATCTTAAAGCGTACAGAATGACATCTTCAACTCAATTATTTGGCTTTTCGGGCTCGCAAATCACTGACCTTGTGCATTTCTCACATATCCACGGCGCGGGAGCTGTTCTTTCTCCCGTGGTGCTGAAATCACACCGCGTACATCTCAATGCATCGCAGTAAGATTAATCCGAGATTCTTACATCTTTAGCATCCCTCATTGGACTCCGACAGCGTAGCTCAACGCTTTTGTATCACAAAGACGGTCGCTGAGAGATTCTGGACTTTTCAGCCCGGTGTTCACTGGCAGATCTAACACCCTCTGCTGAGCTGCGAAGGCAAAAATCCATCGGATGAGGGAATGCTTGCTTGCTCGCTCACTCGCTCGCGCGGGGGAAAAAACAGTCCACATACAGGGCAAGTGCTGAAAATGTCCACAGAAATCGCCGTCGAAGGGTTTAGATTGCTTTCATTCCAGGATGCTTTTTCTCCTCTCTGTCCCCGCCGACAGCTCTAGCGGAGCCACTCCGTTTTCCCCATCCAAATGTCTTTAAAGCACACGGCATTTCCAGAGTCCTCACAGGCGATATTTCCGTTTCACGTAGGAAAATAAAAAGAAAAGCTCAAGTATTCCACAAAGCACAGGTGTTGTTCGCTTGAAGGTTGTTTCTTTTTTCCGCCGTGACTGTGTGTGAGTGTGTGTGGAGGGGGAACTGCAGTTGAATGCGGTAAAATAATTAACTACTCGACGTGCATGCAACAGTGCAGCCGGTGCGCTGAGCTTCTTCTATTACTGTCACAACAAACACTGCGTCAAGACTATAGAAACTATGCGCACATACGCTACGTCACAGCTCTTAAGACATGCGATGTCTTGAAAAATAAGTGCATTTCAACAGGAACGCTGGGTATTCCCTTTTATATCACCCTGTATGGCTTGATTTTTCTTTTTTTTTTTTCTTTTTATGCAGGCAGAGGATCGACGCGTCAAATCTCAGACTAATAAAACAAGTGTGGATTGATCGAAACTCACTGCATATATTACATTTATGACTAAAGCGTGTCTCTGACTTTCTTCAAATATCTGGTGCGTAAAACATGGAGATAACGGGCTTTTGTGTGTCTATACCAGCATGTGTGTGATTGACGGGGGATTTTATAATCGTTTGCAACACTTCGCTGGCAAATACATGAAAGTACAAGCCCTACTGACTCTACAGCCGTCACGATTCCGTCTCTCGTATCTTTAACTGTACTGTATGAAAACTGCTTCATATCTGAGGTGTGTCTGCCTCCAACGCAAGCAATCAATAGATCTCTATTCTGCATTTAAGGTGAGAGATGGTGCACGAAAACATTTGCTTTGATTTCTTATGAAGAAACATATATAAAAAAGAAGCCCACAATAAAATGATGGCAAGACTGTACAAGCAATATCAATTATTAAATGCAACTATTTTTAGAACTAATTATCAATCAAATGAATCGTTCATAATATATAACTTGCAAATAGATCACATGGAGCCCCTGTAACTCTAATAATTACTAAATTAATACAATATGTATATATAAATTCATGAATATGCACACACACACAGAGAGAGACTTTTTTTGCATTAAATGTAAGTTAAATTACGAAATAATATGCAGTAATTGTAGAATTTTATCATAGAGGGACAAACATTTCAGGATTACGTTTTGATCACGATACATTTTAGCTGTTTATACACACACACACACACACACACACATATATATATATATATATATATATATATACCTAATTTGAACCCAAATGTGACTAAAATAGTATAAACAATACATATTTAACATGAAATTCAATAAAAAAAATCATCTAATACAAAATGCATATACATATCTAAACATCTAAAGTGTAGTTGCTAACATTTTAAGGTGTAAAAATGACATTTTGTGTTGTGTTACAGACTACTATGGACATTGTATCATCAAATTTCATCTTCTGCTTTTATGCAATTTAAGCACAATTCAGGCATGTATGAATGTGGATAAAACAAAAACAAAGTGTTTTCTCTCAAATAGTTCTATACTCATAAAACCAAAGTATAATTAAAAAAAAAAAACTAAAGTGAATTAAAATAAACAATAAAAAATCCCTTATATGCTCAAATAAAAGTTTGATAAATGTAATTCTTATGTTCATTTGTATATTAGTCAGTTTGTTCACTCGTATACACACATCTCCATAGAAGCAGCTGTCATAAATCTTGCTTTTCCACATATGCAGTATGGCAGCTCGACTTGCTGCTTGTTGTTGATCTTATGTCAATATTGTGTGGATGTGTACGGGTCAAAACAACGCAAGTGGTTCATGACCATCTCCAACTCCCTCTGTCCTAATAGTCTAGACGCTGTTGTCTTACCCATCATAAGTTTTGACACTGTGCCCACAAATTTAGGAAGAACTGTTGTGTAGTTCACTTCTGTGTAGCCAGTCCAGAGAAACATGCTCATTGTTTGGAAAGGAGACAATGTTGTAGGAACACTTAGTTTGAAAGGGGGCCAAGCCCAGTGCTGTGTAAATAAAAAGTTGCCTTCTTTTCTCTTTACTTTACTTTACTTTATAGTTTCTGTGTTCCTCATTGTTTATTGGTAGCTATATAGTTTTCATTAATTTTCAAACATCAGCAGTACTACCATTTCAAAGCTACTTTTTGAAGTTGAAAGAGGCTGTTGAGTCATATTCACCTCGTTTGCAGATTTATGTTTGGATAAGGATAAATAATAAGTGCAACATATATTTTCAATGTCAACAGACTGTCATATATGAAGAGCGACATTGCACTCATAAATAATGGCCTAAATGCTCTAAATGGAACTATGAAAGACAATTTATAGAACGAGATGGATACTATGATCTAAATAGATAAATAAGACTCGTAATGGCCTCATACTCATTTTACCTAGGCCTATATGGTTTTTATTATTATTATTGTTATTTTCATGAAACACAGAAGAAAAAATTAGGACAAACATTCATGCTGCTGTTTTTGAAAGAAAATGAATGAGGACAGATGCTTTCAAGCAAAATAAGGAGAAAAAATATGACTTGTGCACCAAGTCATATGCTCATTTGTGGCCATTTTCCAACAGTTGTTAAATGGAAAAGAGTAGAGCAAGCACTCTGAGTAAACAAATCATAATAACAATAATCATAACAAATATTAAGAGACATTCAATTAGGACATAATTATTTATTAAAATGGGGGAAAAGTATAAAAAATACATAAAAAAACAAATTATGTGATACTAAGCTATAATAATGAGATAAAAGGTAAAATGGTCAAAATGCTAAGACTAAATTGTTTTTTTCTTTCGGGAATAAAATGTTATAAATATGGCATAAAACGTTAATATTATGTAATATCAAGTCATAATTATTAGACAAATAAATATGAAAAAACTTTCATAATTTTATGTCATAATTATGAATTACCAAAGCATTTTTTCTCTTAAGTGGCGGAAAGTGGCTCATACGATGTTGTCCATATAGTTGTCAAAAACATGGATGCATTTAAAATGCTGCTGCTTTTGCATGAAGAATGATTTAAAATGCCCCATCACGGAATTTTTAAAATGTATAGGTATAGGTATAAATGTATTTGTATAGGTTTCTATGTAAGTACTGCTACTTCTAAATGGCTTGAGGTTGGCATTTAGCACATTTGAAGTGAAAGTACTTGATGAACATTTACTATGTGTGAAGGGCATTCACTTAGCATTGTTATCTCATTTTTGACCAAGATGGCTTTTAGAGGCTTTTGCATCTGTATTTTTTTTACCCTGCATGCATGTCAACCTGTTGTTTAGGACTCCCAAAATCAAAACATGACTGGGGCACTTTAATGAACAAGTAATGTGATTAATCTATAATTGAATTTTGCCAAATAAGTATTATTCTCACTTTATCTGGTAAAGCAGCATATAGCCTATACATGAAGGCCCAGTTGTTGAATGGGAAACTGCAGACTAAGCATTCTGCCAAACTTATCCCTCAGCGTACCACTAAAGAAACTTCAGTGTGCTGCTCAATCACTGGAATAATTCAATCTTTATGGGATGTTGTGGAGCGCAGAGTATAAGGTAATCGTCCCTTACAAACTAAAGACTTTTTCTTAAGGGATAAAAGTAATATCCCCTGCATACAATTCATGACTTGTTTACCAGAAACAAAGACTGAAACTGTTCAGATGACAAAGTGTTATTAGCCTGCCGATTTGATCAATTGCAAATTCATTAAAATGTATCGAACACTATATTAATAATACAGAGCCCACAATAGTCCATATTCGGTATTGTATTTCTAAAGCTCCATCCATGGCTTGTGTAAATGAATGTTCAGCAGCGTGGAGGGCTCCCAGCAGAACAGGGCTCATTAGCGGCTGGGCACCCTGCACAGATTGGCTGTATGGATGCAGGCTGTGAGACGGTGATGGAAATGAGCAAACCCAAGCTCCATTTACTGGAGACATGCATTGTGGACAATGAAGGTCTTTGGCCTCTTGTAAGGCCTCTCAACCTCTAAGGACATACAAGTGGGATAATGGCATGCACTGACCCACAACAAACGACCCTTGACTTAAACCTATACTGCTTTCTTCAGCAAAAATATATTGCTTGGGGTTATTATGCAGAAATAAACGTATTGCTGCAGATTCATCCTGACAAAAATAAATAAAACCACAAAGACCCAATCTGTTTTCATTTATGTGTTTAGTGGAGCTGTTTTTACAATATTTGAGATTTATGAAGAGGAAGAATCCCATTTAAGTTATTGGACTTATTGGAAAGCCTTGAAAAGATTAATGACTAATTTCAATTTGGTTGTTGTTTCTTAATTTTACAGAGCTGGATTTGCTTTTCCTTTGTTGTTGTTTCAAGTCTCTACCAAGCTAAAATTAAAAATCAAGTAAGATAAAGGTTTAGATGGCGTGTTTGTATATTGGACAATCTGCGTATTCACGATGAGGATTCTTTCTCTGCATGTGTAGGTGACGACAATCTTTAGGTGTGAATCATTGGATCATTAATGAAAGATTCTTTCAAACTCTAAATGAGTCAGGAAAGAAACAACTAGGCTAATTTGATACATGCTTTTCAAAGGCAATTAGCGTGATTTTATGGAAGCTCATTTCTGCCACATAAGATAACTAAAAAATTATGCTAAATCCTAATTATGATATACTAGGTGAAAATTATTTAAAAAAGCAAGTTATAGCTGTGAGATAAAAAGGCTGAAAGTATGAGATAAAAAGTTGATTATTATGAGATAAGTCAAAAATACAAAACAATAAGTTAGAACTAAAATATAAAAAGGCTGAAATTATGAAAGAAAGTCAAATTATGAGATGCTAAGTCAAAAATGATCAAATTAAATCATGAGATAAAAGTATAATTGTGACATTAAAAAAACAACTATGAGATATAAATCAAAATCATGACATATAATAACATAATAATTATGACATTGTTTGAAAACTGACATAATTAAATCTTTGTTCATTTAAATCATATGACATTTTACTTGCTATGTTATAATTTTCACTTTTTATGTTGTAATTTATGTATTTATTTATTTATTTTTTCTTAAAATTATCACTTTTCATCTCATAATTTTAAGGAAATAGCCTTTCATTCAATTTGCCAGTAAAGTGGATGCATTTGAAAGAACAGTTTAATGAACAAGTAATACAATGAATAATAAAATTCTATAATTTTCATTATTATTATTTTTTTTCTTTTTCTTTTATGAAAGTCTGTGCTCAGCTTTAATTTAAAAGTTTGTCTTACTGCATCAGTTGCTCTCCAGCCTCAGTAAATGCAACAAAGTCTCTCAACCAATTGACCAATGAACGCTACTACTGGAACAAATACAAACTTTCTGAAAGAGACGATTTCTATTATGTACACTGTCAAAAGAAACACATATTAGAAATTCTCTATCGGTCCACTAAGACTCCAGAAATATTCAGAGCAGCTAGAATCTGCTTGCTCAATCCTTAGAATAGGTTTGAATATTGATTATCCACAAAGATGTATGCGGTAACACAGCCCGGCTGGCTCTATAGCCCTGGGAAAAGGACATAAAACTTCAATATTTCTTGCAGAGTCACGCTGTAAAGACATATCCAACAAATCATGACAGGACTCCGGCTGCTTAGCATATACTGTACATATCCTCTTTTGATACAGAGGAGCCTGAAAACGCAGTGCAAAAACTACCTCACCCAGTATTTCCAATTCACTGTGAAGATTTTGCTAAGATGTATCAAACAAATAATTCATAAGAACAATAGTATACACTGCCCTTGAACGTTGTAACTCTCCTTCACTTTACCATTAACATTTTTGCACATGGTCGTATTATTTGCACTACATCAGCATCTGCCTCTGGGTCACTTTATCCAGGAGACTAGCATTTTTCACGGCTGTCTTTGTCAACTCTATTCTACACACACTACAGCTTCATGTCTATTTTTTATTATTATTTCTTTATTCCAACCTTGTGAAGCACGAAACAACTACACAAAAATATCACTACAATCTCGCTCACAAAAGATCTTCCTGAACTAATATTCATTCAAGTCAGGTCACAGCAACTCAAATCTATGGAACTGGAATTTTAATGACTTTCACTCCAAGCTTTTGCTGCAACCCAGATATCATTCCCTTCCAACTTCAGTCATGCCAGTGCCAATATTACTGATACTTCTGAAAATAAAAATAAAACAAGCATGCTGAACGTCACTGTATCCTATCCCCTTGAAGTCTTTTAGAGCCCTGCCTCTCTAATCAGATCTTTGCCCTTGGCAATCAAATCCTCTGATGTGAGTGTAAAAGAAAACGCATGGCACTTCAGCCCCCGCTGAGCCTCTCTACCCTGCCTGAGGACAACCAGATGTGTTCATCAAGAATGTGCAGGTAAATAAATAAATAAATACATACATACATGTACACATACATACATTTGCATAAATATGTATCATTAAATATACTGCATATTAATTAAAGTTTCACCATAAGTTTTTATAGTCATGCCATTTTTATATAATGGCCAACAGATCACACAACGTGTGTGTGTGTGTGTGTGAAACACTTTCGATCATGATAAGAAATCTTCAAATCAGCATATGATTTCTGAAGGATCATGTGACACTGAAGACTTGAGTAATGATGTTGAAATTTCAACTTTGCATATTTGCATGCTGTGTATATATATATGTATACACGCACACACACACACACACACCAAGATACAATTATAGTCAATTATGATATAAAATGTGAGACGAAAAATGTGCATAAATGTTCAAATGTTATTATATATTTTTTTTTCGGTTTATCTCAGATTATGACTTTTCATGTACATTTTTTGGTTAAATAATAATAATAATAAAAAAGAAATCCTGTTTTACAATTTGAAATCATGACATTTTTTTCATGTCAATTTTCATGTCATAAATGTGATTTTTTTTTACCACGTATACAACTTTTTAACTCATAATTATTTATTATTTACCAAATAATTGTTTTATTTTAAATGCAAATATTAAAATATTATTATTCTCATATCTAAACTGTCAAATCATCTTCTTGAGGAGAGATGATACTTCTTGCAAAAATACTTATTCTCTCTTGGCAGATTACAAAATAAATGAATAAAATTAAAACAATTACATTAAAACAGGAACGCCAGGCACATCTTCAGAGACTTGGGGATGCCACTAAGCAACCACCTAGCAACAACAGAATCCCCTCATAACAGCATAGCAACATGCCAACACTACTCAGAACACCTTAGCAACCACATACTAGAGAAACATAGTGACCTGGCAACCACCTACAATACTTGTGATGGCTCATTTCACACAAAGAAGCTGAAATTGAGAAACACTCTCAATTTCTGTAGATTTTTTTAAACCAGCTTTGTGTGTCTAATCATTCAAATCCATTATCTTACGTAGGATCCAAACATGGCTACTTGCTGACTGATTGATTTAGTTTGGATTTTCTGATCTTTCCTGCACTGAAATGTTGTTAAAACATGCAAATCATGTCTAAATTTGATGGCAGTCCTGTTATGATGTGGCCCAAATAACATTTCCCCACAGACTATACAGATGGCCACAATAAAAACATTCTTGTCGGCAGGATACACTGAGAGCACAAATACATCAGCCTGTTTGAGGTCACATATCCAGAGCGTTTGAGAGGAAATCAGCGGAGGATATTTTTGCAGGCTAAAGTGAGGACGTAAGCTAAATTACATCTCGAGTGCGGATGAGATGAAAATTAAAATGCTTTTATTGGTCAAAACGCTTGTGCAGGTTATTCATGTAGAGAAATTGGAAGGTCAAGAGCGCAGACTAAATCAATAGTCCAGCTGGCAGGACAAAGATCCCGTGTGATCATCAGCATTTCTTCTGATTGATTGAAGGGGGAATCACTTGGTTTGTCCAAGTAACTGACCTGAGACTAGTTGGAATGTGTTGAGTCATCTTTGGGAATGTAAAGATTGAGAACATAGAAATCTGATCAGAGGCTTGTCTTTCTGTCAAGTTACAACCTATTATTATTAATATTTATTCAGTTATTTTTAATTACACCATAAAGTTATAGTTGATAATCTTACGTTATTATTAGTGTCTATTTTTTGTATTATGAATGAATGAATAATTAAAAATTAAAACAAATTATAAAAGCTTGAAACAATAATATTGAAACACAGTATGGAAGCCTGTTTCCGCCACTGAAAAAAATAAGAAGATTATTATGACGTATAATCTCACAATTCAGATTTTTTTTTACAGACTTGTGAGATATAAACTAAAAATTCTGACATTTTTCTTTTCAGAATTGCATGATATAAACTCACAATTGCGAGCTATGAAGTCAAAATTATGATTTAGAAAGTCACAATTGAGATATAAAAACTTACAATTCTGGCTTTTTTTCACCACAATTGTGAGATATAAACCCTTCTGATTTTCATAATACAGGCCTGTGCATAAGTAACAGTAAATCTTAAAATTATTAATAATAATAATAATAACAATAATAATAATTATTATTATTATTGTTTGTAGAATTTTGATGCTCAGCCTTTGACGATTTAACATAAGCACATTTTAAATCAAAACTTTTCACGAAACTATTAATAATGCATTTATATATTTTTTGTGTATTTGACAACATGAATGATTAATTTCATATTGCATAATTAACAAAAATAATATAACATAAAATATAAATCTTTAGTGAAAGTTATATTAAAATGTTTTATTACATTTTAGTATTCAATTAATTAATTAACATTTAAAAAATAAACAAATTATATAATTATGAAACAATAGTATTAAAATATATGCATTAATAGTAAAAATAATAACAATAGTATGTTAAATTAATAAAACATGCAAGCATTATCATCATCATCATTGTCATCATCATTATTGCTATTATTATTGTACTGTTATTGTTGTTGAATTTAATTTAATTTTTTTTTTTTAATATTTCATTATTCATTCTGCTTATGCATTTTACCATTTCACATGGTCAAATACACACCAACTTTTGGTTTCAAACTCATGGCAATTTAACTTAAGCAAACTTCAACTGAAAGCTATTCATGCAAGCATTCAGCTATCGAAACGCCACGTTTATATTTCCTTCATTTTTCATCTATACCTTCACACCTGAAAAATCACCAGTATTTCAGAATAATTACCATATTGAAGACTGCTGCAACTGACTTCTTTCAGAATAATAACCTTCAGGCATTCAGGAAAGAAATGCGCGCTCGTGTCATTATATCAGTACAGTTCTATCAGGTATAACCGACAGCTCGGGTTCAAACCAAGTGTATTTACTGACTGCACCTGCCGTCTAGAAAACATTTTCATCACTCTCATGTTACCACGGTATCGTAACACTGACCTACCTGAATCTCTCAGCTTGTTTTATCCCTTTAACCCCTAAAAAGAGCTAATGAAAAAATTATTTAACATGAAATTCTTATTAGTAGACATGTAATAAATAGTGTCCAGCACTTTTTTTTTTTTTTTTAATGTATGTTTTTTATGTTGAGATGTCAGTCCATGGTAAAACTCAGTTTAAATTCAGAGAACTATTTCATGAAATATTTTGCAATAATAAACAATCCTTTAAATGTATTAGTATCTTGGGTACATTTCTTAACTTTCAAAAAAGTGTATATTTAAGCGTCTGTATAATAGGCTTACTATATTTAGCCTCAGATGCTACTCCATGTTTTTTACTGACATATCAACCATACGGTCACACATGATTTTGGATAATTATGGTCAATAAACATTTGTGCATTTCTCATATATTTAGCTATATTTCTGTTCTTTAACCCCTACCCTATTCCCAACAACATTATGGTTTCATCCCTACTTCGTTGATTGCTTGATTGACCCTATTATATGATGAGTGACCGGCAGTGTTATTTCTTCTGTGTGACCGACTGAAGTTTGTAAACTAACAATACAGCAGTGAAAAAACTTTTGATAGATTTATTCTTTATCAAACTAAGCTCAACCGTACAGTAGAGATACTGTATCAGTTAAAAGAATAAACCAGTCACTCTCAAGATGTATGTTGCTTTTGTTATAAGTCTAGCTTGTAGATGAGAGGAGAGCTAGCTGACGGTTTTGCCAGCAGTGCTCATTTCAATTAAGAGCGTCTTTTTCTTGCTTGTTTTTCATCTCGCAGCTTAGTCCTTATCATTGTTTTTGAAAATCAATAGCTTAAAATGAGTCACAAGGCTTGTGAATTAGAGGCCCAGCAGCAACATAAAGCATAAAGTAAGCACAAGCGCAGTGTAAACTGGCATCAAAACCGCGCAGAGTTTTATGCCTGCAATTATTGTACTTCAAGCAAGTGTACACAACAACATCAAGTGGCACAGAGCTTTTAATGGTGATCTCAGCCAGAGCAGACAAAATTGACATGGCCTTTTTATGTGTCGGTTGAGATTCGGAGCAGCGATTATGTTGGGCTCATGTCCAAACAAGATGTCACTGAGGCTGAGGGGACTAAGCCTACAATTTGACAATGATAGGGATTTTAGTGATATGAACATGCATTTATTTGACCACTCGAGTGATGAAGGTGAAAAAAAAGAGGATTGCACAAAAGCATTTGAAAACGATTTCCATTTTGTAAAAAATAAATAAATAAAAATAAAGTCCATATAAAATGCAGAAACAAGGTTTATATATTAAATATAACTATTTTATAATATAATATAATACAATTAGTTCTGTCAAACGATTAATCGCAATTAATCACATTTTAAAATAAAAGTTTCTGTTTACATAATATATGCGTGTGTACTGTGTATATGTCATGACACGGGACGGAGACAGACGAATCCATTTGCAAGGCATTTATTAAGTGTACTCACAGTCAATACAGAATAAACAGGCGAAGGTCGATCGGCAAACAGTGGTGATAGGACAAAGCAGAGTCATAGTCAGAGGCAGCGAGGTTCGGTAACAGGGAAACAATAAACAACAATGGAAGACAGGGGAAAAAACGCTTAGCAAAGACGGGACTAGCCACGTGCAATGATCAGCGGGGAATGAGCGAAATGTCCGGAGTATTTATCCTGTGGATAATGAGACGAGGGGGAGGAGAACATATTAGTGAACATGGTAACACATGAGGTGGGCGGATACATGAGTTCATTGAATGATTGTCCAGCATGACACCGAAAAACACAAACACATATGTAGATGCGAATCTTAGTTGAATGGAGTGTCATCCAAACTGGATTGACAACTCCAGTTGATCGTAACAGTATATTTATTATATAAAAATAAATACACACATACAGTAAATATTTTGAAAAAAAAATGCAGGTGTATACATGTATATATATTTAGATTTTATGTTTTATATATAAATGTTACAAGCCGCACCTCTGTGGCTCTCTCAGAACGGCACCAGCGGGAACCTTCCCTCGAGTATTAGTTCCACCCGGACCGCTTTTCCCCACGTACCCGGATCTGATTTCAGTCCCAGGTGTTCCCTATTATCTTCCCTATAAAACCCAGCATTCAGAATCAGATCTTTGTGAAGTTTTGTTTGCTATGCATCAATTCCGAGCGTTTTTCCCTATGTTTTCTGGACTTCCTGTGTATGACCCTGATCTGCTTCCTCGTTTACGATTCTCGCTGCCTGCCCCGAACTCTGCCTGGACATTGACTTTGATATTGATTGCCTTTGCTGTTCCTATCTGCCGTGTACAGACCCTGCCTGAATACTTGAATATTAAACCTTTTCAAATGGATCCGACTGCCTCCGACAGTGCATTACAGAAAACTTCGCCACAACAGGATCCACCGGCTGTATATCAACTGGCCAGCGAAGTCTCGCAACAAGCCTCGGTCCTTCTCACGCATCAACAACAGCTGGAGAAGTTAACCGCTCTGACTAAGGAACTGGTACGATCCATGCAAGCCCTTACCGCATCTATGTCGTACCCGTCCTTCCATCACTTCTTGCGACAGTTCCGGGATGTATTTCAGCACTCCGCTGGAGGGAAGGACCCCGGTGATGAACTAATGTCACTCAAACAGGGAAATTCCACCGCGGCTATTATACCCTTTCATTCAGGACACTAGCCGCACAAACAGGCTGGGACTCGAATACTTTGAAACTCATGTATCGTCGTGGGCTAGCAGAGGAACTGCAAGCCGAGCTCGCATGCCGCGATGAAGGATGCTCGCTCAAGGAATACATGAATCTGGCAATCTCCATTAACAACCTGATGAGATCCCATTGCGGCCAGGGTGCCACCCACGCACCTCTTCCTCCAGCATCAGTCAGCACCGCAGAGCCTATGCAAATCGGATACACGCAGCTGACCCAGGAGGAGTGCGGCCGCCGAATCCGATATCGGCTTTGTCTATACTGCGGACAACCAGGTCACATCCGCGCCAGCTGGCCAACCCGACCTGCTCGACCTGAAAATCCCCGGGTGAGTGCCGATATTTCTAGTAAAGCCTTTGAAGTGAATGTAACTCTTAGCACTCCAGCCGTAATATTACCGCTATTGCTTTGATTGACTCTGGGGTAGCGGGGAATTTTATTGATGAAACTTTTGCTAAGAGAAATCATCTTCCTCTCCTTGCATGTGAATCTCGGATGGCAGTGGAGGCCCTAGACGGTCGTCCTATCGGCTCTGGCAGAGTAAACACCACAACCGAGGATTTACAGCTACAAGTCGGCACCCTGAATCAAGAAACAATCCGTCTATTCACTATCAACTCACCCACACATCACCTCATCCTCGGGCTGCCATGGCTGGAACTGCACAACCCAACAATATCATGGAGCGAGAAACAAATCACCCACTGGTCACAGCACTGTCAAGAAAACCGTTTCATCCACACAATGCACCCTGCTGAACCACGCTACTCCTCATCACAGCTCACGGAGAATCAGGACAAACTACCCCTGGAATATCAGGACCTCCGTGAGGCCTTCAGTAAGGAAAAGGCAACACAGTTACCACCACATCACTCCAATAAATGTGCAATTGAACTGCTTCCAGGAATGATGCCCAGTAGGGGGCGCGTGTTCCCGTTGTCCCAACCTGAAACGGAGGCCATGAACCAATACATTTCCGAGGAGCTAGTTAAAGGATTTATCCGCCCATCCACATCCCCTGCATCCGCAGGTTTCTTCTTTTTGAAAAAGAAAGATGGAGGTCTTCGTCCCTGCATTGATTACAGAAGCCTGAATGAAATAACAGTTAAATATCGATACCCGCTTCCACTGGTACCAGCAGCTTTGGAATCCCTCCGGCAGGAAAAGTTTTTCACCAAGTTGGACCTCCGCAGCGCCTACAATCTTATACGAATCTGTGAGGGGGATGAGTGGAAAACGGCGTTCTCCACTACCACTGGCCATTATGAGTACCGGGTCATGCCCTTTGGACTTTCAAACAGCCCCTTTGCCTTCCAGGCCTTCGTGAATGACATTTTCAGAGACATGTTAAACCAATATCTAATAGTTTACATTGACGACATCCTGATTTACTCCAACAACTACTCATCCCACGTCCAACATGTCCGTTCAATCCTTAAACGCCTCATAAAGCATTAACTCTACGCCAAGCTACAGAAGTGTGACTTCCATCAGAGCAAAGTGGCATTCCTTGGATATATCATCAGCCCAGAAGGAGTCACCATGGATGATCAAAAGGTCAATGCTGTCGTGAACTGGCCCACACCAAAGACAATAAAAGACTTACAGCGGACCCCTAACCCTTCGATGGACACCAGAAAGCCTGCAGGCATTCAAGGATTTAAAAGACCGTTTCACGATGGCCCCCATTCTTCGTCATCCGGACCCCAATAAAGAATTTGTGGTAAAGGTGGACACTTCCAACAGCGGAATAGGGGCTATCCTATCACAAAGGCATGGTGAGGCCATGAAACTATACCCCTGCGCTGACTTCTGAGAGAAATTACGATGTCGGGGACAAAGCATTACTAGCTCTAACAGCGGCTCTAGAAGAGTGGAGGCACTGGCTAGAGGGCGCCAAGGAACCGTTCCTAGTACTCACCGACCACAGGAATCTAGAGTATCTACGAACAGCAAAACGATTAAATGCTTGCCAGGCTCGCTGGTCACTATTTTTCACACGTTTCCAGTTTCGGATTACCTACCGCCCCGGGACAAAGAATGATAAAGCAGACGCTCTGTATCATATTCACGAAGGACCATCACAGCCACACACCCCTGAACCTATCCTACCAGCCTCCATCATTGTTGCTCCCGTCCGGTGGGATATCATCACAGAAATAGAGGAAGCACACACTGCAGATCCACCTCCCGCTAACTGCCCAGAAAACCTGCTCTTCGTGCCAGAAACTCTCTGGTTCGCCTGCTTCACCTGGTCCACGGTACCCCCACTCCAGGGCACCCAGGCATTACTGCTACCACTGCACTCTTAACCAATCGCTTCTGGTGGCCTACTCTATACCATGATGTCATACAGTTTATTAAAGCCTGTCCAACCTGTAATATCTTAAAATCCCCACGTCAGCGTCCAGCTGGACTTCTGCAGCCTCTACTTGTCCCACAACGGCCATGGTCCCACATCTCCATGGATTTCGTCACCGATTTACCTCCCTCTAACCACTTTACCACAATTCTTACCATCATTGACCGCTTCTCTAAGGCCTGCCGTCTCATACCACTAGTCAGACTGCCTACAGCCTGGGAAACAGCAGAGATCGTTGTTGAGCAAATATTCTGCTTCTATGGCCTTCCGGAAGACATAGTCACTGAGAGAGGTCCACAATTCACATCACGGGTATGGCACTCCTTTTGCTCTCAGCTTAACATTAATATCAGCCTAACATCTGGTTATCATCCCTAGCCAAACGGACAAGCAGAGAGATTTAACCAGGAACTGACCCGGTTCCTCAGATCATACTGCAATCAGAACCAACAGGATTGGAGCAAATATCTCATCTGGGTGGAATATGCTCGAAATTCATTCAGAAAACCAGCTACTGGACTGACTCCGTTCCAAGTTGTACTGGGTTTCACACCTCCATTGTTCCCCTGGTCAGGAGAACCTTCTCAGCTACACACTGTGGATCATTGGCTTCGGCGTAGCGAAGAGACCTGGGATGCAGCCCATGTACATCTGGAACGAGCAGTACGCAGAGAGAGGGAGCAAGCTGATCGACGCCGACGACCTGGCCCCACCTATGAACCGGGGCAGTGGGTTTGGTTATCAACCAGGGATCTACGCCTTCGTCTTCTCTGTAGGAAATTGAATCTGAGGTACGTGGGTCCATTCAAGACCATAAAACAAATCACTCCTGTCTCATACGGTCTAGAATTGCCTAATAACTACCGTATTTCTCCCACTTTCCACATGTCCCTTCTGAAACCCGCTGGTGAGCCGGGAGGAGAGAGGAACCAGGACGAGGTTGCGGCTGCCGACATGCCTCCCCTGATCATTAATGGCGAGGAGGCATATCGGGTCAGAGAAAATCTGGCCTCCAGGCGTCGGGGTCGCATCATCCAATACCTCATCGACTGGGAGGGATTTGGACCAGAGGAGCAATCTTGGGTAAACGCCCAGGATATCCTAGATCCATCTCTGGTAACAGATTACCATCAGGACCACCCAGAAAGACCTGGTCCACGGCCTCGTGGACGACCTCGGCGCCAAAATCGAACTCGCTTCAGGAGCCGCTCGCTGGGGGAGGGCTCTGTTACAATAGAACGGAGTCAGTCCAGTAGCCGGTTTTCTGAATGAATTTTGAGCATATTCCACCCAGATGAGATATTTGCTCCAATCCTGTTGGTTCTGATTTCAGTATGATCTGAGAAACCGGGTCAGTTCCTGGTTAAATCTCTCTGCTTGTCCGTTTGACTAGGGATGATAACCAGATGTTAGGCTGATATTAATGTTAAGCTGAGAGCAAAAGGAGTGCCATACCCGTGATGTGAATTGTGGACCTCTGTCAGTGACTATGTCTTCCGGAAGGCCATAGAAGCAGAATATTTGCTCAACAACGATCTCTGCTTTTTCCCAGAGTCGGTTACACCAGTAAAAGTTTTTAAGGGTCAGATGGGGTAGAAACAGCTCATTAGGATGCACACCTGGTCCACGGCCTCGTGGACGACCTCGGCACCAAAATCGAACTCGCTTCAGGAGCCGCTCGCTGGGGGAGGGCTCTGTTACAAGCCGCACCTCTGTGGCTCTCTCAGAACGGCACCAGCGGGAACCTTCCCCCGCGTATTAGTTCCACCCGGACCGCTTTTCCCCATGTACCCAGATCTGATTTCAGTCTCAGGTGTTCCCTATTATCTTCCCTATAAAACCCAGCATTCAGAATCAGACCTTTGCAAAGTTTTGTTTGCTATGCATCAATTCCGATCGTTTTTCCCTGTGTTTTCTGGACTTCCTGTGTATGACCCTGATCTGCTTCCTCGTTTAAGATTCTCGCTGCCTGCCCCGAACTCTGCCTGGACATTGACTTTGATATTGATTGCCTTTGCTGTTCCTGTCTGCCGTGTACCGACCCTGCCTGAATACTTGATTATTACATTATTATTACATTTTTCTAGGATATATACAGACATGTGTTTGTGTGTGTACATATATATATGCATATCCCTGGCGCTAGAGAACACGACAAGACAGATGAAATGCGGTGAACACAAACCCCGGAGGGTGGATTTATTGAGTAACCAGGTGAGTACAGTGCTATAGTGGATCTATACATATATATATTAATCTCAGATTATGACTTTTCATGTCCATTTTTTAAATGAAAAAAACAAACAAATCTGTTTTAAAATTTAGCATTTTTTACAATGCTTTTATTTAAAGACTTCTTTTGATGTCTTAATTGTCCTAATTATTGCAAGTTTTTATTTATATAATTATTTAATATGTACCAATGTATTATTTTATTTTAAATAAAAATATAAAAATATTATTGTTATTATTGAATTCATAATCAAATATTGTACTTTTAAAATATATTAAACATATTTATAAAAAAAGGTCATTTTATTGTTTTCTTTTTTATCTATATATTTAACAAAATTGAATTATTTTAAATGCTTTCATACAATCCCCCTTTTCATACTCAAATATTATGACAAATGTACAGTATTTTGTGAAAGGTTTCACACGTATACTTCTGTGATGAAAATTAGCACTTCTGTACACATCCAAGTCAAGTCAGTGCATCCTATGTTAGATTTAAACAATAATTGCTTTAAATGATATGATTTTTATTAACCCGAAAACCCCAGACTCGGTTACACCAGTAAAAGTTTTTAAGGGTCAGATGGGGTAGAAACAGCTCATTAGGATGCACACTTACACTTTTTACAGTGTGGGAAGCGTATCCATTAGGATAAGCACACACTCTTGGAAAGTATTTTATGGAGAAAATTATATTCACTGTGGCAGGCTTTGTCATTAACCTTGGATGACAAATTTATGCATTTTGTAAATTACCTTTGTAATTAATGACCACTCACAAAGCTACTAAACTGATGGAGAAACAAAGCCTGAAAATAAATACATTGGCACTGCGGCGTCCAAGGTGTTTGTCACATAGGACATTATGCTGGAAGACCATTAAACACTCAGGCAATTTTCATTAATTAATTAATTAATTTATTCAGTCTTTTAATGCAAAAGCCAGAAAATGAAATTACGCTCGGATACTCTACTTTCATGCTCACTTCTGTCCATTCTGATGTCTTTATGTGGGAATATTTCTATACCAATAATTTTTCCATTTGTTGTTCGTTTCATTTTTAATTAAATACATCAACAGTGGAACAGGATAAACAGAGATGGACATGAGCGCAAAAGAATTATGGGAGAAAAAGGGAGGGAACTTTAGATTAATTGAAAACTGCTTTTCAATTTCAACAGTGAAAGTTTTTTGTTTTACCAATAAATTTAATGGTACTCTCAATTTAAAAGCAGATTGGTTTAATTAAAAGAGTGCTGAACCATTCAGCGCAGTGATTGAATGGAGGTCATAGTGAATTATGAGGTAAGGCTTTGGACAGGGAGAAATTATAAATCAAAGCCATTAATTAGTATATAATGTTTAGATTTAACTTCAGGTGCACAAACATGAACACTTTCTGAAAGCCAGCAGATGTGCTAATGATAGATGGACAACTTTTAAGTCAATTTAAAATAATCTTTTCTCCTCTTGTACACTTAAATTTCACATTAGTTTAAATATCTCGTTAGTGTGTCATGTCTAATTGACTTATCTGATGATTAGAAAAACTTTTTCACTGGAAAATGTGTTATTATGGATTATGGACTTGTATATATATATAATATTAAGTCACAAATTATAGTCAAAACACCTTCATTTTGAATTTGTTTCTTATAAACACACCGCTTTTGACTGTAAATACACACACACACACACACACACTATCTCATTGGTATATTATGGATAATATAGGTATTATTGGTATATTATGGGTATTGACTAAAAAATAAAAAAAAAATACAAATGCAGAACATAAAAAAAAAAACACAAACTTATTTTATTTCAACTAGTTTCTGTTTTTGATTGTTTAACTTGATTGACTAACTAAAAATAAACAGAAATAAAAAATAATAAAAACTATGTAGACAAACACAAAAAGTGACAAAAGCACAACAAAATCAAACCCTTAAATTGAAAATGAAATCTAAAATCTAAAAATAAAAACCTAAATCAAACCAAACCAATATCTATAGTACAATATGACTTTTATATTAGTTAACTTAATTTCAGTTATTTCAGTACTTCCAGTTTAACTGAATGAAAACGAGAAATGTAGCCATGTCAAGTAGCTGAAATATAATAAGTTTAAGTTTTAAAATACTGTTTTATTTCAGTTGTTAACTGTTGTTGGGGTTTTTTCTCACTTTTGCTATGGTTTTAGTTTTAGTTTACCACAATAACCCTATAAAGTGTTCTGGTTAAAACAAAATGTATGCTACAGTAAGAATCTACTCAATTTTCGTTTCAAACTAGTTAATTTTTTTAATAAAAAAAATAATACAATAAAATAAAATAGAATATATCTGATTTAGGTATGTTGAAAACACAAAGCAAGAAAGAGTAAAAAAGTCAACAATAAACGCACATATTCAGTCAACCTTCTTCTCTGGTAACCATAAACCGGCTTATCTAATCTCCCTCAGGAACTGGAAGACTCTTCCTCAACATGCATGGCAAGCAAACGCGCTGAAGGATCTAGATAAGGCGAGCTAGGAGGGTTGGGATTAGAGTTGAGGAAGCTTGGCGACAAGTGTTTAACAAGGTTCGGCTCAGCAGGAGAGCGAGAGGCGCAAATAATTAGAGCACTGGGGAAGCGTGTTCTACGGGGGGTTTCAGCACAGACCTGATATGTGACAGACAATACAAGGCTTTGTCAGCAGCCATTGTTCATTCAGCAGTTAGCAGATGGTGTAAATCACAACATGTGGAGGTGTCCCATCTGTTGCTCGGGGCACCAGCCTTTGCCTCTTGAATGTCTAGGAGGGTTGAAAACATAATTCAGCTTTAATAGAGACACTGAATGATAAACACATTTAACCGACCCTTCAAAAGCCATTGTGTTATGGGATTTAATTTATCTCTATGTAATGAAAGTGAGAGAGAAAGCTAATGAAGATGATAATTTTTTTTAAAGTAATACTTAGGAAAGCCTTAGAAGAATATGTCATATTTACCAATATATATGTGATGGAAAAATATAAAAAATGTAAATATAAATAAATTAATATGTCATTATTTTCTGAATATGAATATTAATAATATGAAAACCGAAGCACTCCTTTATGCATAAGTTAATCCTAAAACTATATACGTATGTAGTAAAATGTATTAAATATATATACAGTGTGTACGGAAAGTATTCAGACCCCCTTAAATTTCTCACTCTGTGTTATATTGCAGCCATTTGCTAAAATCATTTAAGTTAATTTTTTTCCTCATTAATGTACACGCAGACAGAAAAACACAGAATTGTTGACATTTTTGCAGATTTATTAAAAATGAAAAACTGAAATATCACATGGTCCTAAGTATTTAGTAGAAGCACCCTTTTGATCTAATGCAGGGTCATTGTCTTGTTGGAAGGTAAACCTTCAGCCCAGTCTGAGGTCCTGAGCACTCCGGAGAAGGTTTTGGTCCAGGATATCCCTGTACTTGGCCGCATTCATCTGTCCCTCGATTGCAACCAGTCGTCCTGTCCCTGCAGCTGAAAAACACCCCCACAGCATGATGCTGCCACCACCATGCT
>JAUMHE010000042.1:15747895-15759021 GCA_032359235.1 Enteromius mattozi
TACAAGCCTTCTCTGTCGACGAAGAGTGCCTAGAGTTCGGCCCGGCTGATTCTCACGTTATCCTGAGACCCCGGCCCCGCTGCGTGCCCAAGGTTCCTAACACCGCCCTTCCATGATCAGGTAGTGAACCTGCAAGCTCTGCCCCGGGAGGAGGCAGACCCAGCCTTAGAGTTGTTGTGTCCTGTTTAAATCATGTGCTCCGCTCCCCCAACCTTCTGCTTCAGTACAACTGGCAGCCCTGTGGGGCCCCCATTTCGGCCCCCAGGGTGTTGGGGAAGGTTACGTGCAGACTCCTCTGCTGACGAAGTTGAAAAGTATCTCACCTGTCGGCGGGGGGGGTTTCCGCGTAACGCAGCCTCAAGGGTCGTGGCCTGTTCCATGGGTGTTCCCATATGTAACGTCGAAGCGATTCGAATGATAGGGTAACGTCTAGGTTACGAACGTAACCCATGTTCCCTGAAGGAGGGAACGGAGACGTTACACTTTCGTGCCACGACTCTGAGGTTGCGCTGACTCCGGCTCGGCTCTTCAGCGAAAGCCTGCAGGGCACTGCGCTCGTGCCTTCTTATACTCACGTAGTGATGAGGTGCACCTGAGCGCAATCAAGTGCACGCCAATATTCATTGGCCTTTTGTTTAAAGCTCAAAGGCAATTGGTCTCTCTGGCGAGTTCCCATATGTAACGTCTCCATTCCCTCCTTCAGGGAACGTGGGTTACGTTCGTAACCTAGACGTTTATTGTTTTCCCCCTGAGGTCCACTTAAAAAAAAAGATTTTTAGCACCACAAAGGCGCATTACTTATTTATTTATTTATTGTGTGGCCACTGTACCTTTAAGACATCTATTTGAAATCATACATTTCATATGTGACGTTGGTATGCTGCCAGGACCATTAAATAAATTATTAAAAATGCATAAATATGTAAATAAACCACATTTTAATTTATTTTGTTATTATGAACTACTGATATTGATTATAATTATGAATTCTAAATACATTGTACAAATTTTATACAATTTTTTATTTTCAAATATATAATTCCATATTTAATGGCATTTTGATTAATACAAATCTAAAATATATTTTAAATATAAAATTTAAGCATACATTTGTATTTTTTTTATTTCATTTATTTAAATAACTTATTAAAAATTACATTAATTATATTAATTATAAAGTTTTAATTCTAAATAGATTACAACCTGATAAAACATATACTATTCAAAATATATATATTTCAGACAGATTCACTCTTTCCTAGACCCTGTAAACTGTCTTTTAAACTGCACCAAGAATCATCCGAGCATGCAAAGTGTTTCCTTTTTACATCCATATCTGTATTTAAATGCAAGCACCCTCTCAATCATCTGGACAAGTCTGCGCTGAGGTGATGTTGGTGAAAATAACTTCACCAGACACATGCTTTGAACTTTTGAAGAACACATTCCTCACTGGATTATATGCTAATTTCCAAAATCTTTTCAAGCTGGTGCAGGTGACTGCATGCGATACATGCGGTGTATAATGTCACCTTCAAACACGTGACTTTGATGCATTAGGGTTAGGCTGTTTTGTTTACTGTTATTTGTGTTGCTGCCATGTTGATGGATATACATACATGATTGTTACATATACATTAGAGTTGAGCAACTGAACTTTGTTTACAAGTGTGAATTTAAATTGAACTGGTCACAATAACAAATAAAAAGTTGTACTGGAATTTGAATCGTAATAACAGGAATAGGAATTTACTGAATTGCAATTGCACAGAAATTCAACAAAGGTGATGAATATTCTTCCACCCTGGTGTGTAAAAGTCAATATGTAACGTGCCCTTCATGTGGAGTTGGACATATTATAATTATGAGTTCTGAGCACACGAATGACCAAGAGATGTCATATTTATGAGTGGATTATAATGTTGGGGAGCTGAAGTGAAGAGAGATGGAAACATGGATCGCAGGATGGTTTAATAAAGTGAACAAACCAAAATCAGGAGATACTAAATACAAAAAACAAGCAACTACATACATCCAACAACTGACAAAGTAGCACAGGAGAAATACAATAGGTAACAAGATTAGTTAAGAGAGAATAAATAAAAAAGAGATTATCTTGCTAAAGTGAGATGAGAGGGTCTTTTACTTACTATTGGAGAAAGCATAACAGCTAACTTGAATCACTTAACAACCAATCACATTACAGCCTTGATGTCATTGAATTTCAATCAGAGATGTGTGACATTCAATCACTGTTTATGGATACCATAGAAATACATGAGAAGTGTCGTGCTATTCAAGTTATTCAAACATCAATGTTTTTTTTTTTATTTTATTTTTTTTCTCAATTTACCTCAATGCGATAGATAGACATAGCCCATATTATAAAACCTAATAAAAAGGAAAATAAGGACCAGTGTATTCGTCCAGTACAATGATAAAGGAGCTGTCTCCTAATTTACTCTCACTTTCAAAAACTAACACATTTCACTAAAAATTTTCACACTATTTTTTCTCTCCCTCCATTTCACAAATAGTTTGTCATATTGTCATAGTGGGAGCTCAGTTTCGGATTTTATCCAAAATAGACATCCCCCAACCTTAATTTAGCAAAGAATTACAAAAAGGAAAAACCGCCATATGTCCAAGAGTCTTCAAAGTTCACAGAAGAACTGCTGATTTCTCAAGAATAAGTATAAAAACAATGGAGATAATAAAGAAAACACTGTGTGCAGAAAAATAAAATAAAATAAAATAAAATAAACATTATAAATAAATATATGTGTATATATATATATATATATATAAATAATATTATTAAAACATCTGCATTGAATAATATATTGTGTTATGTTATGTTCCAGTCATTTTGAGATTTAGTATTTCCCCAAAATGTTTTATTTAACTGTTTATTTATTCGCTCATGTTTTGTGTTTTGGAATTGACTGGCGTCTGTGCCTTTGCACCTCATTCTTTGAGTGAATATTGCCAAAATCATCCAACATAATACCTTTTTTTACTCACTGAGGTGCATATGAGGCCTGTGCTAACCAAAAGAAAACAAGCTGACAAAAAGATCCAAGATTTGGTGATGAAGGCTTTTCAGCACACTACAAGGATTAAGATATTTTGATTTGTAGTCTGGTGCCTCACTGACTATAAGTGGAATGGATATGCATACGATTACTTTATGTTTAGCATAAATATTGTGCAAAATGTTTATTTTAACATTAAAATTATGTTTGTTTTATTTTACAATTGTTTACATTTCATTTGCCATTTTATGACCTGAATATTATCATTATATCTGGCCTGATATCACAGGCAGACACTAAAATGGTAACGAAGGTCAACAACACAAATAATGCTTTTAGGATAACGCATCACATTTGTTATCATGATCTATCCAATATCAATATCCGCTGCCCACACATGTTAGGCAAAAACAAATAAGCCTGAGGAGTTGAACATATGCCAATGATGTAAAGATTTAGCATCAGCATATGGGTAATCTGAAATGTTTCATGCTACAAATAACTGGGTCAAAAGTTCAACTAATTTTTGTTCTGATTCCAATGTTCATTTTCACATGGAATAAGCTCTGGAACCAGCCCAACAATGTTGAGAAAAAAAAAAAAAAAAAGATATATTGTTGAATTTCCAACTGATCTGAAGGATTTACCAATCTGTGGCTGTACATTGCTTTTTGAAAACATACACATGTCTTTCAACAGCATTTGCCCTGAAGAGACTGAATAACCTATAGAAATCTCATTCAATCAGAAGCTCAGCATGCCTACATGCAATACACAAGATGTGCTTCCTTCTCAAAGCCTTGAACGCACTTGTAATTCACGCTTATGCCATATGACACACATATAAACCTTGTTGTGGTCAATATGTCATTATTTACGCATTTTCATGACATAAACCCAACATGTAGTCTGTTATTTCTTCTTTTTACTTGTTTTTGAACTTTACATTTATTCAAAAACCTTGTAACAAAAGTATAACCGTTTCCACAAAAATAGGAAGCAGTAAACGATTTCAACATCACTAATAATCAGAAATGTTTCTTGAGCATCAAATGAGCATAGAATAAAAGATCATGATGCTGGAGTAATGATCCCGAAAATTCAGCTTTGCAGCACAGGAATAAATTATAGTTTAAAACATTCAATTAGAAAATCAGTTATTTTAAAATGTAATAATATTGCACAATATTTATTTAATAAACTAATGTTGTTTAGAAAAGCAAGCAAAAACTTACTGATTTCAAATGAAATGAAATGAAATTGTTATTATTATTATTATTTTTTTTTGCTTACTTACATACTTGTATACTTGCATACTTACCTGCCAAAAGTCACACAGGTTTTGGACAACATACGGGTGCAGCAAATGTTGAAAGCATTTAAATGTGTGGATGAAATTCTTTCGGGGCTCTATGTCTAAACAGAGGAAATGGACTCTGAACATCCTTGTGTTTGAACGGCAGCAATGGGATTTATTCTTCAGTGCTTTATTTATATCCTCGCATTGTAGGTTTTTAGTACACGCCATAAAACAGGAAGCAGCAGAAGAAAAGAAGAGTAATGTAAAGAGACAAAAAGCAGACAGCCACATCAAGGCTACTCGTCATCGGACAACAGTTTCACCTCAAAGGTAACTCTATCTTTCAGTCTGGTCATTCTTCCCCCACATGGCTTTTTTATCTCTCTTTAGCTCGCCCACCCTGCTTCCATGCTCTTTTCTGCTTCTTTTGATTCAGACATCATTCCTGCGGTGGCCCTGGCCAAGTGCCTCATTAAGCTGAAATGCTTCTAGTCAGCCTTTTGAAACATCTCTCTGATATGATGCCTCTGCCAAAGTTTCTCCCCTCTGCAAAGCATGTGAGGTCCAAAGTGCTGCGTATTACATTAATCTTGGACGCTGACTAATATGGCATCACTCCAGTCTGTCATGAGAGTTTGGAGGCATGCTCTATCTCTCTTCAGCATTCACACCTGTCTAGAGTTTGATCTCTAGCTCAGCAGGAGCATTTGAAGCTGCTTTTATCTGAGTGCAGAGAGAACAAGAAGTTCTGTTTTCTTTTAGTTCCTGAAGCTCAAATGGTAAAACATGGTATTAGCACTATAATGTCCCATGACACAAAATACCCATGACATTAACCGTTTCTTTGTATATATATACGGTATATGTATATATATATATCACACTTGGCGCCGCTTGTAAAAAAAAATAAAAAATAAAAAATTGCTAAGTGACAAGAAATTAATTAATAAATACATTCATTAAGAAAAACAAAATTGCTACCCTGCTGAGAAATGTAACAGTTTTAAATTATATAAGGAATGTTCAAAATAATGTGAAAACTAAATAAAAACTAAAAGAGAAAACTTTATTGCACATATTAAACATAGTTAAATTAAATTAAACATAATTTAAACAACTGTAACAATGTTAGAGTGAAAATTAAATTAACATTAATAATACAAATCAAATTGCAAAAAAAAAAATATATATATATATAATAAAATAAAAAAACAGAAATAAGTCAATTGAAAACAAATTTAAAACTAATAAGTTATAAAAAAAAAAAACATGTTCTATAAACTCAATGAATAAATAAATAAATAATAACAGGAGACTGGGCTAAGGAATCAATTTGACATTTTTAAATGATACAACAAATATCCAAAATATAAAACATCCTGGCAAACTTTTGGGGGAAAAAAAGAAAGAAAAAAGAAAAGAAGAAGAAAAACTACTGTGATAAACAGTGACAGAGTGAAAATTAAATCAAAATAAATCAAGTAAAAAAATCTAAATATGTAAATTAAAAAATAAAGATGAAATAAATAAATTGAATTAATGAAAAATAGCATTCATGTTTACAGTTTTTTTTTATATATATTTTATATTTTAAAATATTCTAAATATTCAAACTAATATAAAAAAATCTAGAAAATCTGAGAAAAATAAAACAACAACAAAAACCCTGAACTAAACTATAACACTACTGTGATACTGTAAAAATACATTATACATAGCAAAGAGTATTGCAGTATGTTATGTATGCAGTAATTACTAACGGTCAAGATGATTTGTAGTACCCAGATGAGCCTGTGTTATTAGTTTTACCACTTGTTATCTGGGAATAACAAACCTTGGAATGTGGCGACTGACCAATCAGAATCGAGTAGTCCATGAAGCCGTGTAATAATAATACATAATAAAAATCCATGTTTACTTGCTGTTTCTTTGTAATTTGTGAGATTTACCAGCAGTTTATTAGTAAATTGTTTCAAAGTAAATACTACACTTGAAAAAGAGTGGCCCATGTTGGTCTGCAACATATAGAAGATGGTCAGTAAAGAGACTGTAAGCAGAAACTGGGTTAATTTTAACTTCCCTATAAAAAGTTTTAGACAAAAGGATGAAAACCTCCTGAAGCAAGTGAGTGGGTGAACTGGCTCTTTTCAAAATGAACCCAATAATTGAAGATTGATCTTTTCTGCCACTACATGCTGACATGATGAGTGGGCTTCAATTTATCTCTTAGTAATGAACTCTTCTTGTTCTCGCCTTCCGAGCCTCTTATACGGTTAAGCAGGTAACTGAGAGGTGTGACATTTGACCATAAATTATACAGGGACAAGAAATCATCAATCATTTTGTTACACAATGTCTCAAAATAAAGGCTTTTTTTTTTTTTTACCATGACAATAATTTGTTTTTGTTGCTTTCATCTGTGTTTATAATACTGTTTACAGACTTCTAAAAAATAATAACATTTTAGAATAGGTAACACTTCCAACTTTTCCCGCAATACATTTTTTAAATTTGCTGCTTAGTTGTTAAGTTCAGGTATTGGGTGTTAATAAGGTGTTGCATGTTAATAAGCAACTAGGTGTAACTGTAAAATAAAGTGTTACCTAATATATGAATACATAAATAAATTTCTAACGTAAAATTTTTATAATTTCCACCACAACCAACAGTTATACTCCAACAATGTTTTATCAAACAGTAGTGGTTATTGCTACCTGGTCACTTTTTAGCGATGAAATATGTGAAATACGTACCAATAAGTACATATCACTACAGCTTCCAAAAGAAATGAACACTAGAGGCAGCAAAACTCCAACACCTTTTATTCCTTTTCACACAAATTTACAGAGTTTTGATTAAGAAAGCGTAATTTTCACACAATGACTTGAAGAATATCATGTTATGACGATATTAATATGCTGGGAGATTTAAAAAAACTGATGCTTTTGAATATTATCATCACAAACACCCAACTTCATATCTATGGGTTTTCAGACAGTAGGTTTGTTCGGTAGCTTTCAGAGTACAGAGACATACCTGAGAGACCAGCAGCTCCAGTTACAAACCTGTGTAACTACAGTTCAACAAAACAGTTCAAATCTGTATAAAAGGAAGTTGAAATGACACGGTTGCATCCACAAATGTGTTTTTTATTTCAGTTTTGCATTTGTTAACACTATCTGGTAGGTTTAGGGTTGGATTTGGTGTAGGGCATATTTCCAACAAGATAGAGCATTAGCTTTTAGCAACAGTTTGCGGATATAATACATATACCTTTATCAACATCAGAAAAAAATGTGCCAGGGTTCACATATTGAACCTATGTTTTAGCGGCATTCAGAGGACATTTCTCTTTGAAAATGTGGTGAAATGTGCAGTAAGGTACGTAAAAACAGTGTTGCACAAAAAGTGCACAGAGGTACATATTTTATGAGACAGGGTTGGGTTATTTGGATACCAAGGATACAGTGGTGCCAGGGGAAAGTATGCTTAATATGAAACATATCAGAAAAATATGAGACATCAAGATAAAAATCAAGGTAAATATTACATTTATATTTATGCAATATAGGCAGACACTTTTTCAGCACTTACAGCACATTTAAGATTTAAATGTTAGTACTTTTACATAGAAAATCAAATATGTTGCAAGAGCCATATAAATAAATTAACAAATAAAATCTATCTATCTATCTATCTATCTATCTATCTATCTAACTATCTATCTATGTATCTATCTGTCTGTCATTTTGTCCCGTCCATCTGTCTGTCCATCCATCCATCCATCCATCCATCTATTTAGACACACATGTAAGTCACTGGAGTATTTCTCTCACATGTCGTTGCGTTTCATGTTTTCTCAGCCCAGACAAGCAGGAAGCTGTTATGTGCAAAGTGGAAAGGTTAATACTGACATCAAAGCAGCAACTGTGACTTCAGAGAGAGAAAGGACTTCCAGTAAAGGTGACAGATTCCTCCATCCCGCCGCTCATATTCAGCATGTGACACAGAGAGGCCTGCGCTTCGAGTCTCATTAATAAAAGAGCTCTGTTAGACAGCTACAAGTCAGAGAAAAGAAAGAAATGAGACATCACTAATACATGATTGGCCCTCTTTCAGCTGTAACTGTGGGAATCTGACAGAATTCACAACAGGAGCAGGAGATATGGAGTCGCTCAGGAATACACTGGCAAAAGAGATTTTTCCTGTCTATATCACAGATGGAACTTAATTAAATCAAGCCGAATAACCCATTTTACTCAAATCTATCAGTCTGACTTTAACAATGCAGCTGTACAATGGAAAGTTGACTATAATGTTCCTCATAACTATTATAAATATTCCCTGACCCACAATGACCATTCCATATTTAGCAATGCAATCATTTACATAATTTCCTCTCACTAAATGACACAGAACAGATAATTAAATAAAGAGCAGATGGAACGTTAACATTGTGTACTTTCTAATGTAAATCACTCAAAATAAATGTTTACTCACACAAAAATTAAGCATTTGCTTGTATACTAACTGTATGCCCTCTAAATGAAATATTGAAATATTATTGCAATTTAAAATAATTTGAGTTTGACGTTTATTTAACTTGATGTTTTCTTGATTTACATTTTTTCCCCTCTGATGCGAAGCTGCATTTTCAGCATTCATTACAACAGTCTTCAGTGTCACATGATCTTGCAGAAACATTTCTTATTATTATCAGTATTGAAGTTGTGCTGCTTCATATTGTTATTGAAACCATGATGCATTTTTAAGAATATTTTGATAAATAGAAAGCTCAAATCTATCTATTAAAAATAAGTTCATTTGATTTCTATAAATAAACTACCATGAGTACCATAAGAAACCCCTTTACATTAAACATGCATTATGCACACTTAAGTAGCCCGGGTATATTTGTAGCAATAGACAACAATACATTGTACGGGTCAAAATTATTTATTTATTTATTTATTATTGTTTTATTTATTTTTTTTAAGGCCAAAAATCGTTAAGATACTGAGTAAAGATCATGTTCCGTGAAGATGTATAGAACATTTTCTACCAAAAAATTATAAAGTAATATGCATTTCTAAGGACTTCATTTGGACAAATTTAAAGGCAATTTTCTCAATATTTAGATTTTTTTGCACCCTAACATTCCATATTTTCAAATACTTGTATCTCGACTAAATATTGTCCTATCATAACAAACCATACATCAATGGAAAGCTTTTTGTTGATGCAAAATTGACTGGTTTTCTGGTCCAGGGTCACAATAGCATATCCTTATTTTTGTCAGGTTTTCAACAAGATTCACCCATTCACGATCACACAATTACAAAATGGATTGAAAATAATATGACATAGTATTTAGATATGTATATCAAATAATTGCCAAAGGGCATACATTTACTCTCCACCACAAGTTACTTTTTTCCCATCATAAATTAAAATGCAAATGAAAACAGCTGGCAGCAAGAGATTGTGCTATTACAAGTCCAAGACACATACAGTACAGCAGATGTCTTCATTCCAGCACTTAATAGACAAGACACGTGGCGCAGAATGTCAACAACCTCCTCAGCTTCGCCGAGATACACGTGCTGTCACATCCAGGTTAATAGACGCTTTGACATTGACAGTTTTGTGGGACGTGATGCAGGTTATTTTAAAAGTTCAAATACAATTGCCTAATTATAAACCGTTGCCGTATATATATTTCGCACCTGCTCTGTATAATACTTCACGTCCAGCGGAGAATGAGTACTACTTGCAAAAATAGCACAGGAGGCTTTCTTCAAATGGTCTTTGATTAAAAATTAGTCACGCTCAGGTGTTTGCCTCATGCTTCCAAGCCACAAATGGCATATAGCTTCTGAAAATCACCTCTGAAGAGCCTGCAGTTATACAAGTTGATCATGGCCATCTGCTGTATATGTGCCATGCGGCAAAAGAAGGACATACTTGGCTACCTGTGCTGGAGAACACGCTCAAACAAAATACTCCACTAACAAATAATTGATTGATACCACATTGAATTCCACCAGGCTAATCAGAAAGGATTTGAATCAGCACATTATACAATTACCAGGACTAAAGGGTTACGTCGCGGGAAATAACGACAGCTAGAAGTGCTGATTGTGTCTCTTCGGGCAGGTGTTCAACAAGATGTCTTGGGGGAACGTGTTCGCTTTAATTAGCTCCATTTACAAATCTGCAGTTATTGCTGTTAAGTGGCATCATCTCGGACGCTATTGGATCCTGTTGGAATCTGTCGCCATTAAATATACTGGCAATCTATAGTGAATTTCAAACTCAATTAAACACTCAGTACTCAAATGGTTTAATGTCACCGGTCGCATTGGTGAGCAAACTTGGGTCTTGAGTTTGAATCTACAACATAAATAAATAAACCAGGGTTATGCAATTAAATGAATAAACTTTTATTAAATTAAATCTCAAAATTATATCTCAAATACACACAATCTTTTTGGATCTTAAAGACTTCATTTTCTTACTGTATAAAATGCATCTTCTTATTTTTATTATTATTATTTTTATTTTTGGTTTAAATATGACCTTTGAGTTTTAAATGCACTCAGCACTTCAAAACAAAAAAGACTTGATTGATTGATTGATTGATTGATTGATTGATTGTATGGGACGGACTGGAAAAATATGACCTGTGAGTTGCTGTGATAATGTATAATGACGAGATTAAACCATTTATTTATCAAATGCAGAGACGGTCTCTGTAATCAAAGCGACAATAATCACTAGAAATTAGGTGC
>JAUMHE010000042.1:15764292-15783405 GCA_032359235.1 Enteromius mattozi
GTGTAATATATATATATATATATATATATATATACACAATAAACATACATATTTAGATGTGTCCAAAAGTTATTAATTCTGCAACTATTCATTAAAATATATTTACTTATTACCAATTATTACGCTTCTCTTCTTTCCGCCCCTTTTTGGACAACAAAGTAAAAGGTTTATGAACGCATACAGTATAAAGGAATATGAAGATTTGAAAAATCTAGAACGGGCCCCGTAGGAGAGATTAACACAAGAGGGAGTCATTTTCACCATATTTGAACCATTAAAATTGACCAACTGACTCGAACGTGAAGCGCGGCCTTGTTAATAGTCGCTGCCAGACTAGGCGTGACTCTCCGTGCCGCTTGATTTGCTGCTGATTTAACTGAGGAGAGCAAATTAGTGAGCTTAACTGCTGTCTGAATGAAACTAGTCAATTAACATATGCTGATAAGATGCAGCTATCCCACTGCATCCCATCGAGCTGTTAACTAAGAGTCACATTGCCCTGTAGATTAATGTTCCTCCCATGAAACCCTCTGCTATGAACTCAATATTTATCAAACAAGAGCTGGTGGATGTAAATTATACATCATGATTGATTCATAAATAAATTTTGATGCAAACCAACATTTTTCCTGTAGTATTTGAAGCCTGCACACATACTGTACATGTGATGTAGCTTACCATAAAGGTCTATTTCAATGTATTATTTCTATTCATCAGCTATGTAACAATATGCAAGGTAAATAAGATAAAAAAAAATCCATTAAAAATCTTATGTAATCATTGCATCACTTCATAAGTGAGCAACCATTACATCTTGCATGAGAGACATGAGACAAGAAGATACCAAAGACATGAAGCAAACAGCATTAAATAAAATAGGGTGAAGTTTGCACAATTTGTACAGCACATCAAAATAAACAGCTTAACAGAGTATTTTTTATTGTTATTTTATTAATTACTTTTTTATTATTATTTATAAAAGTGCTAATCATTATTTAGAAATATATATATATATATATATATATATATATATGTTTCTTTGCAAATAAGATGCTAAATGTATATCAAAGTGTACACTCTTCCACTCACAAACCACATAAACCAGTTACTATCAAACATTCATTTACCAGATCGGATCTTTAACTATTACACCAACTCCAAAAATAATTGCCATGTTTACCCGCAGTACCCAACTGCTGGACTTTATGAAGACCATCCTTACATATGCTGGATCCATTTTTACCATCTTGAGAAAGAAAACAGACAATAGTTTGGAAGTTTTGCACAAACAGTCATGCAGAGATTAAGATAATCTTTAAATTGCCACTGACTTGGGAGAAACGCCACCCTGCTGCTTTGTTCCAGACCGTTGTTTTCTTTTAAATCTTTTCTTTGATTTGGAATCCTTTTAGTAGGTACAGTATTTAATGGGCATATCTATGTGCATAGTCAGTTGCCATGACAACATGGAAAAGGAACGGAAAGTATGACATGCACCACTCAGGGTAGTTAGTGAAAGACAGACTATTACACTCTGGCTTAGAATTTACTTACCGTTCAGAGTGTGGGAGTTTTTTTTTCTCTTCTAGTGAAAGAGCTTTCACATGCATTCACAAGCATGCCCTTGCGAAAACTGTCATGCACACAAATTAAACCATGCTCAAACTCCATGACATATCTATATATTAATGCATGAAATATGGAAAAAGATCTCAGACATTTACGTCAGAGTTTGAACAGAATGTTTTTATTGTGGTTGGTTTACAGAAAAGTGATGCAAATTGTTAAATACCTGCCATAACTTCTTAAAGCAATGAATAATAGCAATAACAAGTTGATCATTAAACACTGTATTTAAAAAGTATTTACTGTAAATAATCCATCACTTCATCACCTTGCTGAACAGAACTATCAAAAAAGACTATACTGTATGTATGTATATATATATACACACACATATATATATATATAAATGAATACTAATAATACCACTAACATTAACAATAATACTTCTGTTCAGCAAGGTTTTTATTTTATTTTATTTGTCTGAAATTAATATGTATTACACCAGCAATAATATTATAAGATTTCTTCTAAATCGTACGTCTTTTACAAGTTGCCAATTCATATGAATTTGTACGAATGACCTAAACCTTAACCCCACCCCTAAACCTACCCATCACAGTGTTTTAGACAAACGAGTGTGGTCGTACGAATTAGCACAAATTTGGGACCGAATACGTACAAACTGGTCGTGAGACTGTTGAATATTATATATACCTGTATATAAAATAATGCTTCTCTAGCTTTTTAATTCTGAAGGTGAAAGTAAACTATTACTACTAATAATATTTATTTTTATTGTTATATAAAACAACAACAACAACAACAACAACAAAACTGTAATATTTATATGCCTGTCCGAGCACTTTTGTCAGCACATTTATTATTTAACCTGATAGTTTGCCTCAAGCTTGCACACCTTTTCTTAAAAAAGGTTCTTTTAAATTTTTGATCTTATGCTTTTATAATGTACTCCAGGAATTCTTATAATCTGAAGCATTGTTTTACAATGCATAGGATCTAAAAACCACATTCATAACTGTTTCTATAACTGTATAAGACTTTAAAAAAAAAAAAAGAAAAAAGACAGAGAGAAGAAAATAATCTAGCACTTGAAGAAGCCACTCAGATGTGCATTTGCATAAATATGCATCGTCTAACGTGATGTTTTTGACATTGGATGTGAAGCTAGAAAACAACCCAAAGGCTAACAAATGACTAACGCAACCTCAGCACTTCTCTGACCAGCTATCCAACAGCACAGCAGGGGGGATGAAAGAAAGAAAGAGAGAGAGAGAGAGAGAGAGAGAGAATCAAATACATAGCGACGCAAAAACTGAAAGTCAAATAGCTCCACATTTCATTTCTACTAGAATTAAACACACAACGCAGATAAAATAAGCATCCCCAGCTTACAGAAAAAATCCTGCTTAATTTATTTAAAACATCAGAGCTGGTTAAAAGGTCACCCGTGCTTATATTGATATCACACTGAGTCAGGTTTCAAGATAACAGAAGTTTTCCAAAAGAGTAATTTACAGCCAGATACACTCGTGATATTGCAGGGATTCACGTTGTGATTGTCTCAAATGATTGCATAGTTTCGTCCCTGTGCATTTACTCTGTCGTTTGACAATCATGTGCGTTATCAAATTGCTTGCTACAAGAAAGACAATGAAGCATGCTACGACTCTGAGAGTAGAAGACCAATAAACTACATTTATGTGTGTTTGTGTCCTTTCTGCATCACCACACACTCTCTGTCTGGTCTCACAGACTCGTCGACCACTCGCGGGTCATCTGATAGCTTATATATGGCACCGTAAATTGGCACCAGTTTTCCCCAAACCAGCTTCAGTCACAGTTTGTAGGATTCAGGCTCCTTTTTATCATTCGGCCAAGAAATAAAGTGGTGTTTATACGGTCTCTGCATTTGCCAAAGTTCATGCCAAAGGTCATAAAAAAATTCACGGCATGCCGTCTGAAACTGAAGCCCACACACGACTGCCGGCTGTATTATGTAGTTCATATACAGGTCTATTGATTTTCATTTTATTTGAAAGAAATAGCTGTTTTACATGGCAAATGGAGTGCAATTAAATTAAACAATAATGTTGTTAATAATTGTACAAATTTTTAGCATTACATCACTATCTCATTAATGGATCCTCTGCAGTGAATGGGTGCCGTCGGAATGAGAGTCCAAACAGCTGATAAAAACATTGTAATTATCGAGAAAAATAATCCACAGCACTCCAGTCCATCTTGCCAAGTGAAACGCTGCATATTCGCAAGAATCAAATTAATAGATTTTAATTTTAAACTATAAATATGAGTCAGTCCAAAATAGTCCTCTATTCATAATATCTCTTTTTCCAGTAAAAAAGTTAATCTCCTTTTGTTCTCTCAAGTTAAAATCCACCGACATATTCACGTAGAATGGATCTGATTTTGCATCAGTGCCTAATCTCTGCATATTTCTCTCCTGACAACTTTTTCACTGGAAAAATAAATATTATGAATAGAGGACTTCTATTTTAGCATTAGATAGAAGACCTTTTACAAGACTTTAAAGATGTTAAATGAATAGTTTACCCAAAAAAGAAAATGCTGTCATGAATTTCTTACCCTAACTAGTTCCAAAACTGTATACATTTCTTTGTTCTGCTGAATATAAAGAAAAAAAATATTTTGAAAAATTATACCAGTGGTGACCCAAAACAGCCTGGAAACTTTTTTAGTATTAATAGTTCATTTTTGGGTGAACTGTTCCTTTAATTGATGGACTGGAATGCTGTGGATTATTGTGATGTTTTTATCAGCTGTTTTGACTCATTTTGACGGCACCCATTTACTGCAGAGGATCCATCGGTGAGCATGATACATTTCTCTGTTTGCATTAAAAAAAAGCAAACAAAAAAAAAAAAACATCTGTATTTTATTAAGCAAACCAAATAGGTTAAAGTTATGCAAAACTCCAGCTCCCCTAACCATGTGACACAAACTTTTAAGACAGGATTAAACTCTTATTTGTGAATCAGCAAAGTCTGCTCAATGTGTTGAATGATGGGATGCTAATAGCTTTGCAAATTAGAAAGTAATCCCTGTAATTTGGCAAATTTACGGCCTCAGAAGGTTAGATTTCGAGACTGTAAGACTTTCATAAGTGTCAAACCATCCACCAGTGGTTTAAAGGAGCTTCATGCTAATCAAGAGCGTTACTTGAAAAACGAAAAAGGATTTCTTAATACCACATAGGTCAACTGCTAATACTCTGACTGCATGTCTGTAAAGAAGCAACACATGGATTGATTTATTTATAATCCCTAATGCATCCTAGAGAGGATCATTTCAATATGATCTTCCTAACTGCAGCAATCTACATATATAAATACATATTTCCTAATTGCTTAGCATAACCCTTGCCACATTTCACAGGAGTTTATTTTCAATGGTTCCTCTTTTATGCACCACATAAACCTCTCTCTTTCTCTTTTTAATTTCACTTCTATTTTTTACTGTGCTTATTTATTGATGTCTTTATCTATCTTCTTTTTGACATAGTAGTATTAATTAATGTAAGTAATATAAGCTGTTAAGCAGTGGGCGGCAACGATTCAACAGATTCGTTTCAAAACGGAATTCGGAAAATGGTTTATTGCGCATTGGCTTTGGAACTATTTCCGTTGGTGGCAGTGTTGCCAAGTCCGCATTTTCCAGTGGAATTGACTCTTTTTTCAGTGGCCAAAAATGTGAAAACCTGGCAACCCTGATTGGAGGAGGAAAGACAGTCACCGTAACGGTGATATTAAATTTAAGTTAAATAACTCGATGTTTAACTTCTTGTGGTGCATGTCTGAATATGAAAACAGAATAACAGCCCTTGTTTGCTTGATATTGCTTGAATATAATGTGACTTAATGTACATGCACTTTTACATTTCCTGAGAAAAAAAAAAAAAAAACTTAGACTGTCGCTAAACATTGATGTTTGGTTGCTAATGTGGATGTTCTAAGTGCTTTGCTATGAGGATGCTTGGGCTTCTAGGGCAATGCTAGCAGTTGCTAAGGTTTTCTTACTGATGCGCATTTGTTTTCTATATTGTGTTAACGTTACATCAAACCGAAGATCTTCAGCTCTCGCTGAAAATAATAGCAGTATTTACCTCTCATCTTGATGTGTACTTCATGTGGGAAATGACGTTCCTTTAGTCATAAACAAGCTAAAATTGATCTTTCCTCTTTAAGTAGGGCAGCTTCACCTAAAATATATTTTCCATCTTGAAACATACAATGTTCTTTGCTCTCTGGCAGTATTCAAGCAGTAGCCTATTTACTCATATTTATGTGACTGCTTAGACCTCTTAGCATACGGGTGATACACTTATGTTTTGACAATGTTACTTGCAGCCAGAACAAATTAAAAAAAAAAACCTGGCAAACTATAGCCAAATAAGGCTTTGAATTCAGATGTTCGCCAAGTCAGTGGAAATACTCATATAATGCACTTCCAAATGGCTGCTAATCTACATACATCAGCAGACTGTACAAATAGGGCTATTTTTGAATTTGACATGGAGGATAGCCCGTAGGCAAATGACTCCAGCTGCTGCATAATTCATGAACTGATATAACTGCATTGGTTGTTCCTGAGTCCTCTTTTCCAGGTGTTGGGCTCTTTAAATGGTGAATTAGTCCTTTACTGGGCTGCACCATGCAATTTTATAAGGCAGCGGGTATGAGGACAGAGCCTCCAGGTGTAATTTCTAGCAAAGTTTCTAGGGACTCGTGCTTGATAGCCAAACATCTGTTTATGCTTGTAGAGAAGAAAAAAAAAATAGCATGAATAACCTTCCTCAAGCTTTTCTTCAGCTCTAAAACCTGTGGCAGCCTTTCATTTACATTTTATGTGGTCTTTGCAGACGGTTTTCAAGCAATGCCACATACAATTCAATAAAAAACAAAACAAAAAAACATATTATCAACAGTGACCTCCGCAATGAAGTTCTAGGAATAACTTTCAAGTTGTATCAGCAGCAACAATAATCTACAATATAAAATAGAACTCTTTCACTTATTTATTTATTTGTTTTGTTTTCAACTGCTTCTAAAAAGTTTATCTAAGAGAAAATAAATAGCAGTGTTTAGTGCAATAATATTCAAATCATAAACAGAGTGCCTATTTTTCATTTATTAATGATATATATATTATTAAATTTATATCCATTTATTTAATTTATGAACTAAAAATTATAATTTACGCTTAATACATTATTATTGTATAATGTTTTATAATGTAGACTACTAAGGTGCAAATATCTGCTGCATAAATAGCATAACTATTTACATTTTTTGCAAAGTGTAAGCATTGTTTGCACATAGTACATACAAACAAATAGCAATTGTGTGTAAGCATTTTTAAAAAGCCCTGACATTTATCCTATAAAAAGCAATACCTGAATAATTGATAAATAAATAATATTGCTGAACAAATGAACGTATGAAAATAATCAATAACATATCTCCTAACACAATTAAGACATTATATAAATTAAAATAACTGATTGTAAAACAAACAAACTAACATTTATTGAAAAGCCCCAAAATCTGAGTATGAAGTATATAGTAATAGTGAAGCTTGCCTTTGCATTGTGATAAATGTTTGAGTTCACATTGATATCTGTTCCTCTGTTGTTAGTCGGATGAAAGCGTTGTATAAATGACTGAACTGATTGCAGACTTTGATATCTTGGCAAATCGGAGTACAGTTGAGACAGTGAGATTACTGTGATCTGTTTCTCAGGAGACAAAAAATCTGAGAAGCAGGAGACTTTCTAAATCTCAATTCTAATCTCATAGCTGTCTGGGGAAAAAAAAAAAAAAACAGCTGAGATATTAAACAGATCTCATTTGCGATTTTTCTTTCATACGGGTACAGTTGCAATTCATTTTCCATTTCCTGTGTCAGTAAGTTGTCACCGTGTGCCATACGAAGAGGTTCTCATTTATCTAGACAAAGACAAGTGCAAGAATCTGGCCCCGATGATCACTCAGCTGTTCAAAGACTGTGCTGTAATCTAATTTTGATTTAAGCATCCATGAGGGATGGGAAGAAATACTGCTCCTATTATCTTGAGCAGCTTAGACGGCACTGATACAACAACAGTGTAAGTGGAGTGGTACCGTCGGTCCCGTTTCCCACAGGAACAGAGACAGCAGCCAGTGTGGAGGAATGGCTTGATAAACGGCAAATGCAATACAACACAGCTGGTTTTGTCACAGGAAACTAGTAAAGCATTATTCAGGAAATCACAACATTTGACAATAGATATTAGTGTATTTGAGTGTATATTTTCTAATGTATATTTTATGTTTGATTTTTTTATTTATTTATTTATTTTGAGGGGTTAAAAAAACTAAAGTATCACTGTACAAGTATGTAATATTTAATTTTTATGTTTATTTATAATATTTATAAATGTATCCTTTATATTTTAAATATTAAATAAATAAACAAATAAACGGATTAATTAATGAATACTATTTTAGTAAATTATTTTGAGTGGCAATTAAAACATAAAAGATACATGTATAAATATTATATTTATTGTATGTGTTTATACAGTTATATTTTTTATTTTTGTTTTATTTCAACTTCTCAAAAATATAAATAAATACATAATAGTTATTGTTAAATAATTTTGGTTGGAAATTCAGACATCAAAGACAAATGTGTAGACATAAAAAAGTGCATATATAAGTATGCATATTTTTACTCAGTAATCTTTACAAATGTATACTTTATAGTTGAATTTTGTTCCCCTCAAAACTTAAACAAACAGCCAAACAAATATTTTAATAAATTGTTTTGGGTGGAAATTCTAATTAAAAAATAAATAAATAAATAAATAAAAAATACAATAAAAGTAATAATATGTTTAGTTAACGTTTATTTAATTTACTTTAACAATGTAATGTTTCAAGTTTGATCCTCCAAAATTGGATCATAATATACTGTATATAAAATTATATTATATATATATAATACATAATGTATTATATAATATATAAATAATACACATATATTATAACATATATTTTAGCATGATAAAATATTTTATTCATCCCATACTTGCTCTTATTTGCATTAAAACGGACGGACATGATTTTGTACTGACACAGTATTGGTTCTTTAAACACGTTCCTGCTTACACTTTTCTATCTGCAGCTTCTAAGCAGATGCCAGACTGTATCCGGCCCATATTTGCCAATTGAGCCCAGGTTGAGTAATCAAATCACCAATGGCTGCTGCTGTCTTGCATGTATAATGGGATTAGCAGGATGCTCGTGTGCATTCACCTCGGCTGCCCTGCTGAGTTGGGTTTGCACAAACCAATCATCCAAAACCTCTCTACGCATGCTAGCTATATGTCCCCCTTAATATTGGGTTTCGAATGTTGCATTGCAGCCCCAGGGAAAAAAAAAATCAATCGATAATGTGCTTTCATGGAAAAAAGATGTGCAGAGGATTGTGATTTATTGAGGTTCACGTGTGCCGTCGGTACTATTCAGATATGAACAGATATGTACTGCGAAATGACTAAGCACACTAATGAAATATTGATTAATGTTTATTGCAATGTTTTAAGTTTATAGATTGAGCTGAAGTTTAGTAGTTGTGCTTAGCTTTAGCAGTGGCATTTAAATCAATAATAATCTCCAACAATCATTTTGTTCTGAAGGTATTTACAACGTGCTGTAAATAAACAACAAACTGAGTAATAGCACACATTTCATATAAAAATATACAACATACTTTGCAATAACTGCATTATTTAACTGGCACTTAACACTGTAAAAATTGTATTTAATACAATAATATTCTAATAAGATTTAACAATTTTAAAATCTGTCTTTATTTAAAATCAATAATCATTTTGTGCTAATAAACCACTGTAGCTATTATTATTATTATTATTATTATTATTATTATTATTTACATTTATAATCTTTAATTTATGTTTTATTTGTAAATTCCAAGCCCTCAAAAAAAAAAAATAAAAATAAAAACAAAAAAAAACAAGTATGTATATGTATATAACAGATTAAACTGCCATATGGTTAATGTGTACCACCTACTGTAGGTGTAGGTGACACATACTGTACTTGTCATATATGGCATGCTTGGTAAGTCCTAACCTTACCCAATAAAAACAGGATGGTTTTTCAATAACTTGTGTAGGACTGTTAATGTTACATTGCTCTCCACGACAGTCCTTAAAAAGTTTGAAGAACTTTAATGTAAAATGGGTGCACTTTATTTTATGGTCCTATATCCCTATACTTTCTGTGTAAGTGCTGGTGTATAACTATTAGTTAATGTACTGTACAGAATATGTTATGCAGTACTCAAGCTGAAGGGTATAAACATGGACCAAGGTACTTACTGAAACTACTGAGTAATTGATGGTAGATGGTACATAGTAAGTATATGGAAATAGGGCTGTAAAATAAAGTGCACCATTTTATACGAACATTACACGGACATTACCAGTTCTTCAAACTTTGTAAGCACTGCTGGGGAGAGCAATTTAGCATTAACACATACTTGTTTGTACATACAGTATTTAGTACAATCTGTGTCTTGTTTGTTACCACATGATACCACATTTTCCAGTACAGTATGTACTACATTTCCCATACATATCATAAGTATGTAATGTGTCTTATTAGTTACAATAGACAATTACTGTAAGATGTGCCTTTTTGTACCCACTTTTTGTACCCACTTACCCACCGTACGTACTACATATTTACCATGAATATACTGCACATTAGTAAGTTTAGTGAAGTATCTAATTAGTTACCATGTACAAGCACTAGCTGTAAGTGACCGTTCTTACGCACATTTGTTTGTATGTACAAACTAATTAGCATCCATGTATGATTGTTAAGTACAGCCTTGTTTCTTATTTGTTACAATGTACACTTCAGGTAAGTACCTTTGTGATGTATTCCTGTGATGCAAAGCTGAATTTTCAGCATCATTACTCCAGTCTTCAGTGTCACAGGATCCTTCAGAAATCATTCAAATATGCTGAACTGCTGCTCAAAAAACATTTCTGATTATTATTGATGCTGAAAGTAAGATGAATGTACTGTGAATGCTAGATATGTCAGTATTTATAGCTACTGCTTTGACATGACAGTACATGTTGTTTTTGAATCTGACATTGCTGACACACATGAATGACAGGTAAGGAAACAAATACAATTTTTAGGGGAAAAGAAAGTAAAAATGCAGCAAGCAGCCATTTGCACCCAAACACATGAACGCAACTGAAGATGTTTATTATTTTTGCAGTTCTGTCTCAAGAATCAGTGCAACTCTTTAAACATAAATTACACGAATAACATGATATATTTATTATTCCAAGAAAAAATCATGTCCCTGAACCTAAAATCAGTTTTAGCAAACAGCTGACAGGAATATTGGTCCAACAACAACAAAGGCTGTGGATCCAGAGACCTGTGTAAATCACATTGTGTGTGTGTGTGTAAATAACATGATCAAATAAACAAATATGTATACAAAGGCTTGAACAAATGTCATTCATGACTCCAATCGGGTTTAGGTCACCCATTGGGTCCGAAACCAGCAGCCTGCACTTGTTGAATGAAGGTTTGCAACAGGTCAGCATGTCTCTCATTAGATCTTTTTTTTTCCACACTCCACCAAACAATAAATCATGTATCATGCTATTCCACTGCTATGACTCACAATTGTTTAAAAAAAAAAAAAAAAGTGTCTTCAAATCCACGCACTTCACCTCATTAAAGCAACCAGAGGTAACTGTCTAACAGTATTCAGCACTATTGAATTAGTCAGGTATGAAGAGAAAAAGGCAAAGCTCTGGCAGGATTTCTTGTGACAGCCTGATGGGTAACATCGGGGAGTCTGACCGTCTCTCATCGTCTTCTGCCACACACATATTTCAGCATTAAAAATATCATGCACCATCCCTTGCATTATAAATGCATTAAATATTGTATTAGTACTACTGTGAGTAATGCCGGGAATATCCTGCCTTCTCAATAAAGCAACAGAAATCTTAGTAAGTAATAAATGTATTAAATAAATGTATATAATATTAATATTATTATACCACAGGAAATATTTGTGTTACAGAGTGGAAAAAATACAGATAGAAATAAAAACAGTACTTTATAAACAAACAAATAAACTAATAATAAATAATAAACAAATATAATTATTATGTAATGAGGGTAAAAATAGGGTAAAAAAAAAAGCATGTGACATATAATAAAATAAACTTATTCAACTCCCCCCACGCCGCACACACAGTTAGCACATTTCCCAGAATCCCTGGCTGTTGAGAGGCTGCGTTCAGGGATTGGGGAGTCATTTCCTAATTGGTTGGCAGAGGCAGTGTGAGCATGCGTCTCACCCTTGAGAGCCCGCGGGACTTTTCCAGCATGTATGAGTTTGTGTTAAGCACCTCCACAGTCTGTAGCACTGCCAGCGCTCGCAAGGCGATTGGAAGTCGGCCATTGCCGTGGTGCTGAAAAGTTAGAGTAACTGACGCATAAAGCAGTAGATGTGCTCTGAGCATATGAAGAAAAAAAAAGTACCATGTCTCATGCATCAGTCAACAGCGCTTCGCACTTTCTGCTCTGCAACACACCAGCCGCTTCAAATGTGGGTCACAAAGTAAAAATTTTATATTTGTTAATGTGAAAAGACCAGCATTGCTAGAGGTGTTTTGGGATGTGGGTTTTTAACCAGTCTAATCAACAAGGCGTCCCTTATGCCCCAGCTGAACTAACACAGAAGAAAAAAAGCAAACAAACAAATGAATAATAATTAATGTATTAACATTCTTATATACAAAGATTCAAATAGAAATAATATTATTTTATAGGAAGCAAGCAAGTAAATTAATAAATAAGAGGATATTAATTAATACAAACAAGCAAACAAATGCTATTCTTAGAATGGATATTTATAAAGGAGAATATTATAAAACAAAATGTATTATAAGCACATAGTTAAGGCCACCTAATATAAAGTGTGACCAACTGCGCTCTCGCAGTAATTTGCCCTGTTTAGTAAGACTGGCCCTTAACCTCTTAAAATGAGTTGTATTTGCTAATATGAAAAGACGGGATGTGAGTCCCCACCAGGCTTTTAACTAGCTTAACCAGCAAAGCTTCCTTTGTCCACCAGCTTGACCAGCCTGAACTAAAAGCTTTTCTATGGACAAACAATATGGAAAAGCCATGTCAGCACAGGTTCAGACAGACTGCAGTGATACCAGCAGTGATCACTTTCATTTGCTCTTAAATGTGTGCTTATGGGGGTTGTGTTTACGCGGTGTTTGTATGCATGTCTGCTTACAAATGCTAAAAGAAAGCCCTCACCGCTTACCTCACGTCGTGAAGAAAAGACGCAGCGTGCATTCAGCATTAGAGACTCATTATATCCCAAGGGCCATGAAGTGGATAACAAATGACCTCTCGCATGGGCAATGTTTCATTTACAGTAGATTTCGCCCTAATGTGTCTGTGAAATAAAAAAGTTCTGAATAAGCAAAACAACATAAAAAGTAAGCAGGTGGTTCAGGGATTTCATTTAATGAGCGTAGAGGATTACAAAAATCCAGAATCATACATGTAGCTCCTGAAACGTGGCCTCAGCTTGAAGCTTCGCAGTGCTGCCAAGAAAATCAGACTAGCGCTCCAAACTATTCATAGATATTTAAATGGCCTACGCAGAACAAAAGTGTATTAAAATGGATTGGGACATGTTCATTTGTCAATAGCCATGGCATCTGAGGTGGCTTAAACAACGTTCTCCTGACAATTTAATTGGTACCGGGCTGAATGGTTGATAAATTTTACTCCGCATAATCACCTGACTAGAACAGGGTTTGTCAGCCATAATGATGAGCTCCGCTGGATTTTCTTTGAGTTTAGACACTGTCTTTTTGAGTCATTGCTTTGCTATAAAACCAGGTCTGAATCTGATTAGTACTTCCACCAAAACAGTGAATTAAAAATGTGCCCTATATTCTAAAGGTGTGTGATTGGTCTTATTGCAAATGTTCCTTCCATGCATGTGGAAGAAATACACACATTTATACATACATTTATTCATGAAACAATGATGTATTGCATATGTAGACTTTTATTAAAACTCTCATTTTTGTGCTCAAAGAATATGAAACATAATTTAATTCAAAACTCAATTAAAAAACAGTAATATTATTAATTATTTTGCAATTTAAAATGACTTGTATCAGGAATATTATATTTTTTTTATTATATTTTAATATGTCAAATGTGATATATTACCCTTATATTCAGCATATTCACAAAGTTAGAAGAAATGAGCAGAGAACAATAAATAATAAATACAAATAATACAGCACAATAAATACAAAAAATACAGTAAAGATCATTTTAGATGTTTAATTACTATTTGAAGCATTGGGCTTGCTAGACAAGTGCTTAATGAACTCATTCGAACACAATTCCCTGATTTATTTATTTATTTACTTTTCACTCTGAGGCGGAAACATGCTGCTTATATTGCTGCTTTAGCGCCCACAAGTTGTCTGTTCCATGTCGTGACTACTTTATGTATCAAAAAGCCGCCGTACTCACATTTTCAACAAAGATCAAATTGGCTGAAATTCTCAGTCGCTAGATTTCAACACCGCCATTAAAAGTAAAGAATACCCCAGTTTATTTATAAGGAAGTTTATTAAAATCTCCTTTTTGCACTTCAAACACACTGTGCGGTTGAGTTCAGAAGTTTAATACAATGCAGGGAAAATGCAGGCGAAGAGAAAATAAAAACAGGCGACTCACATACGCCTACACGTGAACACACAGAACGATATGCCCACACACTGGTAGGTCTGCACCACGCTGTGTACTGTAGCAAATAGAGGTCTCGCACTATTTAATGAAACACACAAAATCACTAGCAGCTCCACACACTGTAGACAAACCATGGGCTTAATGGTGTGGGAGTGTGTGATGCAAAGATGCCTGTTTCCTGTAATTGATGAAGACAAGTAAGGATCTGAACTGACCACCAGAGAGAAAACTAAGATTAAGCTTAACCTGGCTAAACTGCGGCAGGTTTCTGCGGAGAATGAACAGCGTAATTGGCATGGCAGCAAACGAAGGTCTCTCTTACTTGAAGAAGGCGTTAAACAAAGTCATTTTAATTTGTTTTTCTACTTAAGGCTCTTTCACAGCAGAGCTGGTGTGGACACAAGTGTGTTTGAAGTCAGAGTTTGGTTTTCTGATTCTGGTGTGACTGAGAAAGCATGGACAGTATATGTGAATTCCAGTGTGTGATTGGTATAAAAGCAGTCCCAACCTATGTAAGTGATGTATTAGTTCTCCGAGCTTCTTGTCTCTGAATAAATCATTTTCAAAGAGCATACTTGGATACTTTGGATCTTTTCACTTCCAAAAATAAATAAATAATACAATGAAAGCAATATATTACAATATTTAATAAGATAAATAAAAAAGGAGTTGTAAAACAGAAACGTTTAAATTCTTTAAAGTATGTTCATTTCTGCACTCAATACTTGTTCGGAGCTCAAGGCTAGCAAAATTTCGAAATCCCTGGTAGCCCTTCAGGCAGGCACTCTTCAGTTTTTGGTAGCCCAAAATAAATTTAAGTAGCCCAAAAAAAAAAGAGATTATTTTTAATTTATAATATTGTAAAGGAAACAAAACATCAATCAAAATTTTTTTTAAACACATTACAACCATAAACTCTAATATTTGGTTCTAACTGACCAGAAATGGACTTGTAAGAACCATGTAGAACATGAATCAGTCTGTGTCAGATGCTGAATCTGAAATTTCAACTGAAGTCACGGATGAGAAAATGCCACTCGACGTTGAGGGCATAGCATCTCCTTTTTGCCTCATAGTAATTTTTCAGAACTTTTCCGCTTTGTGGTAGTCTGCTTTTCTTTGGCCGTCCCTTCTTCACCCTGACCTGTCTTATTTAGCTCAGCAGAACTAAAATACCAGTGTAAATCCATGTGCCGCTTATTTTTACCCTGCTGAAAAGGAAAAAAACACAGCATATTCTGGTCAGGTATGTTTTGATGATGGGATGCTGGTTTAAGATGTTCTATTGATTCCCAATAGAATCAATAAGAACAGCTAAATCATTCTAGAGTAGTTTATTTTCTTGATAACAAGCGAAATATGTTTGCTGCATAAATCAGACGGATTTATTAAAATTGCAAACTCATTCTCTGCCAGCAGGAGGTGCTTTAAGCACGAGAGGTCCTGAGGGTTCCCCAGTAATGGCTGTAGAAAAAGCAGCTCTGAGCTTACAAACGCTGCCTTACTCGCAGGATGAAATGAACATGACATTTACTAAATACAGTCTTACTTCAAAAAATACAGTGATAATTTTTTGCTTTTTATACGTGCATTATATGCTCATGTTTATTCGACAAAGCCTTTAGAAAAATAGGTCAGTTTTGATATTGTGGCAGGTCACCACAAATAAATAACTGTATGGGAAACAGATCCCACAGAACAATAACCAATAATTAGTTGCGTTTGTGTCCGGCGACACTAACCAGACCGATAAACAAACACAACAGACTAGTTAACAAAGTGAAAGTAAAAAACAAGTGCGAATTCAAACGTGATTTCAATACTTAACTTAATTGACAGTGGCTCCCCGATACCCGAAAATTACATAGTTATCCAAATATATTTGTAAAATAATGCAAAAGCATTGTATATTTTTCCTCCCTATATGATAGCCCGACTGGCAGGGCTGAGATGGATTTTGGTAGCCGACTGGAAGACACAATAGCTCCGGGAAGTTGGGCTAGCCATTTTGCGAGCCCTGGAGCTTCTTTACCACAAACTCCAGCCTCAATGAGGAGTATCATGAAAGCTTGCGGTCATCCCTGTTGCGTGTGCATTCTCTGTGTGGTTTCAAAGAAAAAGAGATACCTATAATTTATACTGTGTGGACGGTTATTTAATGAAACTCTCTAATATTCTAATATTTTGAGATAATGGAGTTTTGATTTACAGAGCTGTAAGCTTAAATCATCAAAATTAAAAGGTACTTTCCGTTACAGTACATGTAATGTGTGTGTGTGTTTGCATATATATATATATATATATATATATATATATATCCTTTGCACCTGTGTTCTGGTCTAGTTTTTTGTTACTTTGTGCTAACTGTATTGGATTTTACCCTGCATGTTTTGTTCTGTGCCTCCAGCGTGCTCCTTGCAAGACACACCGTGACACGCATACAGCACATGTGTGTGTGTGTATATGTGTAAATATATATATATATGTGTATATATACAGTATATACAGTATATATATACAGCTGAATGGCCGCTCGTGCCCTGGAGCTCACATCTCTGAAACTGTTGAAGTAATTTTTCAAATAGACGTTCTCTTTATTAATAAACCACATATTTGTCCAAACAAGGACAGCAAATGTTTTAATCAAAGCAAAACCAAAACGTACTCCATTTGCTTTCTAAATACATATTCCTGTTCTTGTTGATTGAGAATCTTCATAATCCTTCATCGTAGTTTAAAAAACGTCCACAAATGTAATGCATCTCCAAAACCACTTCGCTTAGGATAATGTCAGAAATTAAGCTCTCACAATCAATTCAATTCCCATGGATAAAAGTCCTGCCCTACATGAAAGCCCTGTTTCATGTTGATTTTAAAAGCTACAAGAACACAGGACACAGAAAAGGAGCTAAGTTGAGATATAAATAAATGCAGATTTCCACAAAATATTAGAGGGCGCAGTACATTGATAAAAAATTTACATGGCATGTGGGCCCACTTCAGATAGTCTGATCTGTGTCTCCAGTCACGCTTACAGATTTTACAAACTCTGAATCATGATGGATGCTTCGCCTAGAGATATTGTTCAGTATTACTAATCTTCACTCGAAGAAAAGGAAACTCCATATTGACTCATAAGCAAATCGTCACATCCCACGCTAGCACAATAACACGTTGACCTCAGAACCAAACTGCACTGAATAACACGTCTGGATGGGCTGACCGCTATTTGTGGTTGAAGAAACGAAGACAGAACAGCTATAAGTCAATGTACCTCAGCAAAACACCTGTGGAAGGTGATATTGAGAATGATTGGTTTCATTTGGTGTGGCGGACGTGTTCTTTAGAAATGGCTTATAAACAACATCGCTTTTATCGGACGTGTCGCATGTCAGCAATAAAATAACTCACTTCTATCAGAACAAATATAAAAGGGGAGATACAAACCTCATATCTGTTTTATTTTAGGAGAAACCAGATTTAACCGTATACCGAAACAGACGGTTTTTGGCTTTTTTTGCAGTATTTGGTATATTGATGATTCTTGCTGTGTTTTATGGGTTTTTTTTCCTCGCAGCAGGCAGCGAATTTGCTTCTCGTGTTTTTAAAATTAAATAAAGGCGCTTTTATAATAATACTTTCAAAAGAACTTGCTTTTTATTATTCCATTTATTCACTCCTTTTTAGATTTCATGCCCCAGTTGCATTCTTTATACATTTGGTTTCTTTTACGCATTCATGGCTTATTAATGAACACATTGAGATTCTAAATGCAATTAATAAATGCATCAATTTGAACAAGCTTTGCATAAAAGGCAATGCCGTCTTGTGGGTGAGTCCTTGTTTAATGGTAATTTGTGCTCATGGGCACATGCAATTTGTGTACTCATGTATTGTTTTATAAATAAGACCTTACCTTAGGATTGAAAAAATTTCTATGATGTTCTAGTATGGAGACTGCTTACCATCTTACAATTATAATCCTGAAGTGATTGAGATATTTAGCAAACCTCATCCACACACAATCCTGTCCTTCAAAGACAAGTCACCAAACCCAATGCCAGCAAACACACTCCATAGAAGTCTTAGAGGGACAGATCACTCAAATCAAACAAACATAACTATCATAACTAACATAAATACATAATTTTTTACCCACCTTCAAGTTCTAAAAAAAAAAAATACTTGTGAAAGTTTGTACTTGATTAAAAGGTTGGTTGCTTTTTTTGCAGGTGGTGGAATTTGAGGACAATTAATCCTGTATTAACACAACTTTACTTTCAAAATACTAAGTTTATTCTCATAATTTTTACTTTATCCTCAAAATATTACAATTAATGTTGCAACCTAGGCTCATTGGAAATACATGCCTCTACATACATTTCTGCAAAACTGAAAAAAATGTACCTATACATGCGAATCGCTGCAATTTCCAGTTGAAATGAACACTAGAGGCAGTAAAACTCCCACAATTGTATTCCTTTGCACACAAAACTATTATTTACAGATACATTTTTGATAAAGGCTAATTTTCACACAATTACTTGCAGAATGTTATTGTCACGAGCTGCACTGGAGTTGCCCGCGGAAGCCTCCAGAGGGCACTCCAGCCCGGACTATGTTCATTGTTTGTATGTCTCTCTGT
>JAUMHE010000042.1:15809928-15827697 GCA_032359235.1 Enteromius mattozi
ATACACACACACACACACACACATATATATAGTAAAGTAAAGTAAAGTAAAGTAAAGAAAAGAAAAGTAAAATATAAAATAAATGACCCAGACTTGCTTGATCCCATTTATGAAATTTGCCTGTCAAACAAGGTCAACATTGCAAAAATATATGCATTAGAGAATGTTTATATACCTGAAGCATTTCATTTGGTGCAATTTCATTATCAGTTCCTTCCAAACTCATGATGCATAATGCATGAAATGGATATTGATCAAATAAACAGGTGTATCAGGTGCCATGTGCAGAAACCGCTTAAGCTGGGAAACAACAGCAAGCCTCAATGACCCCCCTGGGTGTGTGTGTAATCGCTGCAGAATTGCTTTGAGATGCTATGCATGAGCTGTAGCTGTTATCCAATAAACACTACGAGCTTATCGCATGCGAGAGCGGCCGATGCCAGCGCTTGTGTTGAAAGCATCACAGGACTGATCCCCAAGATTTGATTAGATGTTTAGGGAGTCCATTTCGTGCCGCAGCTACGGCTAAATGTGAAATTAATGATCAGAGTGGAGGTTAGCTAATGTCTGTGATAGGAATAAAACTGATTTAAGCTGCCCTGGAACCAAGGTGCCAATGATAGAAACCCAAGACGCGGCTGAGCTCCGTCCTGTACGTGTCCCAAAACTGATTATAAATTATTCATAAAGAAAACAAGCTGGGGAAGCTATTAGAATGATAAACAAGCAAGGTTTGGGCTCAAAATTGGGGGCCAAAGGGGAAAATGTATTAGTATCTGATTGAACCATATGCTAAAGGCGCAACAACATGCAGTTATTAACTTGACATGGGCTGAATTGGAAAATTGACAATTTTATAAAAGCCAAAGTGTGATTTACCAGCCTAATACAAGGGCTGAATATTTTATTAGGCCTGTCTGAGTGTCTGATTTCTAAATATCACTTGCATTTTGATTCTCACAGTCTCATCAGCCAACACAAAACACAACGTGATGCCACAAACTAGGTTTGCCTTCACTAAACCTGTATTTAATGCAGCTTGGGCTTGTTAGTTTTGCACTGTTTTTGAAGTTGAAGGCATGACACACAGCTTCTCCATGATGGCATTTTGTCAAATCTGACTAGTTTCTAAAAGGTAAAAGATAAGAACAGTGTTGTCAAAATGATACTGATTAGCAAAAATCTGTGAAAATGACCAAAAAGCAGGTATTATGCACACCAGGCCAGTAGCTGGCGATGTCAAGAAACACTAGTACCTGCATACGTTCCTATAGACTGAAGTTGTGAGATACGTATGAAATACTTGCACTGAAACCCAAAAAGCTTTTCAAAAGCTTATGTTTTTCAGGCTTCCAAAATGTTGTTGTATGTACTGTAAATGAGTGGCTGAAATGCATTAAAAAAAAACATTTTTGTTAAAGGTATTGTGTAAACATCAACTAATTTGGCAAGTTTCTAGAAGATGTCAGATAAATTTCCACCAAAATACATTAAAGTGTGAGCTACATTATTTATTTATTTATTAATTATAATTATAATTATTTTTTTGCATCATTAGGCTTTGTGGCTCATATATAATTAAAGTATGGAGCTTATATACCTTTCAAGATTGAAGATTTTCAAGATATTGGCAGATATTATACAGTATATCTCCTTTTATATGGCTGTCTATCTATCTATCTATCTATCTGCTTATCGATCCATCCATCTTTATTTTTAGGGGTTGAGGTTGAAGGCTTGACACATAACCTTTCCATGTTTTAAAATCTGTCAGTTGATTTTACCTACCTGGTCTCAATCATAAATGTACCTTGGTGCACTTTTCTAGCAAGACACAATATAAGTAAGGGATAATGTACAACCAGCAGGTTGTTATTGCAGATTATTACACGGCTTTGTGGAATACTCGATTCTGATTGGTCAGTCACCACATTCCAAGGTTTGTTATTCCCAGATAACAACCTGCAAAACTAATAACACAGGCTCATCCCGGTACTGCCGATAAGCTTGTCGGGCTTTATTCTGTGATAACAACCTGCTGGCTGTACATTATCTCTTACATAACATATCACTGATATCATGTACATATCACTGCAGTTTCCAAAAAAAAATGAACACTAGAGGCAGTAAAACGCAAATACCTTTTATTCCTTTTTATACATATTTACAGAGTTTTGATCAATAAAGCATAATTTTCGAACAATTACTTAAAAGATATCATGTTATAAATTCAAATTTTAAAATGCTGTGAGATTTAAAAATAGATGGTTTTGAACGTTAGCATCACACATGATGGTAAGTTTGTTCAGCAGCTCACGGAGTACAGAGACATAATTAAAGGGCGAGGAGCTCCAATTTATATCTTGTGTGACTACATTTGGACAAAACCGTTAAAATCTGTGTAAAAGGAAGTTGAAATGGCACAGTTTTGCATTTGTTAACACTATCAGGTAGGTTTAGGGTTGGATTTGGTGTAGGCCGTATTTCCAACATGATAGAGCACTAATTTTTAGCGACAGTTCACAGATATTTCAATTGTGAACCACCACAATACATACCTATATCAGCATAATAAAACTGCCAGGGTTTGGGTAGTGAACCTGTGTTTTAGTACCACTCAGTGGACGTTTCTCTTTGAAACTGCGGCAAAACATGCAGTAAGGCACATAAAAACGGTGTCGCAATAAAAGTGCACAGAGGTGCATATTTTTATGAGACCAGGTTGGTTTTTGTTATCATATTTTATACATCAGGCTTTTATGGCTCATATAGTATGATGTAGGAGAACATGTAGAAGTCCACATTACAGTGTGATTGATCACATGACCTTTGACCTTAACAACAAGGATATATGTAGCATTTTTCTTTCATCCAAATGAAACACTGAGCAAAAATTAACCAATTGACAGCCGAACATTGGAAAAACACCAAGAATTTGAGAACATCTGAGAACTTGTGGCCTCTGGATGAGTGAGTCATCACCGATGCTGCAGAGCTGTCTGTCTATGACCCATTTCAGCCTCCGTTCGGCCCCAGAGACGGTCTCCACCAGCCCCCGTTCAGCCCCAGAGGGACCCCTGCTGATGCTGGACCGCAGTGTTACTGAGTTTAAAACTTCTATTACTCTTTGAATGACCTCTAGCACACCATCAGTCTCTGACGCTATAAGCTACTGCTGGAGAGGAGAAGGAAATAGCATTTGTGGGATGTAACAGAGGAAAGAATGTCGGCAGCTGTATGGACTCTAGATGCGTGACCAATAACTCAATACACCTCTACATATCGGGGGTTAATTCAACAAACACAGTCAAAGACATTTGACTCTCTGAATGGCATACACTAAAATTCTTATGCATACTGTATATGCATGCATTGTCATGCCCAAACTTTTTAAATCTATGTTAAAATTAAATCATTTAGACAATATTAATAATGCAATAAAACCATCGCCACTATACCTAAATTAACTAAATGAAACTGTGGATTTTTAGACAGTGTAACACAAGGTACTGCAGTAATAATAATATTAATAAATAAAATCAATTAGGCCTACACACAAATGCTTCTTTTGAAAATAAACAAAAGTGTTTACAACTAGATTTATCAAGCATTAATAAACAATTAATCCAGATTAATCGCATACAAAATAAAAAAGTTTTTGTTTGCATAATAAATATGTGTGTATGTGTATACATAAATACACACATACAGTATATTTTGAAAATATTTACATGTAATTACATGTTTATTTATATTCATATAATTTATATTTTAAATAAGTCGATTTAAAATATAAACATAACCAATGTTTCTGAAATGAATAAATATGCGCAGCACACATATTATTTAAGCAAAATCTTTTATTTAGGATTAATAATTTGATAATTAATTTAATTATTACAATATAAAAAAAAAAAATGTAGTTTATTCATGTGTTTCAAAGCTGAATTTTCAGCATCATTACTCCAGTCACACGATCCTTCAGAAATTATGCTATTATGATTACTTGCTGCTCAAGAAACATTTTATCATCTTCCTCTCATTATTATTATTAGTATTAATGCTGAAATCAGTTGTGTTGCTTCATATATTTGTGGAAAGTGATAGACTTATTTTGGGGATTCTGTGAAGAATAGAAAGTTTTAAAGGAACAGCAGTTATTTGAAATAGAAATATAAAAAACACAGGACAGGTTTTACTATAGTGTATACAGTAAATATATACATACAAGTTTACATAAGTTCACGTTTGCTTAGAAATTGCAAGAATTTAAGTAAAACAATATACAGTACAGTCAAAACATCAATATAACAAAAAACAATAAGCACTAACAAATTTTCCCATTTTCTCATCTTGTTCAAAAACACTTAAATAAGTAACAATTAAATTCAACATGTACTCCATGCAAAATAGATGAATAATAAAAAGGACACTTTCAATATTTTGGTGGCCGATGCTAGGCTTCAACTTTTACACTGTTACAGCCTTTGTACAATAACACACTGGTCAGGTTGATTTCAGTGGTTTCACAAGTCCTTTCTAGTATCAGTGTCAGTCCATTTAGGAAGAGGAGGATGCAGAAGTGTGTGGGTTTGACTCTAGGATGGCCTGACCACAGCAGTGGCTGTCCGTCCTTGGAGTGATAAACCTTCTTTTTATCTTTTTATTTCTCCCTCTCAGTGGTATGGTAATATAATTTTCCTCCTGCGATCGCACAGCTCTTCTGTGGGTTGTGTTTCTTTATTAGTTTGGGCCTTTATTTTGGGCTCCACAACACCTTTGAGGAATCCACTTTCTTTTGAGCTGTATTGCTGCTAGTTTTCTCCAGCTCTCGACCTGAGTGCAGGTCGCATGGATAGAAAAATAACATCTATTTTACTTTATTGTCATTCTTTGTTGTCTATTGTACTTTGTTGTCATTCTTTGTACTGTTTTTCACTGCAAATAATTCTTTTTTTAAAATAAAATAAAAAGAACAAAGAGGGAGTTTTTTGCAATTAAATGCACTAGAATAGTTCACCGATATTGAAATTACACAGTTTAGATGTAGTGATTGTACATTTCGAAGCATATGTTTTGCACAAATAAATAGAAATAGGCCAAATTCCCACTTGACTCCATGATGTCCGTCATCCATCATTTAGGTACTTTACATCTTTTCTGAAAGATTTACAAGCCGTTCCATCAAAATGACAGATAATGTTTTATTTGTAGCGCCACACTGATTTTCAAACACACACACACACACACACACACATATATATATACTTACGCCTTTCTGGTTTTTATTCATTTCTTTCGTTTTATAACGATAAGTCCTAAATTAAGAACTAAATTAAGTAAACTCAGAAACAGTTACCCTTAAATTAATCCCTTTGAGTTAATTAATCATTAGCAATATAGGACAAAATAAACATGCTAATTTTAACTCTGTATTTTTACGAAATGTGATGTATTGGGTGAGTGAATTAGAACTGATTTATCTATACACTAATTAAACACGCTGCAGTTGGCAAATTGAAAATTTGAAAAGAAAGGGAGCAAAAGTATTGAGGAACACTTTACCACAAAATAAAGAAAATTGTACCCGCTCAACAAAACTAAAACAAGTCTGTTCACGCAAATAATGTTTTGGATGTTCCTTTATTAAGTGAAGTCCTGAAGTGAATGAAGTCAACCCCAAAACAATTACACTCAAATGAATCTCTTTGAGTTTGACTATAATTAGCACTAGCACAATTAACTTTTTTTTTTTTTTTTTTTCAAATGTGATGTATTGAATGAGCAAATAAGAATTGATTTATGACTACACCAGTACTAGCAGCTCAGTGTGTAAAGAGTCACACACCCACCACTGCTCGGCTCAGTGGGAACCATAAAACCTCCAGCAGAACAGAAGCCCCTTCAAACCTCCAACAAAAGCACTACAAGCACCAAACAAGACATTTGAACTTAATTTACTCTCCTTAAGTCAAGTTTGCAAAGCTGGTTGGGAACCCACTGTAAGGTCAACAAAAATGATACTGTAGTGAGCCTCATATAAAAAAAAAAAAAAAAAAAAAATACAAGACTATTATTTTTCAGTAAATGGAGAGGCAAATAAATAAATAAATAAATTTTTCGCTAAACTTAACCTCAGGTCAAATCAAATCACAAACAACATTTGCTTTGTTAAGTAATATTTGGGAATCATTGCAGCTAAACATGAGAGTGACTGGAATATAATATAATGATTAAATATTTTACTGACAGCCCAGTAATGAACTTAATGAAACAAGTGTCCAGGGGCTTGTAGTTTCATAACCAAAAGCTGTGTTCAAATGCACAAATTCCCTATGCAGACTTCACTTTGAAATTCTCTGAAACATCAGTAAACACAGAAAAAAAATGAATAAGTAAAAAGGCCACTGACTTGGGGGTTTCAGTATAATGACACAATATAATAACAAATATGACACAATATACTTATACATAAGAAGTACATATAAAGTGGATGCCTGTGCATTATGTCTATATATGAAGGGTTCAGATGCAAAAACACTGTCTGAAGTTTTCTTCTAAAACTAGCATTTTATCAGGATGCTTTGTTTATGTTCATATATTTTACAGCAATGAAAACAGCCTCAACCTTCATTGCCATTAAAGGAAAATTACATAACCTACACATAGAAGCCTGGTGAAAATTTTCATTTTAGAAGAAATGTTCAAATGGCACTTCAAATGAACTCGACAAATTAATTTTTCCTATGATGTGACAAAAATGTCAAAAAATAAATAAATAAATAAACTTTAACATTGAAGATAAACCTCTCTCATGTACGGTGACCGGGAGGGGACGCCTTCAGTTCACTTAGTTTTATCGTGGCCACGACTTATTAACTCGTGAGGACATGATATTATGTCTTGGCCATGATATCGTTTTGTCGAGGTAATGACATCCTTATGTCGTGGCCTCGAGATGCTATGGGAACGACATCCGTTTCTCGTGGCCACGACTTCTTATGTTGAGGGAACGACATATTTTTCTCGTGGCCACAAGTTTATTGCATAAACAAACCTGCGTGACCATAGCAACCCGGGATTATCAGAGATGTTTAAAACATTTTTATTACATTAAACATTTAATTTACTATTTGTATATTCTATACTATTTGTATAATCTTCTATTCTCTTAACTTGTTAGGGCTATATTTTTATATTTATTTCAAATATTTATTTCCGGAGTAGGTGTATGCCTAATTAACATTTATATAGTTATTGCTAGTATCCTTTATGATTTTAGACTGTTTATGCACGTGCTTGATGGTAAATAAGCATGTTGTGTTTTCATTTGCAAAAAAAAAATGCGTAAATGATTCATTCCTCAATGAAAAAAATGATTTAACGGCTACACTAGCCATTAGACTATATTAAAAATTATTAATTCGCAGAAATTCAAACCTTTAAACTGCATTTTAAATTCCAGTTTGTGGATTAAAAGTAAACCTTAAGGTAGGACATTAAGGTTTTATTTGGTGCAGATATTTATTTGGACTATTGTTGACCTGTGCAGCTAGGGATGCAAACTTTCAGCCATGCAAATACGGAAGAGTAGACACATTAAAATGGTGCTTTGGATATGTACTTTTTTGATGCAAACAGTAGATTCTTTATAACTCTATATTCCCTTGCAATATTCAGATTTCAGGTTCAAGGAAATGTCTGGACTCCCCATGTCTTTATCTAAAGTGTGTTTGACGCTGTTTTTAGTTGACTGTATCAGTGCTTCCTCACAGGGAAAACGCTTTTCATAGTATTTATTCAAACAAATTTGATGCTCTTTTTGCACAAGTTGTGTATTGCATGTATTCCTAGAGTTTGACCATCACACACACACACACACTCACACACATTTGTGTTTTATGCAGGATAGATAAAGGTCATGATGTTGGTCAGATATCTGTGATGGCATCAGTCAGCAGGTGGTGGCCGATAGGGGGCGCTGTTGTTATTGAGATTTTAAATGAGGCCTACTACTCCACAAATGTTCTTTAGATATATTGTGGACATATTACATCTGTGAACCTTTGTCATTTGACCTATAGAACATTTAAGTAAATACACAGTAATCAGAAATTCTAAAGAAAATGCATGTCAGTGAGTTCATTATACTTTTTATTTATAAACTGCAAAAAGTCTTGAGATGTGTTTGATTGTAGACCGAGCAAGTCTAATTTATACAAAATATCTCATTTCTTTTGTTGTTTTCTTATTAAACCGCCTCATTTTTGTGAAATAAAATATAATAATAGTAAGGATATAAATGCAATAAATGACAATTTGTTTGGTTTGCAGCGGAACTGCAGCACTTTTTTCAATATGGGTCACGTTATCTACTGACAATTAAATAACAGATTATGCAAATGACATGCATTTGAAATGGGGCTCAGAAATGAAGAGGATGATGTTTCCTTTTCATAAATGTAGGTGAAAGTGTCACGTCATCAAAAGTCTGCATAAATCAAATTACTCTGAATGAGAAGACATTTTAATATGCGTCTGTGATATATGATATACTGTATAGAGAAGCTATAACCGTTTCCGTGAATGTAGTGTTTTAACACTCAATAGCCACATGATGGAGTCAGTGATTCATGTTTAAAATACCATGTGGCCAGTGCTGAGCTTTCTAAACTTCATTTCATTTTTATAGAAATGCATACATGCAGCCCTGACACACATAATCAATACAGTAATGACAGATAAGAATTCACAGGGAAAGTTTCCAAATAATGCTAATTTAAAGACGTTATATGATTATGACAAATGGATGCATTTAATTTTACAAAATACATTTTCAAATTGCTAAGCAGCTATAAAACATTTTAATTTGATCTCGTGTCCTATATATAACTGAGAAATATTCTTAGTTGGGTCATCTGAAATGTATTGTGCGAAATGTGTTGAAGGGTCTAGATTCATAACTAAAGATGCAATGCAGTGCACGTCAGCTGAGTATCGCTGCTGTGTTCGGATCAGTGTCTCTCAGAGGGAATGTGGCACGTCTGTTAAGGTTCTCACTCATCCAGGTCACTGCCAAAGTCATGTAAAATCTCCATCAGGAGCATCTAGACTTGTTTATTGATTTAAGACATTTGGAGGCTTGTGACGTTGTGTGAAGAAGGTTAAATGCTGAGGAATGTGACTTGACGTTTCTTTGCAGTGACCTAGAAAGTTGCCAGCAAATAGAAGTTCATAAAAGACCAGCAAGTTAATAAAAAGCATTCATGTGGATAAATTCTACAGAGTAGAGCTGCTCAAATAGTTTTACTTTGAACACCAAGCGAAGACCCTTTTTGTAAAAATTTAAAAATAAAAAATTAAACTAGTTGATCTATATTGCAATAATTAATATTAGCATGGATTGCATAGTTTGTATTTTGTATTTCTATTCATAGTTTAATGCTGTCAGACAGCAAGTCTTTTTTCAAAACAGAAAACATGTTTTTCATCTTTGCAAGTGAAACTGCCTCTTAAATTAAACCAGGTTATATAATAGTTTTGTTGTTTCTTTATGGTGATGACATGTCACGCAAACAGTCCATGTTGGCATCGTCTGTTTTGAATTGCTTCTACAATGAATAGATTTTTACTGGACAAGCAGGCTGTCCAAGATGTAGAGTTTTGTTTCTCCATGAGAACAGATTTTAAGAAATGTAGCATTGCATCAGTGTCTCAGCAACGGATCATCTGCAGTGAATGGGTGCCGTCAGAATGACAGTCCAAACATATGATAAAAACATCCCAATAATCCATGAGATTCAAGTCTATCAATCAATGTCAATGTCAACAAATCAATCATTTCGACATTTTAACTTTAACTCTTGCTTCTTACCAAAATGTAAGTCCATAATCCATAAATAAGGTTTACTCCAGTGTATTTTGTTTTAGATATGGTATATACAGACATGTGTTTTATTTATTTACTTTTATTCATAATTATAATTCATAATTATATATTTATCTGTATCAACATATAGCAGAATATTGACCGGTGTGTGTGATATCTGCACCAATAGCAAACAGACACTGTTTCTATTATAATCTGCTCAGAATAACACCCGAGAGGCATCCATTTATGCCGTCAGGGACTGAGGAGCCTTTAAAAAATAATCAGGGATTTTCTAACTGAAAGCAGTGCGCTGTTTGGTAGGATCTGAGAAGAGAAGGACTGAAATGCATAAAATGTCTCGGAGAGTAATCTGTTGTCTGAAGAGAGCAGCGCTGGCATTTATAGCGGAAGCTCTCCCACTCATTTTCTCAGGGGTTGAGCGGGATGTTAGATGGGTGCTTTCAGGTAGACTTTGACTTTCATTTTAAGCACAGAAAAAAAAAAAGATCCGATTCATTTCTAAGTGACTGTTGCCCTTCAGGTGCCTCCACTGGCAGATCATTTAGGGCCTGAAGTGAATTAAAACTAAGAAAGAATTGCGTATTTGATTTTCTTTTCCTGTGCTATATATTATTCATGTTACTCAAAGCAATGGTTCATCTAAAAAATACTGTCATCATTTACTCACCCTAATGTCACTCCAAACCTGCATGTCTTACTTTCTTCTGAGGAACGCAAAAAGAATGTATTTTTTGATTTGTCCATGCTGTGAAAATCAGTGGGGGAATTGTTTGGAAATATCTTCCTGTTTTCTAAAGAAAATTTATATAGACAGATAGTTACTTGTGGTAACCAGAGTTTAGAACTTAAATAGATACATTAACACACTATTAATGTATTTTCTTTTATGAAAATGTTGACATATAGCATAAAAATGTAAACATAAAGATGTGAATAATTTTTAAAATTCACATAAAACATGTATATACTAACCTGAGCTTAGAATACTGTACATATAGATTTTTCCATTTAAACTGTGGCCCACATAGGATGGATCCACTGCTTTATTTTTTGTTTGTTCATTTATTACATTTACTTATTTATAATGTTTTATTCAAGGACAATTAATACACAAGATTGTGCAAATGCATATAATATTAGATTTTTATAAACCACTCAAAATGTTTTAAAGGGAAGTAAAGAAGAAAAATAACTGATATTTTTAGTAAAACCAAACACATAGAAATATCAAATAAATACTTTGTAAAGTGATCCTTTCCTAACCAATAATACTTTTTTTTTTTATTATTATTAAAGACTTTGCATGTAAGAATGTAAATGATATAAGGAAATAAAAATAATAAAAATAAAAGCATTTTAAAAATGAAAAGCATTTTCAGAATAATGAGTTTTAATTTTAACTACACTATACACTAACTTGTTACTAATTGTACACTCAAACTGCACTTTGAATGGAAACATAGTGACTTAGGGACGGGCTATTTTGAATTGAGTCACTAAGCAACCACCTAGCAACCATTCAGAACACCCTTTGCAACCAACTACAACACCAGTTTTGTCTATTCAAGCACCGCTCACTTTTATAAAACCTCTGAGTTTCTGTTTCGCTGACGTCTTCAGTGAGCAATTACACCTGGTTTACATGTAGACATGCTGTTAATTAGGCTAATGTGAATGCCCAGCCGTTAAAATGATGTTCAGCCCATCAAACCCACCCACACACACACACTGGCATGCGTCATTAAAACGCTCCTGCGACACACGCCTGACTGGCGTGCTATAGTCCTCCCCTGAGGTGAAGGCTTTGATAGCGCGCTGGGTATTTTCCGTCAAGCGTGCTGGTACAGTATATTATTTGACACAGTCTGCTGTTCGAGTCGGTGGCATTTTACCTGCCCTGATTGATCAAATCTCGGCTGTTTAGAGACCTCAGACTTCATATTGTGTCTCTTATCTAATATCTGCCTTTTCACTTGAGACATATTGCAAAGGTCTTGAGACGTGCCACACAGACGTACCCTAAATAAGCCGAAAAATGAAAGAAGCCTTTATGGATTTTGACTTTTATAATAAATATAGCATTTTAACTGAAAAATTACTTGAGTTGTGCTACCACCATGGTACTTTTATTCAATTAGTTCTAGTTCAAATATATTAAATTGACCGAAAAATGGTGTAGAAACAATTTTCACTCAAAAATTGCTAGTGTATTTAGGTAAAGGTAAAGTAATACAATGAGTTGTTATTATTATTATTATTATTATTATTATTATTTATTTATTTATTATTTGGGGTTGTTAAGATTTCTTTATTAATTTTGATCATAAGTCTCTTATGATTATTGGTTAACTAAATAACACAATTAACTAATTTATTTAAAATAACTATTTTATGCCACAACATATTTTTTTAATTTGTAATTATTTTGTAATCATTTGTAATTATTATTGTATTATTCCCTTTAATAAACAAACCGGATTTTCAGCATCATTGCCCAAGTCTATATTCCAGTCTTCATTTTAACATGCTGATTTGTTGCTCAAGAAACATTTCTGATCATTATCAATGTTGAACTAAAGAATATTTTTTATAGAAAGTGTTCTACTTTTTAAAAGGATTTTTAAAGAATGGAAGGTTCATCAAAGAGGAACAACAACCCTTTGTAACATGATTACTGCCAATTTTGATAAATTGAATGCATCCCAACTTTCTGCATATTATTATGCATAAATGATAAATGTTTTGATATTTTGACTTTTTTTTATATACTTAAGCACTGACATGTGAAACTTAAATGTCCTAATTCCTATTTGGGCCACAACAACAGCTACTTCTTCCTCAGTAAATGAAACCGAATATCTTCAGTGCTGCCTTTGCCTCTCAATGCCATTGAAATAGGGACTTGAACCCATCTGTGCAGTGGTGTGTGTCACAGGAGACAGCCAGCCTTTCATACAGCTCCTCACATGTACAGTATGTGTGTTATGAAGGTGTCTACAGAGAGTCTTTGTTCATACATGTCTAAATGTACCTGAAGGTTTCTCTGCCTGAAGGAGCTCAGCTTGTTATGAAAGCAGAGAGGTGTGAGTATATTACATGAGACATTCACATGCATGTTTTGCTCATGTACGTCACATCTGTCTCTGCTTATTATTGCTAAAGTATAATGACCACTTTCTGTTATACAATTTGATGATTTTGCATTCATGTAAATGTGAGTGGTGTTTACCTCCGCAAAACACGCTGCTACAATTTTTGGGCGTTCCTGGTGTTTGCGTGGGCATCGCTAATATGGTGTTATGACTGTTTTTTAGTGCATTATGTGGTTGCTAGGGTGATATATCTGGTTGTTAAGGTGTTCTGAGTGGTTTAGAATATTGCATGTTATTCAGGGTGGTTGCATACTGGCTGTAGATACTGTATGACCATCCTTCATTGTAATTATTTATTTGTTTTTTTCATTAATATTAATTTTAATTCAACAAGGATGAATTAAATTGTTTAAAAGTGTCAGTAAATACATTTATAACCATGCAAAATATTTATATTTTAAAGAAATGCTGTTTGTTTATCAAAGAATCCTGAAAAATAAAATTCATCATGGATAATAAGAAGAGCAATCAGCATATTAAAATGATATCTGAAGAATCACGTGACACTGAATACTGGAGAAATGGTGTTGAAAATGCAGCTTTGATCACAAAATTATATTATCTTGGCCAGGTCACTTCTGTAAATTTTTATTATTTTTTTTTACCTGGTTAAATGACGGAAAAAGTGTATATTTAATTATAAATTATTAATTATAATTATAGCAGCGGGCAGTAAATTAGGCTTTACATATAAATTGTGGTTGGTGTACAAATGTTACACTTTATATTAAGTGGGCAGTTCCTGAGGAGTTACCATGTGTACCGGTGTGTACTTACACTGTGGTTACATACTACATACACATCGAGTTGCTATGTAAGTACACAGGTATTAGGGACACTTAATATAAAGTGGGACCTAATATTTCACAGGATTATTGTAACCATTAACTAGCTTAATCTTACCCACCCCAAAACCTTTGATTTTCTTCATTTGTTTTACTTTTTTGCTAACTGTTAAAGTTATCCTTGTGCAAAACCAGCATGATCCGACAAGAAAATGTAGCTATTTTACAAGACTGTGATTTTATATGAAATTATACGATGTAAGTTGTATGACACCATAAAATAATAACAATAATAATAAACGCTAATACTTTAATAGCACTTTAGATTAGGGGACACTATTCACTATTGGCTAGTTGCTTATTAGCTTGCGTTTAAAAGCTAATAAAAGAGATGGAAGCTTAATAAGTATGAAGGTCCTACCTCTGAACCTGTTTTAAATGGTTTACAGGCCATCGCATACTGCTCTGAGCAGTATGAGAGCCCACTCAAAGACTTCTAGGGTCCCCTGAGGCCCTGCTCAATGCAAGTCTATTTTTTTCACCTTTTTTAGCACCCACCAGGTGGAAATCAAGCCTCCCTTCAATAAGCTGCATGATTAAAAGTATCAGAATCAGACACATTTTGCAGGAATAGCTGAAAGTTAGGTTTGCAGTCACGCTTCTGTGTGTTCTATCGAACCGGCGCAGAATTAAACATAGTTTTAAGTGATGTTTTTGCAGATATCTTTATGGCGAATTCCCCCGTCTGATAATTTTCTGGAGCAGTGGACGCAGGTATTTTTTGACTGCTTTCAGAGCGATTAATCCCACAATGCTAATTCTGTTGAAGTAGCGCATGCGATTTTCTCTAAGACGGTGGATTAAGCACTTTAGCGTCCAAGGGGAGCCACATCAGGGAGCGAGGCGAAGCAGATGCTTTTGTAAACAATATTACCCTCTTCTTCCTCCAAAGTGGAACTCAACAGTGTGGGGGATGTCATCGGTTTGGAGATAAGCCATGAAAAATGGAGGGCTCTGTTATAGTGGTGCTTTGGCAAGCAGGCCATAATGCCATATTTCCTCTCCGCTGGTGCTTGACTTATCCAGTCCTTTTGGTGACAGATGTTCCGGCCCAGTTGGAAGAAAGTCAGGAAGACGCGTCAGCTTGGTGTAAAATTGGGCCGCTGTGTGTGCGCAGGTGCCCGTAAGACTTTGATAACGTGCTGAGTGGGGCACGGCATACTGGAGAGTTGTTTTTATGTCTCAGAGTGGATGAAATGCTCTTTGAGGACGGACTTTCTGAGATATTCTTCTTGCATCTTTTGTATGCTTGAATTCCACGCTTGTTGAATTGGCAGCCTCGAGATCCTTTTTGATGCTTTGAAGAAAACGGCCAGTAAATTAACAGACCCTGAATTTCTTATCGGCGCCCTTTATATTCCATATTCCTTTGAGCTAGTACTCGAGTGATAAAAACGCACAGTGACAGTTTTGCACAATTGTAAGATTGTGGCTGCAGGAAGTGAATTATGCTTGTTTTTGTATCAAGGAATTGTGCACTTGTTTTCATGCAAAACTTGTTTACTTGTCTACTTTGTCAAGTGTTGCATATTTCCGTTGCATTGTCTTTTTTCACTATTCCAAGAAATGTTGCGTTTTGCTGAAAGTTTGAGGTATAGTTATAAACATGGCATGGGTGTCGTTTCATGTAGTGATTTGGATGGGATTGGCTTCCCTGTTGTCTGGATGTGGGGCGTTGTGGAAGGTCATGTGCTCTGGATTTATTAAGTCAGATGGGATGTCAGCAGTCCTCAAATCACCAACTGTTATTTCATCTATAGCAAAAGTTGGCATAAAAAAGTCTTCATAAACGAAGGTATTTAACATTCTGAAATGTTCGCCTGAGTGCAATTAGCAGGCTCTTTGGAAAAACGTACCTGAGATGACATTTCTGCAAAATGATGTTAAGTTGCAATTTTCTGTGAGTGATGCTGAAAGCATTTTTAAGCATCAATTTTATCTAAAACAGTTAAATGTGAATCTGGCAATTATTTATTAGGTTGGCTGCTGTATACATTGAGGCATTTCCCAAATTAAATGTCCGTGAATGGCGTTAAAATGTTAATGCTTGACAATAATGTGCCAGGCTCACACAAAAACTAACCGATAATTTTAGCTTGCATATAAAAATGCTTTATTATACATGGTATGTGGTTTATTTTGATAGGTTAAATGTTTTTGTGGTGTTTAGCGCTCCTCAGCGCGTTCAGAGAGAGAGAGATCGCATCACATATACGGTTCTTCTACCTCTTTCGGTGGATTTTTCCCTGGTTTTCGTTCTCCTCTTCGATACAAATATGGTTTCCCAGCATCCCTCAAAGCTTTCCATACTCTGTCCTTCCATTTGTTAATGTCGGCTCTCCTTTTTTTGCCGAGGTTTTGCCTTTTAATGTCTGAAGCATATATGACAATAGCATAGCTATTCTTCTTTGTGGACATAAACGTTTTTTCCATTGACACTATTTTAATTTTTAAAAAGCAGACTTCAGACAGGTCGTGCGAAAATATCCCCAAACTGCTTCTATATACAAAGCTTACACACACATTTAATGTCACATGGTTATCTCATTTTGTTATTTTTTTTTAATTTATGGACTTATACGGTTGTTCGTCGCATGCACTCAATTGATAATCTGCCCCATTATTCATAATTTGAGCAAAAATGGACTAAAAGTTGTTGTTTTTTTGCTGCCACTTCGGTTCATTTTAGCTGAAAACTGTAGTGAATTCAAGGTTCTTTGATCCCCTTTTGGTAATTAAAGGCGGTCCTATTTGGGCAAGATTAGACTTCTCAGACGTTGTTTGAAAAACAGTAGTTAGTTTACTCTAACTAATGTCTTTCATCTGGCAATTTGTGGCCTCTTATTGAAGTACAAAGACATAAAAAATACAAACTTTTCAACAGAAAACCTGTGTTGACTTCTCCAGGTGACCTTTGGTTATCATCTATATTATCTGTTGTGATGATGAAAATTCAATTGACAACTGACCACAAAGGTCTTTTCCAAAGTTCATTCAAATTATAATGCAGATCCATCATACTAATGTTTTGCATAATTTACCGATATCACACTGTTAAAGGAGAGCGAAACTAATTAGCGTCGTACTAGCGCTGTCTTTTCATGCTGCTTTTCAAGTTTATTAAGGAAATTAATACTGGCACTAAAATATTTCCAGTTAATAATGGCACATAACCTGCAGTGCAAAAAATGACCTCTTAGTCAGTAACATAACTTCCCTGAATGCAAATTTTCCATAAACCTTCTTTAGTTCATGCTATAAATAGTCATTCAGGAAAGTCCTTTGGACACTATTGTGCAAAATAATGTTCACCACTACATATTATGCCAAATGCAACGTTCACTGTGACAGATGCTTCTGTTGTGCTTAGAGAAGCTGTTTTTTTTACAAACCCTGTTACAATGTGCCATATTTCATAAACGGACAGATAAAACTGCAGTAAATAAAATTAAAATGCAGCCAGAACTGAATTTGCATTAAGCCTTTTTGTTTTGTTTCTGATTAAATTATTAGCCACGCACATCCGTTTAAGTTTGAGTCTGGTAACAAAAAAAAAAAAAATATCGTAATATATTATTTTATTGCAATATTTACTATAGGTAAATACACACATTAGTATATATTTTATGTCTATATATTCATAAAATTTATATTGTAAATAAATATATTTAATATATAAAATATTTTTCTGAAATATACAATATGTGTGTGTATTAGAGCTGCATGATTCTGGATAATTTGAGAATCCCAATTTTTTTCTCTCAAATAGAGATCATGATTCTCCCACGATTATGAACAAAATAATCTATGTGACAAAATATTTAATTGCTGCAGTCTATTTAAAAGTGATTATTTAATTTGAATGAATTATTAAACATTT
>JAUMHE010000042.1:15827712-15862486 GCA_032359235.1 Enteromius mattozi
TCTATACCCTACACCCTATATCTACCTAATATCTATTCTATATTCTATTTATATATACATAATAAATATACATCGTACACACAATATTATGTAAACAAGTATGACAACTTTATTTTGGATGCGATTAATCGCGGTCAATATTTGACAGCACTAGTAATCTATTTTAAAATAGAATGTATTCCAGTGTCGCATCATCTGCTAATTTCTTATTCCAGTAAGCAATTAAGCAAACAAATGAATAATTAAATAACAATTAAAATATAAAATAAAATTAAAATTCTTGTCAATTTTGTGATGCTTAATTTGTTTGTGTTACTGTCACTTTTGATGAATTCAGTTCACCTTTGCCAAATAAATGTTAATTATTAAGTAAACAACAAAACAGTTACAGTGTTTTTACAGTTTTACAGCAAATTACTACAATTTAGTTTTTAATTATTTTCTTTTGCATCAGATGTATGCAAATAAATAAGGCACTCCTGGAATGCATTACAACACTTAAAAGCAAGACTTAATCAAATAATTTCAAATGACTTCATATAAGAAGTTAGCTATTTATGCTGGCTCACTGTCGCTTCCTCGTTTCATATAGTAGAAGTTGCTGTCATAAACCCATTCCTTGCCACAAAATCTAATTTTTACTTTACCAGACCTGAAGGATATTTTGCTTTGCATCCTCAGACTTTCAAAGCCACTTTCCCTTTCTTTAACTGCACTAAGCAAAACTGAGTCACCACATCCCGAATTCTCTGGCTTGTTACCTCCAAAACGGAAGAGCCACAAAGACAGTACAGGGACTGCCATGCATTTTTAATGCCTCCATGTTTCTTTCCAGTGTTGCACTGCCACATACATATTTCAAGGGAATAACCAGTGAATTTGTTATGTATAGTGCCACTAAAGGTGCTGGTCAGAGACAATTGCTTTTTCAAAGTGAATAACATTTTGTCTTGATGAATGTCTTCACACTTGCTAAGACCACCTTAATTACAATGGTAGCAAAGAGTGGCTCCCTAGAATGTACGGCTAGTTCTTTATAAGCAGTTAACACAAACACACACTCATGCTGTGCGCGGTGTGGCGCGTCTGTGTCTTTAATGGTAATTATACATTAAAAGTGACAGAAGCACACCACGCTGTGCAAAGTAACTCCCTACAGTGTTGTTGTGATTGAATTCTCACCTTCAGTCTGCCTTGGAATGGCTCCTCGCGTTGTCATTAAACGCATGTGGATACGAGAGTCTTGACGTCGCTTTTAGACAAGTTAATTTACCGCTCTGGCTCATTCTAGCATAATAAATCAAAAGTATTGCATTCATAGCTATTCAGAAAGAAAATAATAGCCATATATTAAGAGACCAGGAAAACACTGAGGACCAGCATTATGATTTAGAGAGACAAACTGGGTTGATTTTCATTTTTGGCAAAATATAAATGTTGCTACATGTGTCACATCGACAAACAATCAACAGCGAACTTGTTGGATACATTTTATTCAGTCTCTTTAAGGACGTTATAACAACATAGTTTTTTCAGATAAATGAAAAGTAAATAAATGAATACAAATCCTGTTTTGAAACTTTTTCCATGGTTTCCACATGGTTGCCAATGTTTTCAGTGTGACGCTAAAAAATTCAGCTTTGGTCACATAAATAAATCATATTTTAAAATATACTGAAATTGCTATAAATACACTCATATAGAAACACTGATTTTAAATCGAATAATGTAATATCACTATTATTTATTTATTTATTTTTTTGCAGTATCATTTATCAAATAAATGCAGTCTTCAAAAACATAAACAAAAATCTTACTGATTCCAATTGTTGTAGAAATATATATTTAATATTGAATAAATATCAGGAAATATATTAATATATAATATATTAATTAATTAATTAATAATATATTTAGTGAAATATATGAATTTATCTTTTTACATTTTTGCTATGTCACACCATGACAGAGCCCTATTTTTATTTGTCAACTACCCATATGCAGCATTATATTATATTAATACAATATATTCATGCTATAATATCTAAATCACCTACTGTATGTCATGTCCAGTGTTTATTTTTTAATGAAATATCAAAATATAATATCAAAATTAAATGCTAAAACTACTTTTACACACACAGGTGGACAAACGGTAGGATATAATACAATTATATATACAGTACATAACTTGCATCACAGATTGCTAATATTAATAATCTTAATAATTATGTAGCCATATATCACCTTCATGCCGTTGGTTTCACACGCACACATGCCTCGATCACTTCATTCCCCGTCCCTCCCTAACACACAGTCATCAGCATGGTGTTGCTGCCGGCGCATCCTTCAGTTCACAAATGCTGTTTTATTAAGACAGAGGCTGCGAGAGAGTTCACGCCGCTGGCTGAAGCTGCCCCGCTCTGTCGACTCTGGCGTGTGTTTTCAGTCTAGCAGGATGTCCGGTACTGTCTGTTCAAATCACATATAGTCAATGATACGTGCCTTAACATCTATCACAATTGACTTTTCCTGCTTTGCCAAACTGATTTCCACACAAATTGAGTTTCATATGCTGAAAGGTTTGTGTGAAGCATCTGGCTTCTGTTATTTTTATTTATTTATTTATTTATTTTTAAGATACCTTAAGGTAGTACTGTAGTTGTATCGGATTATAACCAGGGGTGCTAATTCTCTTTGTAGAAGTTGAGAACAAGGGCTGGACATAATGAAAAATAATGAATGATTTTTCTCCAGAGCCATCATTGAGACTGTGTGAAAACAGCTGCCTTCAAACTATTCTTTATTGGTGGCAATTGTCCTGCAATCCAGCAAGGTCAAGTACCGGCCTGTGGCGACAAAACGTAGCTGTTCAGTTTTTTTTGGCTTTTGTGTCCAGGTCAGGTTTTAGTCACTTATGTTTGTATTGGGGTTAACACACAGAATCTATTTAATGCCAAATTGATACTCCATTTATCATATGCAAGTTCTGCTGTCTGAGAATGTTGCTTGTTTACTGTTATTTGTCTTTATCTTGAGCCTCGATTAGGAACAGGCAAACTGAATGGTTTTACAAGAGTCATTGATTTGCCTAGAGCAGACAATGATGATGCATTGTTTAGAGATTGAAAAGATTTCCAATGCACACTCACAACGATCCACAAATTTAGATTTCCCAGGAGCTTTTCCTCATTTAAGTCTTCATTTTTATTTATTTATTTATTTTATACTCAATTGACTTCATACTGCATTACCACTGCATTACCAAAATCATCCAGAAGTTCAGGAACAGTATATATAACAATAATATTGTGAAATATCATTATAATGTATTAATATAACACTTTTCTACATACTTTAAAATGTATTCCTTTGATTAAAGCAGGATTTTCAGCACCAATACTCCAGTCTTCAGTGTCACATGATGCTTCACATATCATTTAATAACAATGTTGCTGTTTGTTAATTATTTCTTTATTATATATATATATATATATATATATATATATAATTTTATTTATTATTTTTTTTTTTTGTAAAGATTATTTGATGAATTAAAAGTTCAAAAGAACATTTGCGCAAATTTAAAGTCTACACAATGCATGGGAAAAAAAGATGTTGGTAATGCACTCCACAAAGATTCCACTTTAACTTCAAAACTGACAATATAAAAGTAATGTAACTGATTACTTTTGGATTACTTTAAATTACATATGTAAATGAAGTAAAAAAGCAATATCTAAGTAGGCTACCTTTATTTTTAACTTTGCCTTTAAAATTTAAATTGAAAATCTATATTAAGAACGATTTAAAACTATTAAAAGGTGTCTTGTTTAACCATCTAGAATGCATATTATGACCCTAACACACACACACACACACACACATACATATATATATATATATATATATATATATATATATTTATGGCTGTGCAGACATCTAGTGGCTACAGTTTAGTATTAAATATTAATATTAGTGAAAGTTTAATGAGAAGTGCAGGTAAACAAAATAATTGGTTTCTCTTCCTTATGGATTTGGAAGTACAGTATATACAGTGAATCTGCCACTGATATAACCAGACAAAAAACTTGCAGGTTTTGTTGCTTTCACTGTTCTGTTGTGTCCTGAAAGAAATGAAATGCCTTTTACAATTCCTCACAGTTCATCCAATGTGTTCCAGTCTTTATTTACCGTGTGTTGGTGGTCTAACATTTCACCCATGTTCAGCCAACATTCATTTCCCACAAGGGGCCATTTTATTCAGGGGCATTAAAAAATCAGGCTAGTGCTTTTCACGGGAGATATCGTTTGCGAAATGAAGCACAGCTAAAACTGAGGAGGGAATTCACTTTATTTCTATGCGCTATCTGAGTTGTTTTAGTGCTTGGCTCACTAAAGATAAGTGCAACTGAAGGAAGCCATTGATCTAATATGTAATAGTTTATGTGTTAAATAACTGGATTTCCCAATGAAGGGTCCCGTGTTATAGAACTGATATTTCAAATTCTAGGTTCTTATTGGATAAGCTTTGTTTTTGTAAAATATTAGTAAATGTAAATTAGAAGCATGGCCAGTTAGAACATTAACAATCATAAATGACTAAATTGTACTTAAGGTTTTTTTCCCCCTGTTTCAATACATATAATTTCAGTAAATTTCAATACATTATGAACACATAAAAATGATGTGTCTGATTTCTGTGTTGTTTTAGTGCTTTGTTCACTAATGATACTGTGCAAAATCAAATACAGTAAGCACATGTGACTACATTTGTACTGTATGTCTGAATATTTTATTTTATTTTAAAATGATGCAAGTGTATCATTGTAAAGCAAACATAACAAAAGCAAAAGAGATACAAACACATTTGCTGAAGCAAGTATGCCATTTTAGTTTGTTCATACATGTCTTTGAGCTATTTTGTGTTAAGGTAAGTACTGTACCAGGTAGGCTACTGAGCAAGTTTACTATCTCAGACATGTCATACATATGGAGCTAGTTATGAGATGCAAATGTGTAAATGTTTTAGTTTACAAACCATGTGTTACAGTAAAAGTGTTTTGAGTTCATAACAGTATAGCGCAAGGAAGTGTGCAAAAATAATTCTAGATCTTATATGATCTAATCTTGTGTGAAAAAGAATGAAACTCGTTGGTGTTTTACAGCCTCTAGTGTTTATTTCACCTGGAATCTGCAGTTAAATATGTATAGGTTCATTTTTGCAGTTTTGCAGAAATGTAGGCAGAGTCATAGATTTCAGGTGATCCTGGGCAGCAAATTCCCCCCTGGTTAGCTCGACTTTAGTGTCAAATTCCCTCCTGAATCCTGCTTTCAAGTCTATATATGCAGCAGAAGTCAGTTCTCAGCTGTAGTTCGGTTGGGTGGTCAAAGCCACTCAATCTCCCTACTACACGCAATTAGCTTTGTGGTTGAATCGCCTAGGGCTTTACCCAGGTCAAGCTGAGCTTCCCAATACGACTGTAAATGAAAGCTCACATCCAGAGGCAAACCTTCTGCAGAAATCTAGCCTTTGTGATTACCACAAGACTGGGACATTTATTTTGTGTATCTTTGATGAGCTGTTTGCCCTCCAAAGTCGATTCCCCAGGTCAGGTGTTTGGTTTTAAATTTAGCCCGAGGAATGTCTCTCTCCTTCAGACTCTTCTTCAAACAGAATGAGACCACAGCGAGTATCATGGGATCTTGCATTATGATCACATCATTCTTGTGTACAGAAGCATCACATGCTGCTTGTATCCGTCAAGGACGCTCTAAAGCACTGGTTCTCAGCCAGTCTGTCCTGATGGGGTCACAGACAGCAAAAAACAACAAAACAAAACATTGTTTGATGCAAGTAATAAACTGCAACTAATATAATTATCTGTAGTTAATATAGGAAAGACGGAACACTTCCCATATCTCTGTTGTTAATATCACAGGCCAGACATCCAATCGAATCAGATTCGGCTGCAAATTCATCAATCACTCGGTATAAGCTCAGATTAGGTTGATAGTGCTGTATGATATGGAAAATAAAATGAGATATGCGATAAACTTGTGGCAATATGTGGTGTGATAAGCCTAGGATTAATGCGTTAAATCAATTTGAGTTATTTTCAAGTAGATCTAAAGCTATAGGATTTGTGCACCATTATACCACAATGTATTGTTAATTAGTAGTTACAGAGAACAGGAAACAAAATTCCAACAAAATTCAAAAGACATTTAGAAGCGAAAGTGTCATATCGATATTACTTAAGGCAGAACCAGTTTAGAACCACTGCTCTAGACAGTTAGATAGATAGATAGATAGATAGATAGATAGATATAGACAGACAGAAGATAGAAGGGTACAACAATTGTACACTATAAAACATAGACAGACAGATAGACAGATGGCTTGAGAAAGCTATAAAAAAAAAAATAATAAGTGTATTTTTTATATATTTAAATGTAGCCTTTGCTTATATAACATAGCAATATAAAAAAAATGAAACTTAAGATAACCAAAGATATATATATATATATATATATATATAACTAAAGATATATAATATGTATGTATGTGTGTGTAAATATATATATGTATAGCATATGATGATAATATAGCAATATACAGAATAACATTTTAAACACAGTTTGAACAAACAAATTAACAATAAATAAATAAATAAATAAATATCATTAGAGTAGTGCTTGCTTGCTTGTCTGTCATGAGTTTTGATTTTGATGCTGACATTACAATCAAAAAATTGTGCTAGTTATTTGCATAATTTTGAGAGTAGTAGTGCAATATGGTACTACAAATCCTCTTTAACAACAGTGTGTTTGAAGCTGTGTGTCAGCTAGGATTTGCATGTTTAACTTTGTAATATAAAAGCATTAGTGACCTATGCAGCCGAGGTCATTGCTTCTCATTGTATCATTAATAAACAACACACATAAGTAATACAATGAACTCTGGCAAAAGATCTTGCAGTCACATTGCACATTTATGTCTTTAAATAATGTAAGTACTCACAATTCCCTGAAAAAACTACTGTGACTTCTCCAAACATTACATCTTCCTCTGCACCACTCTGGTGTCTGCTATAAATTGTTAGCATGCCTTGGGAAAGTAGCCAAATCTCATCATATGGAGAAAGTTGCGAGTGCCACATCAAAACAACCACCACATACCATTCTTAATGAGAAAACCACTAAGTGGTGCAGTCACATGACCTCTGATGGTTGGCTTGTGCCAATACCACTTCCGCTCACATGAAAATGTGCATCAAATAAAGATATTTCTTTCTTTCTTTTTGAGACACAAAAGTAGAAATGTTGAATAGCTCAGCTGGTTGCTATCCATGCAATTAGTTTCCATGGGGACTGAGGCTTTTAAGCTTTGAAAAATATTAAAAAGCACCATAATAATATAATAAAATGTCCCTATGGTTTTTGCCCTATATTTCTGAATTGCTAGCTTTATGTGAGGAACAGACTGACATTTGAGTTATTCAACATTTATCTTCACTTTCACTGAGCTGTTAACAATTGGGTAATTGAGCTAGTGAGTTAAATTCAGGATCTGGATTAGTTTGATTATCGCATTAATTAATAATTCATACCAATATGCGACTTAACAATATTTAAGTAAGTCCCTGAAAGCAAAGAAGCCAATTGAGAGCTGACACTTGATTGATGATTGATTGATTGATTGAAGGAACACAAATTTAATTGTATAAACAAAATAACCAAACTACTCTAAATAGCTTTTATTTGCTTGTTTGTTTGAGTAAACGTAGCATTTGATTCTAAAAATGATTCATTTTTTTTTACTTTTTTCTTACTGTTTTTGTATTGTTTCTTCTCCTTGTTCTTCTTGTTCTTCTTGTTCTTCTTCTTCTTCTTCTTCTTCTTCTTCTTCTTCTTCTTCTTCTTCTTCTTCTTATTATTATTATTATTATTATTATTATTATAAATCATTCAGACCAGTTCTGTGAACTGAATCAGCTAATTCATTATAAAATGCAATTATTTTATTTATTGATTTATTTACTTAAAGGCTTTACTGACCATCATAGTTAATAAAATGGCAGTAAATTAAGGCCTTTTTATTTTTTTACTTTTGACTGAACTTGCAGCGTTTTTTGTGCAGTTTGTCAATCCTGAAAGAAAAAAAAAAAACAAAAGAAAAAAAACACCTCACCACGTTTCTGAAAGCAATTTTTGGTGCCATTACGCTAATTATCTCAGGTAATTAACCTGAATCATCTCCTAAAATGAATGTCAACTCAAAATACGACACATTATGACCATATTGCAGTGATTACACAGAATCCTGTGAAGTGAAAGCAAGTCAATGAAATTATTTTGGGAATGTTTATAGTAAATATGGCATCCAGCTGGTGCTGAATAACTACACATTTGAGACTTCACAGTAGAACAGATGCTACAGTCAGAAAGACAAGACACTCACAGGTTGATTTAGTTGCAGTGCATTGTATGCGTTGTCTGTGCCAGGCAGCATGGAGTGTGCAAGCTGTTGTGACAGATAGTTTTAGTCGTATTTAAATTACAACCTGCTCTTGTTCAAAGTGTTGGTACTTGACATAACCAAAATGGGCGATGTATTCTCATACACCAGCCATAGCCGTATTTATGATTCACCATTTCATGTACGTGCATATTTGTAAATCTCGCAAAACCTTTCAAAACCATATTTCAAGTCATATTTCAACAAAAACAGAAATAAGCTGTAAAGGCTAAGTTTCCATTTGTTGACATTGTGTAACTACATCAACTAATGATGAAAAACATATTTTAAAAAAAACATATTTTACTACTCAAAATAATTATTATAGAATTTAATAATATTAATGCATTAATAATAATAATAATAATAAAAGTGTTATTTTTATTATAAAAACACTGCATTTCTGTGGTTAAGCACAGTGTTTTAATAATAAAAAAAAAAACTAGTATTATTATTATTATTATTATTATTATTATTATTATTATTATTATTATTATAAACTGTGGTTAAGCATATAAACATTCAAATAAATGAAAACAGGCTGTAAATAATTCTGGTAGTTGAGAAGCTCAGCAGTGCTTCTGCTTGTAATGTGGCTGGGTTAAATACCACATCAACTCATTCCCTTCTTTATGGGAAGATGCCTAAATTGAGCACGATCACATAATTTGGAATTATTTGCAAACAATCCAAGAGCAACATTAGCATATTGTTAGTTTGCAGATAATGCTGTGCTGCTGAGATAATGTTTAAGATGCAAATAAAATACTGAATTTTAAAAAGCCAGCTGGCATACGCTCAGGCCTTGCCTGTATAGGTATGCATGCACAAATTTTGTGTTTGGTTGCAATACATAAATTGCACACGTACAGCGTTATTTAATGGCGCTTGCTAAGGCAAGCATCACTTATTGCTCACATTTGTGGTTAGGTTTTTTTTTTAAACAACACATTCTTGGGCTTCGGCTGTGAGTTAGACCTCAAACTGTGTGGCCTTTTGTGTTGAAATGGACAAGAAAACATGCAACAAAAGCCCATAGATTTCTATAAGAGAGGTTTGCATATTTTGAATGATAGCATATTTTGCACATTTCTATGCATTATGCACTGTCTGCATGGCTTGTTTTGATTATAATGTGCTATTAATGTCATCTGTAACTAGAAGGTTATACCTACAGTGATATGACATATGATGCAAACATTAAAGATTTATGAAAAAAACAAGTGCAATTTTGATTCATTCTGCTTCATATTCTTCAAAGTAGATGATATTAGAGCATCAAAGGCAGCAGAACTGGACTGACAGGATGAGGATGATTTTGCGTGACAAATGAATGCCATGTGTGACACAGTTTGTTTGGGGATTTGAGACAAAATAGGACTCCAGTACATCTGCAGTTGGTGGGAAACACTGCAAATAATTCATATAGCATTCACAGTTACAAGAAAACTATGAAAAACGCCATTTACGCCCTTTCAAGTCACCTTAAATACTATCATTACTCAAAATTACATCCGTTTATGTATGTACACTCTCACGGATGACCAAACACCTCCGCAAAGATACAATTATTAGAAAACCGCCGTTACACAACAATGCTAACAAGCTGAGACATAGTCAGAAATAATGGGATTCTGCTGTGTTTAATGCTTTTATACTGGGCATGACCTCTTGCTTTCTCACTGATGGTAAATCTGGGTCTTCTCATCCTACCAAAAATCAGCTGTCCGTTCCCATGCTGCAGCCAGTCATGCTTGAGAACCTCAGGCTGTGAACTGCTCTGGAATGAAATGACTCTGCATGATCATATCTGCACTTGCAGTATGATACTGAAATACAAATATCTTAAAAAGAATCCTGCATAATGATGGAAGGACACAATGTAGAGTTTTAAAACACGAGCAGCTGAAATAGCATTGTAATAATGTCCTGCATTTTGATGTCATTTACATTATCTTAAAAAAGCTATTTAGTAGTGATTTATAATTGTTGAGCCATGTAGTTTCCAATACCTCATGTTCATGAGAGATCATAAAAGCCGAAAAAATGGCATTGATGCTTTTTTAATTTATAAATTATTTTAGAATTCTGTTTTACATTATTTGTCTGTTTATATCTATCTATCTGTATGCAGTAACATGATAAAAGACTATTAGAGTAAGTGATTGAAAGGCTAAAATAAATTTCAGCAAATAGAAATTTACTAACTCTTCACACACACACACACACACACACACACACATATATATATATATATATATATATAGTTCAAAAAAATTGCATACATATAACATCATTTCTTTATACTTTTTATATTTTATGTTTTTCAATAAGTGTGTGTGTGTGTATTTTGCTCAGTTTATTTATTTGTTTGTTTGTTTGTGGGGCTTAATGGGATGTCATGAATCAAAATTTTTAAATGAATATTAATACAACAAGAAAGCAATGATTTTTATGTTATCTTGGTAGTTCCATATAAATGGAAATCCCTTTGAAACCCTATTACCTCTTTCCGTTTCAGCACCCACGCGTCACACGTACATTCTGATTAGCTCCCAGTTCTCTTGACACTTGAAGCACTAGATTTCAGGGAGATTTTTCTCATCGAAACACAAATACCAGCATTCTCACAGCAGTTGCTTTTTTTACAGTTTTCAAGATGATTGTGGCTCTTGGGAACCCCCACAATCCTCGCTTTTCGTTTTAAAGCACCACCACATGCATCAGAATGTAATTATACAGCAGTGCATTATGGGAACTTTCCTCCCACATTATTAAGGCATTTTCAGTCGGTCAGTAATGTATGGTAACTGCCACAATTATCCATAGAGCAAGGGTGAACCGAGGTCACCGTCAGGCTTAACAAGGAGATTATAATGCATATGGGCATTGTTCCTTTAGCTTAGGATTCAGTGTCTTATTTTTAGGGGAATGAAGTCTCTGAAGGTCTCTGGAAGAAGATCAGGCTTGGCATACTCTGAAACGAAAGCACTTGAGCTTGTAATGACCTCAATCCCTAAATAGGTGCTTTGTGAGTGGAATAAGTGAATTTGTACACAGATGGTGAAAGAAAAATAGTGCAGCCCATTTATCCATCTAATACCCTTTCATGGGCCGGTGCTCCTCACTTGACGGGGTTTGTGTTTTTGAGGTTAGCTTCTTCAAAAAGCAATTACCAAGTACTTCAGGCAAAGTTTATTTGGTGAAAAGGTTAACCACACTGATGCGTACAAGAGCAACTATGTGAAAAGAAATACCGAATACCTGTGACTTTATGCAAGTACGGAATTCTGTTTTAAAAGGACAATTTTTTTTTTCTCCAGTCATGCAAACAGGAATTATATTATTAACTAGCCGCTCGAGGGCGAGGAACAATTTGGGAGGGAACACCCAACCCAAGGCATAATTAAATAGCTGGGTTGTTGTTATTGAGCAATTTATCCATGTGCGTTAGATAATTTATTTATTTATTTATTTATTTTTAATACTATTGAAATCACTGACTACCAGCAACTTTCAAAATTTTGGTTGGAACTATATGAGGGTGAGTAAATAATGAGTAAATTATTTTATATTGGAAATTTGGCAAACTGCCCCTTTAAATCAGAGGTCATCAAACTTGATCCTGGAGGGCCGGTGTCCTGCAGAGTTTAGCTCCAACTTGCCTCAACACCCCTGCCTGGAAGTTTTTGAAGTATACCTAGTAAGACCTCGATTATCTACTCCAGGTGTGTTTAATAAGGGTTGGAGGTAAACTCTGCAGGAACACTGGCCCTCCAGGACAGAACTTGGTGGTCCCTGCTTTAAATGAAACACACATATAAAAAGCATGTATCAGAATGCTGCATTGTTTGCGATGAAATACATTTTGATTTAAGGTGCTAAAATTACAACACACACACACAGGTGTTTCACTCAGCAACCACTCGGTTCAGTAAAATATTCATCTAACTAATGTTTTTGTAATTTGTTCATGGATCAAGCTACATCGGTTGTATTGTATGTCAAAGGGTCAAAAAGAATCAATCTGGGGTTATTTGTTGAACCTTTTCCAGTTTCAAAATGTAATTTTTCACCACAACATGATTCAGACATTTGTGTAAAAATATATTTATTTTCGCTTTTCAAAGTATGTTGATGTAGGATATAATCGTGCCTTCAAAAAGGTAGCAGGGTTGAGTGTTTTACAATTTAATTTGACTTGAAGAGCCTCGACTTCAAGGTCATGAAAGAGCATTGAGCTTCTTTTAGAATTTAATGTTGATATCTGCACAGTGTATCAATCATAATTACTTTAATGTTTTTGCAATATAAGCTTCATACCATGTTGTTATTCCAGGCCAGGCTTAAAAGGCAATTCAGTTTTGTACAGTATCTCTCTCTCTCCTTTTTACTTTATTTCCCTATCTCTATATCTATCTCAAGATATCATACTTTGGCAGCATTGTGATGGTATACAGTAATGCCAGTAAAGCTTGTATCTATCTATCTATCTATCTATCTGTTAATTAATTCATTCATTTAGGTGTATTATTCATTCATTCATTCATTCATTTAAGTGTATTATTCATTTGTTCGTTTATTAGGTGTATTATTCATTTATACATACCTACATAAATATTTGGTTAAGTTAGTCTCTTTTTGCATCTCAAGTAGGAGTGTAACGATATGCGTATCATGTATCATACGGTTCATGGTCATTTTCCAAATCAAAGTGATCATCCTTATCCCCTTGTTAGTGGGGACTTTGGCGTGAGCAGAGCACACGTGTGCCATGATTTAGTCATTTGGAATGCACTTGTCAAATGGAGCTATTTCATTTTCCTCATCATCTTCAGCTAGGATGTTGAAGATGAGGGAATTATTGCATTCCAAATGACTAAATAATGACACGCACATGCTCTGCACACTCAAGTCTCCACTAACAAGGGGATAAGGATGATCACTTTGATTTACCCGTACTATACGCGTATCGTTGCACTCCTAATCTCAATGTATTTTAATATGTCAGGATATAAAAGTGTTTTGAGTGTTTTCCAACTTGATTTGACTTCATCAAACCCTGCTGTCATAGACCAGGCTTAAAACGCACCTCAGTTTTCTTCAGCATGAGTTCCTGCTCCGTCTCTCGATCTTTGCCCTTTAAAAAAGCTTTAAGCTGTAAGCAGCGTTTCATCTGCTCAGGTGTGACTTTAAACCTCTCTGTGGTTTGGGGCCGTGTCAGATTTGCTCCTTGCGTTTGCTCAGGTTGAGCGCTCTGCTGGAAAGCGGAACGGTCTTCATGTGAGGGCGTCGCTCTTAATGTGGGCCGATTGTGCTAAAAGCACCATTGTGCTTCGTTTTCGCTGGGCTCATGTTTTTGCGCATAATCTTAAAACAGCCAGGCAAGCAAGCGACACATCTCCTTTCATCTCAATCTTCCCACTTTCTTTTGCGTAAGCCACTTTGTCTCCGTGAGTTGCGGGCCTTTGCTGAGACAAGCTGTCAGCCTCGTCTCATGCATAAGCGCTACTATAATTGATTAAGGGAGCTGTCTATCTCTGCACCGATGTGTGTGGCATAATCAAGACCAGACGATGCTGTATCACATCACCGGGGGACCGTGATGCAATTTTGGTTGGAATTTTCAAACAGGCCAATTACAGAGGGGTTATTTATGAGCATGAGAAGTCATTCTCGGTAAACTTCCTCCACAATCAAGAGCAAAACAATGTACTTTTTAGAATAGCAAGATTTTGCCTTTTTAACCGATTGAGTCGAAAGATGGAGGAAAAACAATTATGGAAATCCAAAAGTTTGGGATCGTGAGTGACAAGGCTTCTGTTCTGTATTTTTCTTTTATTTTAATACAAATTTCTTCATCGCCAATTATATTGTCAGCATGACAGTTTGAGTGAAAAGTTGTGAAAATTAAGTGAAAATCAGTGTTTTGTTGAGAGCTGTTCTCGAGCTGGCTGAGCAGAAACTTCCAGAGAGCATCTTGTGTTACATTGGAAGCAGAAAATCTGACCTTTTGCACAAAGGAGTTCAGAGGATTAATGTCACAAGTTTTCTTATTTGAGCACTGATCTAGAAATAGTGCAGAATCTGATTTATTCATTGTACATCATGACTTTAAGCTCTAAATCATGGCTTTTTATCCAGACTTAAATTGAATTTTAAGTAGCAGATTTGCAATGTACCATAGCTTCAGACACATAAACTTTCTAAATTAGTTTAAGCCACATCTTTTCCTGTTTTACTGTTATGATGCTGTCTCAGAATAAATGTCATCATTATTATTAGAATCATCATTATATGTTAATTTTATTATTATGTTCCATTTGTTAACAACAGTCAAGTTAGTTAACACTGGCACATACATTAAAAAAAACAACAACTAAACTTCTAAGGCAGTCTGTTTATTAATCATTTATTAATTTCAACATTTACTAATCAACTATTATAATGTTAATACATGCATCTACTAACAAAACCTAACTGTAAATTTTTACAACAACAATAATAAATTCTAATAATTAAATTACTTTTAAAAAGTAATGCATTGCAATAACGAGTTACTCCCTAAAGAAGGTAATTAATTGCATTATTTAGTTACTTTTTATGGACAGTAATGCATTATGTTATTTACTTTTTCTCATCTAGGGTGAGCTTGCTTGTATGTTTTAATATGAAAAAAGGTATATTTTTGGCATATGTAAAAGCCCTTCCACACCAAAAGTGAAATGAATCAGCCTCAGGAAATTCAATCATTAGCACATTTAATTATTGCGGATTTGCATTGCAGTCTTTTTATTTATTTGGAGGTATATTGAATCTATTTTTTATTTATTTTTTTTTGCACGTGAAATAAGTAAATGCATGTTCATATATAACTACAGTAACATTCATATTTACACATTGCACACAACATGTTATTGATTGCACAAATCTGCACTTAATGCAGATTTTTCTCAACATTAGAACAGACCTGTCGGTCAATAAATGGGAAAATAATGCAACTGGTGTTACGTATTTGAAAAAGTAACTCTGATTGCTACAGGGAAAGTTCTAGCAGATTCCAAATAATATTACAGTATCTCACTGTATTGAGTGAAATGAAGTGAAACTTTTTAACCATAAGAGCTATTCATGAGTGCACCATTAATGCAGTCAGGTTATCAAATACCAGTTCTCTCTTACATTTAATATTCATCTGCTGTTATGACACTCTCACTGACCAGTTCATTACCATAAGCAAATTGTTCAGGTGAGAATGTGTCTGTATACATATTTATAGAGCTTAATGACATATCTATAAGGTTGAATGGTGCTGTAATGTTCTCAACATTCAATATCTCGCTGATATTGAATGGTAATGTAATGTTCGCAGGGCTATGTTTAGATAAGTGTGAGTCTGATGGATTCGGGTCATCTGTGTGTCTGATGTAATTATAGTATGTGCTGTTAACTTGCCCAGTCTCTGTGTTGATATTAGACGTAACTGACGTGACCTTGTGTGCCTTGTGTGTCTCCTGAAGACATTAATGTCTCTGCACGTACTCGGATGGATTGCAAAAAAAAAAAAAAAAAGAATTTAAACCTAAGAATTTTAATGCTTTAAACGATGAGCATGATCAATTTTTCTACCCATTGTCTTGTTTTTTGTCCTCTCACATCCTCTATTGGCTTCATGGCTTTTAATTTTACAGATCTTAACCCAGAGAAATAAGCCCTGATTTAACACCCTTCAGGCAGCCCAGCAGGTGTTCTGCTGAAGCATGCCAAGGCTTTCTTTGAAACATGCTCAGTCACTTATCCATCACTCAGTGGACGCAGCAGGAGATGTTCACTATGCCATAAGAAAATCTGCGCATCCTTTTGTCCTGCCGTTGCATCAGAAATGCTGTAATATTGCACTGCTCTGCTTGATTCTGTTTAATTGATTCTGCTTGAAGTGAGACACTGTAAAATCAACTGGTCATTAATTAAGATCATAAACCCGAAGGGATGAATTTTGTGATGACAGTACTAATAAGGCCAAACTTTATTGTAATTCACTGAAATTGTGTGAACAACAATACACATCAGCCAGTTTTATCAGTTTCTGATTTTGATTGATTGATTGATTGATTGGTTGACTGACTGAAATTTCAATCTCCAGGAATAAATTACATTAAATGTAATATTGAAATCAATCATATAACAGTTCTAAATATTTCTATATAATAATATAATTTATATATAATTGTAAGAAATTGCATTATGTTTAGTTTAATTTACTGTTGTAACATTGTAGAACTAAGACATGCATTTAACTAAACATGTAGATAAATATTTAACTGAATGATTAATGAATACTACTTTATAATAAAACTTTATAATAAATTGATATTTATTATTATCATTATTATTATAATTATCATTATTATTTCATTTCATTGCAATACATTGTGTATTTATTATTCATTAAATTAATAACAATAATAATAATAATAATACATCCTCAAGCAAAATATTATGTTTTATGAATATTTTGTTTACAAACAAATTGTTAACATATTGGAAAACTTTTTTAATTAGACATTTATGAATAATAATAATAATAATAATAATAATAATACATCCTCAATTAAAATATTATGTTGGGTGATTTTATGATAGTTTTTTTTTTTTTAAGATTTTTTTAAATATTGGAAAACCGTTTTAATTAATTAATATAATTGTATTATTATTATTATTATTATTATTATTATTATTATTAAACTACACAATAAAAATACATATTTGTGTCAATGGTTTTAATATTTTATTTTTATTACTTACATGTAATTTATTTAGTCTGTCTGCTCTCTAATTAACAATACTTACCACAGAAAAACACATGTTGTTTGACCACTAGACTGTGCATTTTCCCCTTAACATAATCTTGCTTAATAGGTTCCTACTAAATAGATCCTGAGCTAAAACAGTTAATTACTTATCTGTAACTGTGTCACCCTTTGTAACTTGTGTTTGCTTCCATATATAGTTGTTATTTTCTTCATGTGCTGTCTCATGATGCTGCTGTTCCCCTGAGTCCAGCCTTTGGATATCTCTCCAACTCTTTGATCAGTTTAATGAAGGGTTTCTCTCTATATTAAAGTGGACACGCATGTGACGATTGTCTGTAAATCAGACTGCATTGCACCCCAGCTGTGCTCTCTACATCTCACGCTGGTGCCGCCATATGCAGCCTCCTGATCTGAATTAATTATACCCACTTGTGAAGCAACTTCATGCTAAAAATGTGGGAAAAAAGTCTCTACAGGTCTCTCGTAATCATAGCCGACACAGCCACATTGCTGAGAGATACATTAGTGTCGCAGATATTCATTATGCAGGCAGAAGCTCGGTTCCAAAAAACTAGGCAGCTTCCTTCTAAGGGGCCTTTCACGTTCATGCATTTAAAAAAAAAAAAAACATAGCTAGACGAGAGCAATGGAATGGAACAAAGCACAGGTGTCTCAAGATGCATTTTTAAAACTGGAATTGACTGGCTTGACACACCACCTCGAAAAAGACGGCGGGATGCATTGCATCAGTTGAAGATGTCCATCTACCACATGTTTAGATGTTTCTAGTGCAGACAGATGCTAGCGCAGCATGCTAACTGGAATGCTACCTCATAAATGACTGGTTTGCTGCTATGCTAAAGACACACAAGTCTACAGATAGATATAGAAACATGCTCTATTTACTCACCCTCAACCCATCCTACGTGTATATGACTTTCTTCTTTCAGAGTAATAAAATTGTTTAGTTATATTTAAAAAAAAAAAAAAAAAAAAAACATGGCTCGTCCAGGCTTTATAATTGCAGTGAATCGGGGTTACTTTGTTCCAATGAGAGGATTCGCAAGCATACAGGAAAGAAACCGGCTTGAAAAACCTGAGGTAATGCGCTGGCCAATCACAGGTAAACAACAACAAACAACAACAACAAAAAAAAAAAAAAAAAGGGAAACAACAGAAATGCCTGTGATTGGCTTCTTAATGCTATAAGAACACATTGTAAATAAAAATATGTTGGATGATTTTATGACGCTTTTTGGTTAAAAAAATTGTAAAATATTGGAAAACTTTTTTAATTGGGCATTTATGAATAATAATAATAATAACAATAATAATAATAATACACCCTCAAGTAAAATATTATGTTGGATGATTTTATTTATTTATTTTTTTGTTCAAATAATTGTTTTGATTAGACATTTATGAACAACAACAATAATAATAATAATAATAATAATAATAACACCGACTACATAGATCCTGAGCTAAAACAGTTAATTACTTAATTTGATGCTTTTCAGAGCACAGACATTTACTAAATCTGTTTCGCCAAAATCCTATTATTACAGTTTTAACAGAGAGTGATAGACAAACAGACAGACAGACACTGTTCTTACATCAAACAAATCCATTCTCACTCCAAGTTGCACTCAAAACTTGGCGGCCCTGAGACCAATAGCACAAAGACAGATATATGTATATTTGGTAATGCAGTAAACAGCCATATTTTTAAAACACTTTTCTCATTTTTCTGCTGTCTCATATGTCTTTGCAATGCATTATGGGAATGACTTGTCCCTGGATGATATATACAGTGTTTTTTACAATGGTTCAAAATTAGGATTTTATTTTATTTATTTGTTTATTTATTTTGTATCAGTGACAGAGTAAATATGCATTTGCTATTAGTCTATACTTGTAACGAAGGGGACTGACAAAGGCAGATCCATGTGCAAGCTTTATTTCGTGGTCAGATAAGCAGGGTCAAATACCGGCAAATGGATCAACGAAGACAGGGCAGAATCAAAGTCAGTGAAAACAGGCAGGGATCGGGGCTGGCAGCAGACACTCAAAAAAACCAGGTAAATAGTCCAATGAACAGAAAAACGAACAGGGGTTGGAACGCTCAGAAATGTTGCCAAGTGAAAAAAAGACCTCGCGGTGAGTAGGTGTTAGATTGTGGCTTTTATGTGCGTGTGTAATCAGTATGTGGGTGTGGTGATGAGGTGCAGGTGTGTGTGATGCAATCAGTTCCTGGGCAGGTGTGTGCAATCAGGAATGAGGCATGAAGGACAATGGAGTTCGGAGCATGGAACTGCTCTGGCTGGAGTGCCCTCTGGTGGAGACACAGAGGGAACTCCAGCTGGAGATTGTAACAATATTATAATAATAATAATTATTATTATTATAAAATAAAAATAATAATAACATTATTTATTTATTACTATTTATTTATGTGCATATATCCCATGATATAAATGTGAACATATGAATATTTTACATATTTGATGTTTTTTTTATATATATATATATATATATACACAAACGGTTTCATCGGGCACACGCACCTGGCCGAAGTTAACTTCCGGTCTGTGTTTGTTTATGGGTGCTGTCTTTTTATAAATCCATCTGATTTACGCAGCAAACGTATTTTGCTTGTTATCAAGAAAAGAAATCTACACTAGGAGGACTTAGCTGTTGATTCTATTAGGATGTCAACCGGAAGTTAAGTTTAGCCACAAAAGCTTGCATGCACAGTAACCTTTGTTTATGTTGTTGTAGTTGAAACCGTCTATATAAACCATTAAATATATTAAACGTTTATATATTCACATATATTCACATTATTATATTTATATAATCTTTTTATTATATTTCTGTATTGTCTTAATAAATTATCTATAATAATAATAATTACTATTTTTGTTATTATTATTATACATAATTTAATGGTTTATATAATCATAATAACTATTCAATCTGTTATTATTGATTATATATTACTATAGACCATTTAATATCTTTTGCACCAGCATGTAAATGATTCCCTAATAATCCGTCTAGATTGGCAGTCTAAGGTTTTGGAGCAGAACTGAGACATATCTATCAGTGAAACCGCCTAAATGCAATCAGAATGTTTAAGGAGATGATAGGAGTATCTTGGGATTACCATCTCAAATGTGAGTTGACCCGTGGTAACACACTGACATGATGTCTGGCCTTGAGCTAATTGAAAGAATACGAGCAATTTTAGAGCCTTGACTTTGGTTGCACAACAGTCCCCCATCCTCCTGATGGATTTTGCCCTGATTCATTGTTCACTGTGTCAAATTGAGGTTATTTCAAAGCTGGCAATAGGACGTCACGTTCACCCGTGTCCTTCCATAACCTTATCGCTCCACGAATGTGAAAATCTGAATAGGAAAAAAGAAGCAGGTTGCCCTTTTTCCAAATAAACAGTTTGTGTGCTGAGTTTATTTACAGGGAGCTGCTATAAACTTTACTTCAGCAGAGCAAAGCCACGCGACTTTCCTTGTCACGACTTGACATTGATTTACATTGGATGGCGGCCATTAGTTGAGTGTTTACAAAAGGAGATCACACTGTCCCTAGAGCTGTAATGAGTAGTGCTTAGTAAATCAAAAACCCTTCAAAAAAATTTGCCTGCTATCAAGATTACTGCAGCAATATCACTGGATCGTATTATCAATATCACTGGGAAGAAAAAGGTGGATTTGCCATTAAGTGTTACTGAAAGCTGGGTATCACTATCAGACCGAGGAGCTTTATTCTGCGTCGACAGAAAATACATCATGCTAGGATTTTGGCACTGGTGAATGTGGTGTATTAAATATTAAGATTCCTCTGAGATAAAATTGGAATAAATTGGACACGTCCTGTATTTTAAATAATTCAAGGGAGGTATTCCATAGATGATAAAAGGGCCTATATTAACAGCATGAATTTTCTTCTAAAATGCATGTTTAACCGCATTGCTGTGAAAACATCTTACTGGTACAGGAGAGGAGAGCTAAACTTTGTAAAATAGATTGCTCAAATTGATTTTATGTATTTGCATTTTTAGAGCATTGCTTATAAAAAAAATTCCTATGCAAATGCCAAAATGTACTACTGTATAGTTTTTATAGCATTGCTATGCACTTTCTTTGAGATTGTTGTGGGTTGCCAAGGTGTTGCTATGTGAATGCAAACATGTTCTGATTAGATTTTAGAGCATTGCTATGCAAATTCTTTGAGTTTATTAAAGTGTTGCTATGCAAATGATAAGCTTTTACAGTGTTGCTATAATGTTTTAATGGGTTGCCAAGGCGTTGCTATGTAAAATCTGAATTTTTAGCTAGTTTTTAGAGCGTTATTTTATTGTGGAGGTTGCCAAGGTGTTGCTATATGAATGCTAAGGTGTTCTGACTAGATTTCACAGCAGTTGCTGTTGTGGTGAGTTGCCAAGGCGCTGGTAAATAAAGACAAATAATCTGACTAGCTTTTACTTTCACTTTGAGGTTGTGGAGGTTGCCGTGGTGTTGCTATGTGACATACATTTTTTTTTTTTTTTTTATACTATTTTTAGAGCATTACTATGCAAATAGTATGGTGTTATCTTGGGTTGCCAAGGCGTTGCTATGCAAATGCTACATTTATGGCTAGTTTGTGAAGTATTGGTGGGTTGCCAAGGTGTTGCTATGTGAATGTTACATTATTGTTTTTTTATTTATTTATTTTTTTGGATCATTGTTATGCATTTGCTTTGATGTTGTGAAGGTTGCCAAAGTGTTACTATGTGAATGCTAAATTTCTAGCTAGATTTTAGAGCATTTTGTATTGAAATGTAGTAATAAGTCATGTTTTATTATCATGTTTGTTGCCTATCAGGCACTTCGATGTTGCTTTGTGAATACTAAGGTGTTCTGATTAATATATGGTGTGTAAAATTTAATTGTGATGCCTGACTTACCAAGCACCACAAATATATTACAAAGAATATTTCTTGTTAAACTATGAAAATCATATTTAAAATTATTTCTTTAATTAAGAAAATGAATTGCCATTGCACATCAGAAGCTATGAACAAAAAGATTTCACTTTTCGCTCATTCAGAAGAAGTGTGGCCTTTACCTCCAGGCCTATAGCTGAACAAATGAATTTAATTGTAGGAAATATCTGCACCACTGAGCACCCATTCTAGTTAATGTGGCAACTGTTCTGTGACACGAGAGAAAAATTCTCCTGGTGTAACAAGACATTGTTTGCCTTGTCAAACAAATTATGCCACATTTTCTTGTAATTTATGCTGCAACAGTCTGTGATGCTCACAAAAGAGTGTAAATGTTCTGGAGGAAAGAATACGTCAAGCTTAGAAAAAAAAATAAGAATCTGAGAGTCTTTAACTTCTGCTTTTGTGACCTTTTTTTTTTTTAAGGTGATCATTTATGTGTTTTTTTTTTTTTGAGCCTGGCGTTGGTGGCCGCAAACTGTTTTTGAAAATATCTTTGTGAAGTGCCTTGCATCTTGTCATTGTATTGAATTGTATTGTATTGAAAATCTAAGTGATTTTAAAGTAATTTTGCTGTATAATGCCTCTAAGTGCAACAGCTTGGGGCACATTGAGGAACTGAACTCAAGTGAATCTACTTCGTCAAACATGTGGGAGAAAAATCCATATTTGAATGTTCAGATGGAGCCACTGCTGTGTGAAGCCTGGTCCCCAATTACATTTGTGATTAAATAGGCCTGTTCTTAATGGGAGCGGTTTTAGGTTATGAAATGACATGACCAGGGAGTGAAAATACAGTACTTTGTACATATGTGGTTTGTGTCCAGTTAAGATGAAAATTTATACTTGATTATATGTTTTACTTTGTATATGTGTGTTTATAAAACACAAACACACACACAGTAAAACTACTTTCTGAAAAAAATGAATTACAATTAATGCAGTTCACTTACATTTTCAATGCATGCTTACATTTTGAAAACACACAAACAAAAAATAAATGTAATTAATGTAAATAAAAATGTAAAATAAAAAAAAATATCCACTACTACTACTAATAATAACAACAATACATATAATTATAATAATAGCTTATTATTGTTGTTGTTGTTGTTTTATGACATTTTATAACACAAACATGCATATAATTTTGGACTGTTATTCCTCGATAGTTAAGCCAAGCATGCTTTCCATAATAAATTTGTAAAAGGCATTGTATGGAAATTTTAGAGACACATACATAAACTCTTCCTCTCTAAGGACAAAAAATCCCATCAAGACCATTTTTTTAAATTAAATTAATCCTTCTCGTTTAATGCTTCACTGCAAAGAGGAAAGTCATTATAATGGCAACATTGATTTTTTGCAAAAATGACTCGTTGGTTAATCAGTCATGTTGTGGAGTCACTACCCATAAAAAAGTATCCTCCCCTGGTAGGAGGTTTCTTTAGGCAGCAAATTTAGTGAAAGGTATTTTATTTTACAGCATTCCTAACATTACAGCAACAATGCCACACGGTTACTATAATTACAGCAGCATAAACAATAACATTGTTAATAATTACAGTGAGTTTCTACTTAGCTTAGCACTAATGCACTTAGCACTAATGCAAACTATGACATGTTTTTTTAGCATTTTTACGTACAAGCCTTATGTTTACACACAGAATTGTTTACATACACAGATGATACAAGAGATTTGCAGGTGAACAGCGACAGATGGCAGTTCCCAAGAGTCATTTCCGTGCATTCATTAAAATAGTGAGTGTGTGTGTGTGTGTGTGTGTCTGTGTGCATCCTACTGCATATTGGCATGAAAATGAGAACGTAGCCCCTCTTGGATGTGTCTCACCTTTGGTTCATCAGCAAAACCTTGTAAATGAGAAGTGTTTGATCTGTCTGATGGGCCGGTGTGGGTTGAAGATGAGAGGTTTGCCGTGTGGTAATCTGCTTTGATTCAAACTAATTAGCTTGTGTAATGACTGCAGCAAATCTTTTAGCACTGTGGTGAAGAGTCATCAAAAGTAACATGACGGGTTAGGTTATGAGGTCATTTTGTTGATACACTTTATACAAAAAATAAAGTTTTGGCATCTATGGTCATGACGAAACTTTGACGAATCAGTTGAAAGGTTCTTTTATAGTTGGGGAAAAAAGGTTATTCGTACAAAGAACAAACAAGTTCACTGAAAGGTTGTTTGAGGAAGTCTAAATTGTTCTTCTATGAAATTGCTGTGAAACCCCTCTTTTGTAATGTTTCTTTTTTTAAGAGTGTAAGCAACAGGTGATGCATATACTAGCAGGATTTTTTTTTTTTTTTTTTTTACATTTACTTCAATTAAATGTATTGTGCCCTATACTTTAAAATTTATCATAAGCATGCAAAAAGGAAGATGTTATTCTTCTGAAAATCAACATGAAACCAGACTTGGCCCTTTTACCTTTTCTAATGTGTGTTCTGATTCTTATTCTGATTGAACCATGCTAATTGTTTTGTTGTTTTTTCCCCCCTTGTACTACTTCCTCAGATTGTAGTCATTTTCTTCCCACAGAAACATCTTTTTATTTCAGCTGACATCATGATGCTGTGGGCATTTGAACCAAAGAGGTCACTCACAATTCTTCTTGGAGGATTCTTAGAGTAGTTCACCCAAAAATGAAAATCTGATGAAAATGCACTCACTTTCAGGTCATCCAATATGTAGCCGAGTTTGTTTCATCAGAACAGATTTGGAGAAATGTAGCATTCCATCACTTGCCCACTAATGGATCCTCTGTGTGTAAATGGGTGCCGTCAGAATGAGAATCCAAACATCTGATAAAACATCGCAAGTAATCCACACCACTCTAGTCCATCAAATTAAAAACTGCATGTTTGTAGAAACAAATCAATCATTATGACATTCTGACGGCACCCATTCACTGCAGAGGATTCACTAGTAAGAAGTGATAGAATACTACAGTTCTCCCAATCTGTTCCCTTGAAGAAGCACACTCATCTGCATGCTGGATGGCCTGGGGGGAAGAGCATTGTTAGAAAATGTTCACTTTTTATTTATTTATTTTGTGAATTGTACTTTTAAAAGTGTGGAATAGACCTTTGGACTTCTATCTAGTGGAAAGTACAACTGTAGCCTTAAAGTCTACAAAAAAAAAAAATCAAAATTTACCATATTTTCTTGCCTATGCATGTTCCTGGGACCCCATGTATAAACACTGCAAAATGGGCATAGAAATGTGTGTATGCTGTTTTCCTTGCACATATCTGGATTAATAAAAATAAGTTAATATATGCACACCGTACGAATGCTCTTATCTCTGTTTTCATTTCGATATTTTATTCTCATTAATGGAGATAAGCAGTGGTCCAATGGTCCATTGTCTGGTTTGAATAGGTCCAATAATAAGTTTATTGTACAAACACAGCTGCATGCAGGTGTCAATGTCGTATCAAGGCATCTTCACAACAGACAATTGAGCAATATAGGCTTATCTGTTTCCGATAAAAGATGTTTACCTTTTCAAAAAAAAAACTGCTTGAATTTAATTAGATTTAAATTGCCATAAACAATTAAAATGCTATTTAGCCAGTGGAAAAGAATTAAGTCAACTATATTCTAAAACGGGCTGTTTATCTGAGAATTAAACAGTTTTGTTTTTATGGCTATGTTGATATATTTATTGTAAAACATACTGGATGATTTTGGCAACAAAAATGAATGTGGCACAGATTAAGGTGACATTTAGTTTGTATCACATATTTCCTTAACGTCTTTAACTGTGTTAAACGTGGTGTCACATGGGTGGAATATGCATGGGAATGATGAGGTTAAGCTTCAGCGTTGTTAGCTTCATATTATGGTGCGTAATAATCTGCATGTACGCAGAATCTTTCCTGAGGATTTATAAAGGGATTTTTGCACAGGTTCTGGCATAAAATCTAGCTTTTTAGGCATTTGTACACTTCGAGGGTGAAATCTGCGTAAAGTTTTTAAACATAAGGCACCTTATCGTACATGACTAATCTGTGTAATATTTCCAGATGAAAAATAGTTGTCTTCATAATATTTCATAATTTCGTTCTGCCTTTTTTTATTAATGAAAAAGTGGCAGTACACAGAGTACACTGTGAAGTAGTGTGTGCATCTTTGGAGTTGATGGAGTTAATAAAGTTTCACCAGAACTTTAGTTTGATACAACTTTCTCAGAGGACATTTTGCACTTTTCAATCCCTCCACTTTGCCCTATCTGATTCATTTTCCCACTGCGTGTCTCTGATTCTTAGTGAATGTCCTGTTTCAAATTGTAATAAAATGTGAAGAGTGTTTCACATAGAGTTTTCATTGTTTGGCACATGTTGTGCATCAGATGAGCCAGGCTGTCAAATAGAGCACTTAATGGCTTTTTGGTACTTATGGTACATAATGGTACATTTGCTACTTATGGGTGAAAGAATATGCGTGATGCACAGCTGAGAGCTAAATTGTAATCCCTAGTCAATTCATTAGCATTCAGCCATCACCCTCTAACCTGTTTTCTTCCAGCTTTATACAACATAGCTGTCTTTACAAAAGTCTTCTTGATGTCCACGGTGCTAATTTTGGATGTACAATGTGTATAATATTCAAAAAGCACCCCAGGCGATCTGGGACCATAAGTCTATGTCAGAAACTCCAGTATCCCCTGTTCTTCCACTAATTACCAAGAGCCTCATAAATTTTCAACCCGTCATGTCTGGGTGAGTATAAGTCCCAGTGCAATTTTAGATCTTTTTGAACATCCATCTGGCCAAGAAATCCTGCCTACACAATTCTGAAATCTGCTGATAAGATAAGACGCTCCAAATTGTCTGTTTATTCATGCAAGTATGCATGTGTGCATAATATTAATGTGAGAAATTAACTTTTATATTTGCTTCTTTAACTTTTATAAGGCCATAGTGTGTGTGTGTGTGTGTGTGTAAATAAATATATATATATATATATACACAGTATACACATTAGAATATCGCCATAGAAGAAATTATATAATAATAATAATAATAAAAAGACGAATTTTCCCCATGATTTACAGAAGACACTGGCTAAAATATCATAATAGTTCATATACCAAAAAATCATGCCAGTAATGTTTAGAACAAGAATCACACTAAGTTTGTGGTTTGCCAGCAAGTTTTTAATCATTAAAAGGAAAAAAAAGAAACGTAATAGTTGCTTTTTAAATGATATATATTATACTAAGTACATGTCAGTTTTTTTTTTAAATTTTTTTTTTTTTTTTACATAATCCATTCACATTATGCTGGATGACGATGGATGGTATTAGCCATATATGAAGTCAATTAAATCCGTAATAATCCACATTTTACTCACTTTTCTCTTTTATTTGATGTGGTCACCAAAAGGGGAAGTCTCATCTTTGACCCACATGTAATACACATATTATGTCATCTGTTTGTGTCCAGTAGTTTACATTCATGCATTTAGCAGACAATTTTATCTAAAGTGACGTTTATCCAAAGAAACAAGAAAACAATTTATTGTACCAATACACGCTTATTAGGAAGCTATAACAAAGACTAGAAAACAACACTTCTGATTTGATAAATTAAATGAATTAAAATACATGTTTAAATTTTAACCTGAACAGCTGTTATTAATACAATATTATTGATTATATAAATGTAGATTTGTATATTAAAATAATAACATGTAACACAATAAACACTAAAACTGTAAAGTGCACCTGTTAGATGAATCAGCACATTTTTTGCGGCAGAGTCGGTTTTGGCAGTAGTTCTTGGGAGTGTTTTGTTTTTGTTTTGTTTCCAAAGCTGATTTTAGTCAACAAAATAATTAATAGAAGCTACACATTTAACAACACTCACCTCTGACCTCTGACCTCCACTGCAGGTCACTGTAGTTGGCAAAACTGCTTCATGCTGTTTTCCAGTGATAGTGTATTTTAAAATTACTCTGTTTTTTTGGGAGCAGAACGTGGCCTTTTTGTATGGAGTTTAGACTCAACTCAAAATATGGCTGTACAAATAATCGAATGTGATATTCATGCACATCTGATAATCACATTCATATTTCACATTCACATTAATATAATATAGCAATGTTAATACAAAAATCAGCTATTTTATAGTGGCTTCAAATGTGCCCATTGTATTCTGTTATCCCACAAATAGGTGTCCCAAAAGGCAGACCTGAAAATTTCCTTTGGTCTAATTTTAAAGCTGTAACATTGTAGATACCTGGCGAATGCTCTAAAATAAACTAATAGATGTCTGTGTTTTGTAAGAATCTGCATTGCAGCAGTCTACAAACTTTAATCAAGTCTTTTGTAGCCTTTACAAAGATAATAATAATTAAATATAATTATGAATATACTTCAATTAAATTAATTGCAAATAAAGCAAATAAAAATCACAAAAGCACATAAAAAACAGCACAGCTTAAAACAAAGAAAGTCTAAAAATGAGAGCTAATTCAAAATATTAATATATATTGTAATAGTATAAAAAATAATAAAATGAGATTGCATGTGACTCACAGTTGAATCAGTTAAATCTTGTATTAATACAGCACATCTCTTTTGGCGGTTGGCCTGTAATGAACTGTAATTAAAACCTGGTGGACGACTTGCACGTCACGACTAACAACATCCCTTGAACCATATTAGCCTATCGCTTCATAGCTACCACATCAGACACTTCTGAATGATTATATGACCTGGCAATGAGCTAATTCTGTCCAAAAGCTATAGGCAGATTTATTAAAGCAAAATGCTATAGGAACCTACTGTGACATTTCCCATGATTCAGCAGTAAGCTGTCACTCCTCTGGTGTTGTATCATCCACAGTGATGCCATCTGCAACTACTCTGATGAATGCCACCTGAAAGAGCTGCAGTTTTTCTTTTGCAGTACTTTCTCTCCTTTTTTGTACATTTTTCCTGTGAGTGTGCCATCTAGTTGAGAAAAGTTTCTTTGATTATGTTTGGAATGGAATACCAGCTTACCGGATATGCTACTCATTCAAGTTATTTTGCTCATCAAACTTATTTAATCAAAATTAGTTTATTTAAAAAATAATTTCAGGGGTGTGGACTCGAGTCACATGACTTGCGACTCGACTCGAGTCCCAAATTTGATGACTTGCGACTCGACTCAAGATAACTAAGACTTTAGACTTAGACTTTAACAGCAGTGACTCGAGACTTGACTTGGACTGGGTTTTTTCAGCCCCGTTCCCGCGAGGTTATGTCTCACACCCACCCACTTCCGCTATATTTTCATTCTTTGTTCACCTGCTGTCTGCTTAGAATACATTTTTTCCATCATGACTGTTATGACTAAACTTTAGAATTTTACATTTTTGCTACTAAAAGAAAAAGAGATGTGCAAACAAATAAAAGTGTAGCCTGCACAAAAAAAAAATATTTGTTATTTTATTCGTTTTGCCAAGAGTCTTGAATTTGTTGATAGCAAGATGTTAAACGAATTTTGTATCTTAAGACACAAAATGCGTTTAACATTTTGCTTCCAACACATCAGAAAAAAAGTCACAGAGAAAATAGAAATCTACAAAAAATTATATTTCTTATTTTTGATTTTCCTTTTTATGATACAGTTCGTTTAACAAAGTGTTGCGGAGAGAAAAAATGTAGGTTGAACAAAAAAAGCCTATTAGCTATTGGTGTCAGAGAGAAAAATAAATGAATAGGCCTACGACATCTGTCATTTAAAATAGGCAAGAAAAAAAGAAAAAAAAATTGACAAAACAGAAAAAAATTGACAAAACAGAGTTGAACGTCCTTCGAGGACGCATCCCAACTTTGTTCAATTCTTATTCTGCTCTTTATATGATTACTCTTTAGTGTCGTGATCTTTCAGAAATCACAGTAATATGCTGATTTGCTGCTAAATAACTTTTTTTATTATTATTAAAAAAAGAAGAAGAAAACATTGTGCTGCTCATTTTAATCTTTTTTTAAGGTCTTTTTTACATTTGAAGTTAATGTGTCCTTGCCTATTGAAAGTGTTTATATGTTTATTCATTTATTTATATCAGACAAAGCATACAGTTGCAGCTGATATAACATCCGGCGCATGGAAAACATAAGGTCAAATTGAACGTGTCGCATTGTACGATATAGATATTTGATATATTATGCACAATAACATACAGTATCAACCTGACTCTGAGTATTATGTTCGTATGCTGTTCCAAACATAGCCCTTCTGGATTATTTGTCAGATCCTGTGTGAGACAGCACTGAATTAGTTTTCCTTGTCATAGTATGTCCTCTGGGAATTCTCTGAGCTTGCTAACTGGAAGCTCCTGTTTGAAGAGGTTCATTAATTAATTCATTAATCATTTCATTCGCTTTGTAGACCAATTTCACTGGAACTAAAATGGCATTTTACATGTCTACCCTCAGGACATGCCACGGGGGTAAATTGTAGCAGGCGTGTTGTTGTTCTTCTGTTGGTTTTGGATAATTATGAGGTATCGCATATTCGGTTTCAACAGTCTATTCGTGCAAGTTCACACATAGCGTGACACATCTGGGTAATAAAAAACGTCCTGTCAGTTCGTCAGTTTGTGTAGTCATTTAGCAAACAAAATAGTATTTTAGAGAGAATTTGACAAGATTTTGAATATTCAAATAAGTCTCTTCTGTTCACTAAACTGCTTTTATTTGATAAAAATAACAATATTGTGAAATATTATTATAGTTTAGAGTAATTATTATCACAGATGTCTTAAATATATTGTAAAATCTAATTTATTCCTGTGATCAAAGCTGTATTTTCAGCATCATTACCCCAGTCTTCAATGTCACAATCCTTTAGAAATCATTTTAGTATGCTAATTTGGTGCTTAAGAAACATTTCTATGTTTCAAAGTGGAAAAGTGTTCAGACGAGTCAAAATTTAAAATACAGGTTTGGAATTACATTAGGGCGAGTAAGAGAATTGTAATTTCTCCATTTTGCTTTGCCAGTGCCTACGCAAAGACACCACTTCTATGTCAGTTTCACCTAATACACATCGCCATCATATGAGTAAAATCATCATGTTTCATGACTCAAGGGCCCAAATGTCTTTTACACATGCACTCCAGGGAGTTTGGTTATCTGATCCATCCATTTTTTTCTGTCAGTTTAGTTACCACTCGTCTGACCCACAACATGCCATCATGTTAGCTGAAACCCATCAATGTCAAGAATTCAATCACTTCCTCATGCTTAAAGTTGCTCAGTTAAAGAAATAGTTTACTCAAAAATGATTTACCCTCATGTTTGTTTGTTTGTTTCCCTTAACCACAGCTCTAAAATCTCACCATGCCAAGCGAATCTTCTCTCTGTCACGCAAAGCTATCGTATGACAAGCCATGTGAACTGCTTTGTGATGCTTATAGAGTTTTTTCTCCTGTAAAAGCTTTCATTATTCCAGAGAATAACAACAACAACAAAACGAATCAAATGTTTAGAATGACATGAGGATATTCTTTCCCTTTAAGAACAGTATAAAGGTTACAGGTAGTGCACGTACATCAGCAAATTGAAATGGTTATTCTTGGCTGTTTTTTGCACTGTTGGTCAAATAAGCTGATGTCATTCTAGGTGATTAAATGAACAGGTCTGTTATTTTCTCAGACCAAATAAAGCTTTGAAAACAAATGCATAAATAGCTCCTCATTTGTGTGTAGCAGTTCTCAACAGAGGCCTGATAAATGTGTCTTTGTAGTTATTTTTACTTTTCGATTCTTTGCAATCAGAAAATGCAAACCAGATGACAAACTCTTTCTTTTTCTCTCTTTCTTTGGGGTGATTAAAACATATGCACCTCATATCCGTCCATTGTTTGCTTGGTCGAAAAAAACGCTGCTTTCATCTCCCATCCAGGCCAATAGCCAAGTATACACTCAAATTTCTTACACACTGAATTATTTCTGACCCAAATGTCCTAAAAGTTAAAACTCAGGTTTTTTTTTTTTTCTTCTAATGAAAGTAACCACGACTGTCAATTGTTTTCAGTGATTAACAAACTTAAATATATCTTTCTCACATAAAGCTATATAGTACTTGTATAGACTAATTTTTTTCTTTCTTTCTTTCACAGAAAAAATTATATCCCAGTCACTTGGAATGAAATGAGTATGAGTAAATAATGACTTAATAAATCATATGATATTTATACTCTATCCCTCTTTGCATACTTATTAACTGATGAATCATAGTGGAATTGGAAATGCTCCAAATATAATTATTATACACCCATAAGGAATTAAAAATAAAAATAAAGAATCTTACAGAACCCAAAATGTTAACAGTTGTATAGAGTTTATGCTTTGTCCAAATTGCTCCCAATTTAGCATTTTCAGATCCAGTCTTTAAGAGTGACTTTCTGCATTTTCATGTGTAATGAAATCAGATCTGACTGTTCAGACACTGTTCGTATTCAGTGTGTCTCTGTCTTGGTTGCCATAGTGATGACTTAAGAAACAGCAAGATGTCAAAAGACACAAGTGTGCCGTGAACAAATTCAGAAAACCAAGTTTTCATTTGCTATATACTGGCAATCAGGCTACTTGTCCTTAAGTTTTTAGATATAATCTTAATGTCAAATTTCTCTTGCTTCATATGATTAGTATGTATTATAGTGTTATTTTTGAGTCCCGCAGCTAAGGTTAATAGACTAATTATTAGATTTAGATTAATAGTGTTTTTCTTGCCAGTGATATGCCTGAAGGTTGACCTTATCTCGTCATGTTTCTGTGTCTAGCTATTTTGAATGTGATCCTTACTAGTTTAGTGTTCTTCCTAGAGGTCATCAGCCAGGCTGGTTGTGATGCTAAAAAAATGGTGTAAAGGAACAAATGGCTCACATATAGTTGTCTCTGCATATTAAGCAACAATATGATGACATGCATCACCTCTGAGGCATGTGTGAGGTCTAATTCATGCACTGGCACGACCTTATGCGTCACAGGATCATACAGCTATGTAGCCATGTACACACATAGGATATATCAAGTTGACATACCATCTATTAGCATTAGCTCACGTTAACCCATAAAATAAGACCTAGGGCTGCCGAAGGTAATGTGTTGACTTTTGAGATTAATTAAGTTAACACCGCTAAGTGTGTTTACACATTTACCTAATTTGACATAAAAAACCCTGCATTATTCTTCAAAGTAGGCTTAAGCATGCTTTATTCTATAAAGCCCTCTAAACTGCTTTATAAACCTGATCCAAATGAAACATTTACCAAACATAAAGTCATTTAAAATCTTGGTACTTTGCAGTTTAATTATCACTTAAGCTCAACAAGAAATACCACCTGAGTCATGCACATGAAGACCAGGAATGCACGTTTAGAAAGCAAATAGGGTTGGTTGGGATTTCATATTGATTTTGCAGTGCCTTATGTTTTAATAATAATAATAATAAAAATAATAATATTCTTAAAGATATTTTGTTGTGGTTTTATTTGTTTGTTTGTAGCAAATTTTACTAATTATTATCATTATTTTTATTTAATTTTGACATTTAGTTGTATTTACTGATGCAATCAAATCATGTTAATTCTCATTTGTTTAATTAATACAATTTTAATCTGTTGATAGGGGTGATTTGTCCAGTTAAACTGTAGCATATACTGTTAGCTGCTCTCATTATATTTGTAATAAACAGCGTGTTTCATAATATAGAGGTCTCTTCACAGTTCTAATGAGGCCTAGTCCAGATGTGACAGCCACAAATTGCTCCAGGATAGCACCAGGGTACAGCCACGTGCCCCTCGGTTGCCGGGCGACAGTGTCAGACAAAAAGAAGTGCGGAGCAAGGGCTCCAGTGGGGCACACGCAGGGATGTCAGCTACAATCTCCTGTTGTGAAAGATCCTGAGTTGGATGTTTTAGCATGCTACTTCCCTCTTTCACAAGAACATCACACATTTTAAATGACCTATTACTTTTACTTATCAACACCCACTACTTTATACCAGCCACTTTTTTCAACTACCTTTTGTGTGCTGAGTATTATATTTCTGTATGTGAGATTCAGTGTATGAGAATTACATCTGTCTGTCTGTCTACAGTGTCTGTCTACAATGTCTGTCTGTCTGTATGTCTGTCTACAGCATCTGTCTGTCTGCCTGTCTACTCTGTCTGTCTGTCTGTCTACTCTGTCTGTCTGTATGTCTGTCTACAGCATCTGTCTGTCTGCCTGTCTACTCTGTCTGTCTGTCTGTCTGTCTGTCTGTCTGTATGTCTGTCTACAGCATCTATCTCCCTGTCCGTCTACTCTGTCTGTCTGTCTGTCTGTCTACAGCGTCTGTCTGTCTGTCTGTCTACTCTGTCTGTCTGTATGTCTGTCTACAGCATCTGTCTGTCTGCCTGTCTACTCTGTC
>JAUMHE010000042.1:15898674-15912134 GCA_032359235.1 Enteromius mattozi
TAAACACTTGAAATATATCAGTCTGTGTGGAATGAATGTATACATTATACAAGTTTCACTTCCTGAATGGAATTAGTAAAATAAATCAACTTTTTGAAGATATTCTAATTATATGACCAGCACCTGTGTGTATATATATATATATACACACAAGCTTTTGGTCAATGAAAGAGTGAAAGGATACCTTCAAAAAAAATTAAGAAAACTTTTTTTTTTCTTTTTTTTAAGATTAAAATAGATTAGATGCTTATCAAGGCTGCATTTAATTGATTAAAAAGCAAAAACGGTAAACCATGATACTTTTTTACTCTGATAAATAGCAAGATGGGACAAGCTAAAATCACCATTTTAACTGAGGACACAGACTTTTAATATAGCATTTAATATGTTAAAATCATGAATCAATGAACAAACAAACAAATGAATGGACTTGTGCCTGCAATGCTTTAGAAATGTCACATGACACCAGAGTATGCTGTTTTTGTGGAAAGCAGCAATTATGTAAAATTTCTAAACTGTTCTCATGTTGTAAAAGTTAGGGTTCAAGTACTACTTAACTAAACATTTTGTATTAGCTCATTTCATGCATTTTACATTTCTTCATTTAGCTGTGATTGTTCAGAGACTACAGACGCACTGATAGAGCAGTCCTGGTCAATTAGCACTGCAGATTTTAGCAAGACACTTAAATCTAGATGAACTGTCCTCACAATTAGTGTGCTGTGCATCGCTTTGGATGAAAAGTGTCTGATAAATGGCATGTAAGTAACAAGATGTTCAAGCTCAAGTGGACTGTTAACTAACTCAGCGGTGGAGTTATGAGTCATAATGATGCCTGGAGAAAGAATTTTAGTGGATTGTCTTTCCCTGTTAGATACAGTATCTGTCCACAGCGTTGCAATTGGCTGCAGTTTGCCAGCCTATGAATGTTTTCAATTAATTTTTCCATTATACGACATTATACTTTCTCCCTCCTTCGAAATGACTGTAATATTCACGCTCCTGTCCATTTAAAAGACTGGAATTAAGAAATAGTTCTGCATGCACAGAGGGGTTTTATTTTTTTCATCGATCCCATCCATCTGTCAGCGGCTGGGGAGATGAAGAACTATTTTACCACCGGTGGTCAGCGCACTAATGTTGGGCTGTGGTCAGTATCCTCAGGTCAGATCGCTGCATTTGACCGATGATGTCCAGGATGATGTGCTGTCACAGTTAGACGGCAGCTTGTCAGTCATGGCTAAAATTTGACAGGAAGATTTTAATGCATGCCAATGGCAAGATGAATTCAAAAGAGATGAATTATGGTGGCAAACATAACACAGGGCAAAATACATTACATCTGTAATAATGACAGTTTGTTTGTTTTGAATTAGGTCAGAAAGAAACCAAAAAAAAAAAAAAAAGACACAGCTCTTGGGTTGAAGAGTGAAGCCCATCAGTCTAGGAAGAAAACATCACAGATGATTTATTTAGTATCACAGTTGCTTTTAGATATGAGAAGTTGGCCCAATACAAGTGTTCTTTGTGGTTGCAGAGCGTTTCTAAGTGATAACTAAGGTTATCTGGATGGTTGCTAGGACATTGCTACAGTAGGTGGTTGCTGGGACATTGCTAGATGTTTAGTAAGTGATTACTAAGGTGTTCTGGGTGGTTGATATGGCATTGCTAGGTGGACATTACTACTGTATTACTACTTTACTTGGGTGTTCTGGGTGGTTGCTAGGTTATTGTGGGTTGTTGCTATGATGTTCTGTGTGGATGCTTACAGTACAGTAGGTCATTGCTAAGGTGTTCTGGGTGGTTACTAGGACTTTGCTAGATGTTTACTAGGGTGTTCTTTATGATATGTGTTCTTAATTACTCACCCTCATGTCGTTCCAAGCCTGTAAGACCTTTGTTCATCTTCAGAACACAAATTAAGATATTTTTATGAGATCAGAGAGCCATCAGACCCTCCATAGAAAGCAATACAACTGGAATGATCCTAGATCCATATTTTTTTGCACAAAGAAAACAAAAATAAAATCATTTAAATCTACCATTCTTCTCCTGTGACTTACATCTTCTGCCATTTTAGAGAGTATCCCAACGCACCGCATTTGCAAGCTTTAACGTATTTAATGTAGTAAATCATAATGTTGCACTATTTCTGTAAGGGGTAGGTTTAGGAGTGGGTTAGGTGTGGTTATTCGTATGAATTATCTTGTAAAATATGTAAAAATTACCATGAGATCGGTGTAAAAAGTCCACACATTGCATTTAAATAAACACGCATTTTGATTGGTAATGGCAGTCAAATGTCATTTCATGACAACAGACACAACACGACACTATCATTATTTTTAACTTTAAAACTTAAAAATAGGTTGTGATAAGGTGCTTGCACAAATGACCTATAGAGCTGTTTTTGTTTAATGAACAAATTAATGAGTGAGCATAAGTACCTCACAAAATTGGCTAGTGATTTTACAGCATTTCCCAGCTGTTTTTTACCTGCATTTGACGGGTTTGAGGATGTTAATTTCAAACCCTGTTAGCAAATTTCTTAAGAAACTGCACATTTTTGAGCACAAAAACACTATATTTAAGCAACAGAAATAGAAAGAACCACTAATTAAATCCTACCACATGAACTCCAGACATCAAATTACAAATGAACAACTCTTACAAATTAAAGGAGAATATCTAAAAATAAGTGCAGAATTTAAAAAAATCATTGAAAAAAATAAAATAAAATAAACACTGTTGTTGCTAAATGTCAGCAGCAAACATTGACGCTATCAGAAGAGAAGCAGATATGCTGATAAATATATGCATATCTTGTTACAACTTCAGATGGTCGGTTTAAAAAAGATAAGAAAAAAAAAACAAATGTGTCCTAGAGAGACTGGGTTCCAAGATGAAGTCCATTAAATTATAGTTGTTGCCATCTGGCAAAAACTTGGCTGCAGGAACTACAAAAAACATATTAAACTTCCAGCAGAGAAAAGCAGATGAATCAAAAGTAAAGGTTTCACAAACACAAAATACACAGAAAAATTAAAAAGCACCATGAACCCTCAGAACATATTACTCCTACTTAGTTTTTGTGCATTTGACCAGTTACACAATTTGTCTGCAGAGTGTTGACTGTATATTGAGTATTTCCTTTAATGATGCCATAAATTATACAGTGTTTATCAGTAGTGGGCCACTGACAGTTATCACAGGCTTTATCATCATTAAATCTAATTCACATGAGAAAGGGTATCACATTTACATTCAAATGACAATTAATCTACACAGAACTCCAGCCAAACTTCAGACTGTAGCTGGAAACTCCTGAGGTCACCTGCATTCGGGCAGATGTTTGGCTGATGTCACCACGCTATCCGAATCAAGTCCAGCAGATGTATTTTGTCAAACCAACTTCATAAATTCTAAATTGCATAAGTTTGCGTTGTAAAATAGTTGTATAGCATGTTTTATAATGTGCTTTCTGCAGCTTCGTGCTGCTCACGTGGGCCGCGTGAATTGTGTGACCCGTGAGACAAGTATGCGCCATGAAATCAGTATGTGCGAAACAGGCCTTATCCTTCATTTATATTTCAATGAATTCCCAGTTTATTAACTTTAGCATTCACATTCTTCACATTTTGACAGCATCCTCATAAAATGTGATTAGCCGCCTATTATTGAAAAGTTTAGGCCTATATGTGATTTGAAACACAGTGACAGTGGAATGCAGTCATGCAAGAACGCATCCTGGGCATCACAGTTGTTTATTTTCCCAGCATTGCCTTCAAGTTGTTATAGCATTCGGCAAAATACCCTAACATGTTGTTGCATGCCGTGTGCGTAACATCATTGCTATATAGCCACCGATGCATGGCATTTCTACTTTGTACAGAGTCGGTTAAAGAACACGCCTTGAGGGATTTGATCCCCACATTGTTAAGCAAGTACAATGCGAGTTCTGCGCCGTTTGCCTGTCAGTGTGATTGGAATGGCTTCACAGAGGGGAAAAGAACAGAATGACACTGATATTCAGGGAATTCATTTGCATATTATGAGTCTTTGATAACAGAACCTGCATTTCCCCCTCAGCTGTAAGACGAAGGAGCCAAACTTTAAATGAATTGGCTGATGATACGGAAGACTTAGGCGGAAGCAGGAGGAAAAACTATTCCACATTTTTACATATTCCAGGTTTAGGGGATGTCAACATTAGTTCCACATTAGGCAGAAGCATATTTTTTTTTTCTCCCTTTTTTTATGCAGAAGGAGGGCGGTCAGTGCACAGGGTCCAGGAGCGTTCCTGGAGCGGACATGAATTAAGTGACTTGCTTAAGGGAGAAGCAGTCGTCGTGAGAGGAATTGCCTCTAGCAGGATTTGCATTCCCTGGGCATTCCCAATTAAACTGCAGTTCTTAAGCCATACATGCCAGGCAGATGGCTGTTACTGTTGTTACGTCAGATATAAAGCATGATATATCCCCCTAAAATGCTGATAAAAATGACAATTATTAGCTCGAAATATATAGCTTGAGTTAATCGAAACACAGTATCCCCAGAAAGGATATTAACATTTCACGCACCTTTATTATGAATGACCATTATCTTTAGTCTCCAGGGACAGTTATGATATACCATATTTTAGTTTTTTTTTTTTTTTAATAACCACAGTGAATCACCTTTCGTTGAATCTCAGCAACACAAGCAGCACAAATACTGTGGGTGGTAAGCCACAAGAAAAAAGACAAAGGTTCACATTTGTTAAGAAAACAAGAAGATATGGCCAAGTGTATTTGCATTTCCTAGAGGAAATGGCGGTGTTAGCGGGGCAGCAAACAAACAGCACTAAAGATTTAGGTAGGTTTAGGTTACAGGCTTTGAGTCTTTGTAAATAAAATGCTGCGTGAAATTGTTTTGTTTTCCGTTGGCTGCAAGACTGCTATGCAGGCGGCTATAAATGGGGCTGTATGCCTATGTATATAAATATATGCAAAGAAGACTAATTCCTCAGTATCCAAATATCTGGTTGCTGCTATTGCACATTTTTAATAAATAAGTTTATTTAATGTAAAGAAAAACTCATGATGCTATATTTCATTTTATTTTAAATGATTAAAAACTTCTTGTTAACATACCTATGGGCAAAACGTGGTTTGAAAATGGAAATGATTGGTAAATATTTTAAATTATGGTTAAAGGAATAGTTCACCTATAAATGAAAATTCTGTCATCGTTTACTCAGGTTCAAGTAGTTCTAAACCTGTATGAATTTCTTTGTTCTGTCGAACACAAAGGAAGATATTTTGAATAAAGTTTGTAACCAGGCTGTTTTGGGTCACCATTGATTCCCATAGTACATACTACTATAGAATTCAATGGTGACCCAAAACAGCCTGGTTACAAACTATGAAATATCTTCCTTTGCGTTCAGCAGAACAAAGACATTTATACAGATTTGAAGCTACATTTCTAGGGCTATGATGTATAAAACTGTGGCAAAAAAACAACAAAACTTTTTTTTTTTTTTTTTTCTTTGGTGGGTGGTGGAAAGCATCCGTTAGTGATTAATTGTCCAAAAGAAAAGATTAGAGTAAGCAGTTGATAGTTCAAACTTGGTTAGCAGCACACACATTTAAGATTTTATTTATTTTGTTTTATTTTTTTCTGAAAGGAGGAACTGCAGAGAACAGCGTTTGATTTACGAATGCAAACATACAGTGAATTGTAGCATGTTGATGCACAGATGGTATAAATGGTGTATAGAAGCTAGAGAATGCTTGCAGAATCTATGCAGGACTGCAAAATTGGTGAATAGCAACCATATAAGCTTGTTGGTTGATTGTGCAGTGTGTGCAAGTGTATAAAACCAGTTTGTTTTCTTAAATTGCTATATTAAGTCTATATAGGCTACATGTATTTGAATGAATACATGCACTCTTTTTTTTTTTTTTTTGTGATGTTTTTTTGATTTTTTTTAAATATATCTTAGTCATAAAATAGAATTTCTGAGCAACTACAGCAAAAAGAAAATCGGTCAAAGATAATATGTCAGTGCTTATTTGTGTGCTTTAGAGAATACAGAAGAACAAACTGGTCTTCAAAGAAAACTGTAAAACTTCTCGGTGGTAGCCTAATAATAAATGCATGCTTTGAGAGACTTTTAAAGATCATGACTGCTCTCTGTAAAGCACAGCAGTTCATTTTAGTATCTAACATAAAGTCTAATTTGCTCTTTTACAGTAGTACCAGAAAAACAAGATAAGTACAGGGCAAAACTTAAAGATCGTGGACTCTCATGATCAAACTGAAACTTTGATGTTATTAGTATTGACCGGGTTTAGATTACTCTAAACCTCCGAGGAGCTATGTGTTGAATGATGCAGTATCTGAGGGGAGGTTGGGTTTGTGGTAAACAAAGTATTCGTAAAACCTTCACAGTGGCATTACATCCCTCTAAATGAACAGAAAATGTTTTCTCTTTTTTTATTTTTTGACATTGGTGTATTATAGTCTGAGCAAAGCAATAACTATGCACTGAAGACGCTTGTCTACCTTCCGTGAAATCTCGATTATTTGGGGCAAGCATGGTAAACCACTGTGCACACACTCAGCAATTCTCTCCCTTGAGATCTTTTTGTCACTTACCTCTCAGGATGCTCGACATCAATAAACATGTCTCTTTCACTCAGCACACTGTCGCTTGTATTTGCAAGCCAAGCCCTTCTACCACTGTGAAGCGGTGGGATCCATCACAAAAATATGAGTCACCCCCTCCACCACCGCTCCATAGTCCTGACACCAACAAAACAGCCTCAAAATCTCATATCAAACACCAACTTTTGAACTCTAGCGTGCTTTGTCTTGGCAAACTGGAGTTTAGCATTCAGTAAGCACTAGCGTGGCATGACTAAACGTTATCATGGTTTGTCTTTGCGCTAACACGGCAATAAACAGATTGTGGCCACATATCAATATCGCTTATCTCAAAACAAAAATGGATTAAAGCACAACATTATACACTGCAGGTCTGTGTGGACTTACAGGGAAGGTAAATCTAAAAATGTAATTCTTTCATTATTTACTCACTTGGGTTATAATGGTATTATTTATTTATTTTGTTGTGGAACATAAAATAATAGATTTTGAATGATAATAATGCAACTAAATTAAAATTAAATTCATTAAAAAAATCGGAATTGGTGAGGATCTGATGTCATTCAATGCCTATTAGGTTTTTTGTGTCATACTATTTTAATTTATTGGTGACACTTTGCAATAAGGTTTGTTAGTTAACAGCATTAATTAAAATGAACTAAGATTGAACAATACTTCTACAGCATTTATTAATCTTGGTTCATGTTAGTTTTAGCATTTACTAATGCATTATTAAAAATCACAGTTTGTTTTAACGTTAGTTAATGCACTGTGAATTAACATGAACTAACACTGAATGTATTTTTATCAACATTAACAAAGATTAATAAATACATTTTATTTTAATTATTTATTTATTTATGTTTCTACAGGTGTAGCAAGGTTGAGTATTAAATATTGACAAGTTAGGTTTAAGTGAATTATTTCTTTAATCTCAAGGCTTCTTAACCTTAAGATTCAAAAGGTTTTACTTATGCCTACTTTAGTTCCAATAGACCCATGCTTTTTCAAAAACCAAATAAATAAAAAAAAATAGTGATCATTTTCAAATCTTCTTTAAACTCATTTTACCTTTGCGGCTGTGTAAATCTCTAGATCTTCTGTATGCATGAGGTAAACTTCTCCTTTAATAAGTCTGCCCTCATTCTGCAGGTAATTGGCTTTGATTTAACATTTCCTACATTAATAATAGCTGTCACACTTTGGTGCAGATACACAGTAACTCACTCCGTTCATGCACAGCTAATTAGTACCGAGATCAATCACAGGATAATAGAGTAGACCTTTTCGAATATAAATATACCAAATACCTAGCATGTGCTTACGATTGTGACTGGTTGGACAGACAGACACAAACAGATCTGAAAATGAAAGAAACTGCATCAATTAAAGCGTCACAACTTGCACTTATATGCTTTTCCCTGAGGAAGTCTCTAAAGTAGAGTTGATAGCATGACCAAAGCTGTCAGGTGCCGTGAATCAATTATGGCCACATGTGTACCCTCAAGACCCCTTTTCTTTTACAATAGAGGTGGAGGAGAAATGGCTCCTTTCGCTTTTAGCTTTTAATGAAATAATTGTACCTGCTGAGTAGTTTTCACTTAAACTAATTGCTTTTCTGCTGTTATGGCTGAATGTAACGGCGGCGTAAGGGTAGTCGACGCTTGCAGCTGTAATTGTAACCCAGTGTCCAAGACTTTCTTTCAGTAGATGTGGAGAATGTAGAGAATACCCCGTAGATTTATGCATTATAAAGTAGAACAGGCAAGTGACATGTGGAAGTGTGTGTCTTGTGTCTTGACTACTATGTCAGTACAGCTGCAAGAAATAGCAGCATGTTTCTTCAACAGTATGTGCATGAATGAATGAATAACGGTAATAGAGTTTATTTCTCACAGTTCAGACTTTTTATAAACTATTTATATAAATATAAAATTGCATTTATTTTAATTAGTTATTTATAGAATTCTGCACTTCTGACCTTTTTTTATTCTTTTATATTTTGCAATGCAGTTTTTTTTCAGTTTACTATTCAGAAATAGTGCTAAAGATTTTTTGGGTGGGTTTAACAATCTGTTAATATATTACTATCCACAAATGTTTAATGGCAGTGCATATTAAAGTATAAAAGCCTGTACTAGCATGTTTAAACTTGAAATAACTTGCTAAGCAAGATTCTGAACTGTGGTTTTTCCATGACAAAAACTGACTTAAAAGACAGAACTGACCATAAAGTAAAAACCATTTATGCTAATTATCTGCCACACTCCTGAAAATACAATACATTCTTGCATCATAAAAGCATAAACTCTATTTGCCTACTACATGCTCAGGACTGATGAATTATTTGGGAATACATATTTTATTGTGATTATTTACATCAGCACATTGTTGAATTGCTGCTGCAATCATTTCATACAAGCATTAAGCTTCTAGAGGTTGCATTTGAATTTTCCATTTGACATAGAACACACAGTGCATTGCTTTTATATATATCCCCAAGTGGAGCAGTGAAATTAATGCGTGCATATATCCTCAAGCTTCTCCCCGATTGGAGCAGAACTCGTGGTATCAATTAGATGGTGAATTATATTGGCACTAGGTTACATCAGCCATCATCCACTGGCTCGTCTTTGCTTCGTCTGACAGGCTTGACATTGATATTCACAACGAGCTGTGGTCACTCGGATCCTGGCTGGGGAATTAATGCAAAAAGTTGCAGAAATGTGCGCTTGTCAAAGTTTGGCATCAAAGTGCCCTTGAAGTGGTACATCATACAAGGTCAACAGAGGTCAACAAAGCCTCGCGCGCACACACACACAGACTGATCTAGCTACCACTGTCTCGTCTCGTACGTGTTTATCCCCCGTGTAGAAGCACCAGCGTCCGAAAATGACCCCTGTCAGAGAGTTCAGGTCGTCGCAGCGTGACTTTTTCGTCTCCCAAAGCACCTGGAGGTTTTGAGAAAGGTCACCTAAAGTCTGAATGACATGAATAATTCAAGTTGTGTTCCAAATTTACTGCACTAATAAATTTCAAGAAATCACTTGCCATTCGGTCTATTAGGCAGAGCTCACCCGACTGTCTCGGACAGCATCAGATTTTCAAGCCTCAATGACTCATTGATTTCGAATTACAGGGCATGTTCATTGTCTGGGTGAAGCAATGATCTGATAAGACTGATCCACTTACATCACCCAGCTGACATCAAGACGAGCCTTTTGAATTTTTCAAAGTGAATATCTCATGAATAGGGTGCTCTGTTCACAGGAAATTCCAGTATGGCACCAAAAAGATCTTAGAGTGGTTACCAAAAATGTGACATGACGCTGACAGTGTTTACAGTAGTTTTCCAATTGGACTGGTCACCACATCAGTTGAAGGCTGAAAATAGGATGCGAGTAATGAGATAAAAATGTGCTGCGGAAAACAGTTTTGTCCTTTGATTTTGAAGCGCACAAAACTTTAATTCAAAGTCACCTGCTTTGATGTGTACAAATCATCTATGCTGAAATTTGAATAGCATCTGTAGTTGAAACTTTTAAGTGTGTGTATATGTACACTCACGCACACACACACACACACACACAGAGTAAAAACAGTAGTATTTAAAAAAAAAAAAAAAGCATCATTACTACAGTCTGCAGTGTCACATTGGACAGAATTGATTGATTGATTGATTAAACATGTTTTTTTTAGAAGCTGTGATGAAAATGGTGTTAATGTAGGCTAAACTGCTGTCGCATCCCAAATTAAAGTTTTAGTTTACATAATAAATGTATGTATGCTGTGTACATTTGTTATTTATACATAAATACAAACACATGCATGTATTGTATATAAGAAAAATATGTTATGTTTCTATAGTAAATATATTTATATAAAATATAAGAATATAAATGTATGTACATGTAAATATTTTCCAAAATATCTGTATACTGCATGTGTGCTTATTTATAGAATAAATATACACTGTACAAAAAGTTTAAATATTTATAAGTGTTTTTAGCATGTTGCCAGGGTTTTCTAGTTGGGTAATAGGCTTTTCTGAGATCCGGCACAAGCCTCTGATATATTCCAGTCTCAGAAAGCTCAAATCCCTCCTTCGATGCAAGTCTAAAGGATTTTTCCCCTAGTTTATTTGTCCACCAAACCAAAAGTATAAGCAAAGTAATAGCACACGTCCGTACCGCAAAATAGTTCAGGGGAAATTACATGTCCCTAACCTCAATTATGAGCAGTGGTAATTGTGACGCGTGCCATAGCAAGCCCCACTTATTAAACACCACTTAATGCGCATCTCCCCATTAGCTCAAATTATCATATTGCGTTACAGTGTGATTATGCAAACACATCACATGCAGTTCAAATAACACTCAGGTTTTCTCTGGAGCTCTGGATCGGAGCCAGTGTTTTTCACTGCTTTGGTACCACCACATCCTGCCTGAGACCTAAACACTGTCATAAAACAAGCTGCAGGCCTGATTTCAGATGCGTTGAAACCTTACGAGAGACGGCTCCAGAACAGCCCAACAGCCTGGTTTGTGTGCATTCTCACTGCTCCAGGGGTGAACTCTTGTTTTCTGATTGTTTAAGGCTTAGCGAGGGTCTGTAGACCATCAGCACTCCGTAGCTGCCAAGCCTGGTCTGTTTTTAGTTTCAGACTTTAGCCCTGAGTTACGGTTCGCACTCAGAATATATATACGATCAGTGAGTAGCATAAAGGAGAAAGGGTCTGGAAGTCATCCACACACAATGAGCTTTTTGGTCGAGTGTGAGCATCTGATACTAATTTCAGAGCTAGATTGTGTATGGTGCTGCATGCATGGCTGGGAAAACATTCACAAGATGTGATACACACAAAGCATGCATGTATTACTCCAAAGGTAACCGGTTCCGGTCAAAACAGCGCCTCATTAAACTGAATAATACGCTTAGCTGGTAGGTTTATGCTGTTTGAAGTTGTTTCGGTTGCAATAGAAGTAAAACTACTTATAAATGGGACCACTGAAGGTGTGTGGCTCCTATTGTGTCTGCTGATTTTATTATTATTCTTCTGCCAGTCAATAAAAGGGTAGGAAGATTTGAATCCACTGTTGGGGAATAAATCTCAAACTCTGTAGCACCACAAACTGAAAAATGTCACATTTATGTGCTTATAACTCTTTGTCTATAGATTTCAAACTTTTATTTGGATTCTAACTCAAACTCACACTTGGTTTCAAGTAGTTGAAAAATAGATTGGCCACCAGAATAGATTTATGTATTTATTTTTTTTCAAGAATGTCTCATTCTCAGATGATCGTCAGATGATTCAACACAAAAATAAATAAACAGAATTAATATATTTTTTGACATCAACGGTGACAGCACAAAAACCGGAAGTGAGTGTACAGTACCTTTGTAATGTGTTTTGGTGCCTTGATATGCAAGGTAAAGCAAGTCATTGCCACCAGTTCCTGAGGGTACCCAGATATATTCATGATATAATTTGATGACTTTTTGGATAAACAAACAAACAATAATACATACATACAACTTAAAATTCAGCAATATAGCCAATTACCTTGCCTTGCGCATACCTCTTTGCCATTTTGGATTTTGTTAAATGAACTGCTGGATTTTTATCACTAATAACTTCACTTCACTTTACATAATATTTATGGTTCATCGAGAAAAAAAAAAAAACATTACGGAAAAAAAAAATATATATATATATATATATATATATATATATGTGTGTGTGTGTGTGTGTATAATTTTCTTTTCATGAACAGTAAATATAGATTTGGAATTGGAATTCTAAATAAATAGTTACATAGACACTTAAAATAATGCTGGTACCAACCCTCATGTTATGTTTTTGGTTTGTTGTTCTGTAAATGGGGACACATGTTCTTGACTATATTATTTATAAAATAAGATTAAAAGCCTAGACCCTAGCCAAAGTATGACTTAAATGATCCATTGCAAATTATTTTTTGCCAGTTCAGTTTAGCTCAGGACTAGCCTGTCTGGAAATCATGCAGTTATTGTCCTACAAACCTTTGAGCTCTGCTTAAATTATAAATCATTTGGCTTTTTTTTTTCTTCTGGGACAATAACATCCTGACTTCCATGCTATTTATGTCACAGAACTTCTAGAATTACTCTGTCCCAGCAGTTGGACAGAACAGAAGAAATCCAGCAGTAGTCGAGCTCTCTTATGATTCCCTGTTGTCTTCATCGTGACCTAAACTCGTTATTTTGAGGAACCCAGAAATGATGCAATAGTGCAAGTATAAAACCGGTCCATTTTCAACCCATCAGTCCAAGCTCATCTATGTCACACATGATCTTTTAAGAATGCCTGTGTGTTTATAAGGAACTATGGAGCGTAATCTGTGACAGCTAGCTTCAGGTTTGGAAAGATCTTGTAAATCTTAAAATAAACGGAAGACCTTGTCCCATATCCTTGCAGCTTGTGGGATAAGTGGGCTGGTGTCAGCGGTGCGTTTATAGCAGTCGTCTGCAGGGGATCGTGTTCCTCACTCATTTATCAATGTAGAATTCACTCACGGCACAAACGCTTTGACTTGTGTTTATCCGTTCAGAAATGAAGCAGCATGGGATGGAATGAGTTGCTACCATCCGAAAACCATCTGCTCCAAAACAAACTTGGAAACTCTTGTCTCACGCAAAGATATGAAAAGAGGACACAAACATGTCCTCGGTACAATATGCAAAAATTTGACACACCACTGTGGAATAATCAAGATGTTTGTTGTATGCATATATATATATATATATATATATATATATTTATATAT
>JAUMHE010000042.1:15912234-15922581 GCA_032359235.1 Enteromius mattozi
TGAGAAATGCATTAACTGTTGTGCAAATGTAAGTACTGTTGTGAGAAATGCACCAAAGCGACTGAGAAAAACTGTAACAAACAAAAAAATGATAAAAGGTTCCTCCAGGTTTTTTGTACCAATGTAATAAAATCATAATGAATGCAAAATCCAGGGTCAATAACTAAGTATAATTTTGAAGTCATATATAATTATGTCATTCAGTTCCAATTATGATTATATGACAAACACAGGCATGTGCAGTCTCTTAAATATGAATGAATTAATTAAATATTTGATTATACAGTATTGCATATTATATAATATTTTATATAAATATATATAAAATTTAATACCAGTGGAGCATAGTTTTCTTTTGTTTTTGTTTTTTAAGTGAAAAGTTCCTCTCTGTGTTTCTGTTTTATGTTAGCGTGTAAAACCCCTGAGTAAGAATGGATATACGCAGAGAAGTATAGGCTAAATCTGATTTGTCTCTTAGAACAGAACTCAACTATTTCCAATGAAAAATGGCCAGCCTGAAGAACTTCAAAATCTTATTTTAAATGATGAACCAGTGCAGGTTGAATGAGGACAGCTGCTAAAACGGCTGGAAGAAACTTAAAAGAGACATTGTCTTTTTATCATCATTTGTTTCTAGAGTGCTGAGTGAGCTTATATGAGCTGTCCTACATCCAGTGAGCGATACAGATGACAGAATCAGCAGTGGTAGGGGGTGGGATTCACAGGTGACAGGTGACTGCTAACCTGTCCCAGAGAAGATATTTCAGTGAGCTTCCGAACCGACATTCATTTTCACAGTTAGACTGTCAAGTGTGTAGACCTAGATGATGACGACTGATAAAAAAAGAAAGACACAGAGAGTATAAAACAGCATTAGTAAGAGTACAGTCATTTATTTAAAAGGCAGAAGGTAAGGAGAGGTGAATGACTGCATCCCAAAAACAATTTTTTATTTTAAAATTGCATCTAACTTCCACAAAATGTATTGAAAATATTAAATAATAATTAAATAATAATATAAAATGAAATCTGAATATATGGAATGAAACGTGAATATATGGAATGAAAGTCTGAATATATAAAATAAAAGTCTGAATATATGGAATGAAAGTCTAAATATATAAAATAAAACGTGAATATAGGGAATGAAAGTCTGAATATATAAAATGAAACGTGAATATATGGAATGAAACGTGAATATATGGAATGAAAGTTTGAATATATAAAATGAACGTTTGAAAATTAATGTCTGAATATATCGAATGAAGGTCTGAATATATAAAATGAAAGTCTGATTTGGTTGACCAATAGGCTACAAGCGGCATGTCATGACCGCCCACAAGTGGAAAACAAAATTTCCAGTCATTTATCCATTTTCTACCCGTAAACCAAAAGACGAAATCCAGCCAAAATCTCGTTGTTTTTTTTCCCTCGTTTTTTTGAACAAACGAAAAAACTACCATTTTCTTGTTTCTACATATTTCATTTCAAATTGAAAAACAAATCATCACAATGTACACGGACCGATGATGACATAGACTTTCATTCCATATATTCAGACTTTCATTTTATATATTCAGACTTTCATTCCATATATTCAGACTTTCATTTTATATATTCAGACTTTCATTCCATATATTCAGACTTTCATTCCATATATTCAGACTTTCTTTTATATATTAAGACTTTCATTCCGTATATTCAGACTTTCATTTTATGTATTCAGACTTTCATTCTATATATTCAGACTTTCATTTTATATATTCAGACTTTCATTCCATTCGTTCAGACTTTCATTCCATATGTTCATGTTTCACTCAATTCCATATTCTCAAATTTTCCTGAACGGCATGCATGATAACAATAAATAAATGCATTACTGGTAGAATATCTTACTTGTTGGCAATGCAATTTATGGGCCATTACAAACTCATATTAAAGCTTTTTGTAAACTGTAGTCTTACCACCAGGGGTTCATGAAAATTCTTGTTTGCTGATATAGATACTGTGAGCTTATCCTGACTTCATGTGTAAATAAGTCACTGTTTGTTCACAGGCGCTCCTAGTAGTTAATATTCTATGTGCTGCGCATTGAAATTTGCCATTCTCCCCAACGTCATCTTTTTTTCAGTGAGCTGCTTGTGCGCAGAAAGCTTGCCTCTCATTAACCATGGAAAGAGAGCTTCATTGATGCTGACTGCAGTCATCTTTACACATTCACAAACAGACCCAATGCTGAATGCAAAGGTTGCAGCAAACCGAAGTCCTGGTCAAAGGCCCAGAGTGTGATTTCAGGCGATTTAGTTGAAAATGATGCATGAATAGCCGGCTGAAATGTAATTAATATGTGAAACTCATGCATCATTTATACAGAGCTACGACAGAGATGTTTACAGATACACTGCATAAAGAAATGTCTGAAAAATGCATACTTGACACCTCGGTAGAGAGGTTAGTCTGCAGATTCATTTCAATACGTGTATATACAATATCTGAAAGACACCACTATAGTAAAAATTCTACTAACTTAACCTGTTAGCTAGAACTTTTTTTTAAAATGAAGCCTAACCCTAACCCCATCTATGTGCCAGAGCATGCTGATGCATCACGTAGCGGATGTTGTAAATGAGTTCAGGTTGGTCAGAGATTGTGGTGTATAAGAGATAAAAATTATATAAATAATGTTCAGTTTTGTGCACAGACCAATCATGTGTTGTGTTTTAACACCTCAATGTATCATCATGAGCCGCAGGGTTTAATTTGGTTTTGTCTGTGTTGTGTTTTTTTTTTTGTTTGTTTGTTTTTTTGACTCTCAGAGTTTAGGAACGTTTTGGTTTCCATTGACTTGCATTATATGACTTACAGACTGCAACAGTTTGAGAGTTCAAAATCTTCATTTGTGTTCTATTGAAGAAACAAAAGTCACAAAAGTCACCAAAGTCACCTGTTTGTTTAAAAAGAGGTGCCCTGGGGTTAAACATAACATTTTCATTTTTGGGTGAACTATCCATTGACTGACTGGTGCCAAGAGTCATATTACAAAATTTAGTAGAATATCTTATAATAGAAAATGTTTGCAAATATTGATTAAAAAACAAAACAAAAAAAACAACAACAACAAAACAAAAAACTTACCATTGGAAAAATGCATACTGTATAAATGGAGCTTGGGAGTCAACCGTGGATTATTTTAGCACCTATAATATTACAGAAACCTCATTTTTTGTGAACTTTAAATTTGAAACATGCTTTAGTTAGACATGTGGTTTTGATTTTATAACAATTTTAAATTACAAAATATTTTGTTAAATATTATTTGTATACAATATATTCAAGTACAGAACTTTTTTTAACAATTAACATCTAACTTCTGTACGATTTTATTTATTTATTATTTTATTATTATTTTTTTATTTGTATGCTTCAAAAGTTCAGATTTTCATGTCTATTTTTAAAAAGAGGACACTGATAGTTATTATTTTCCCCATTATAAGTTATATTATTATTATTATCAACATTTACTTGATTAACCAGGACATAATAGTAAATATACAGATATGCATAGAACAGAATCGTAAATTAATTTTCCATTCCAGATCTCAGTTAGGGTTACAAAAAAGAAAATAATATGACAAATCTAAATAATTAGGGTTTGGATTGCTTTAGTACTTTACTTTCTAAAAAAGTCTCTCCAAATTCTTACCTGTGAGTGGACGTACCCTTCCCTTTCTGTCCGATTTATCATCCATTCCCCTCAGGATTTACAGGTCCATTCACATTTGTTCATTTAATGGAGCGATTCCTCTTTCCTACAGCATATGTTCAGGAAAGTGAGGGTCAATTTATGAGACTGACAATGACATATTCCTCAATACTAAAGCACAGAATTTACAGCACGTCTAAAATCAACCCTCTACCTGACCATTCAGTCGTCTATATTGGTCGCAGTTTTTCGAGTGCCTGTAGTGCACGCTTTGACCTTCCACAGTTCAGCATTGAAGTCTTAAGTTGTACCTTTACAAGAATTATTACATTTTGTAACAGAATGAAGAAAAGGCTAAGGTTACACTGTCTGCAGAAAAATGAAAGAATATAAATTGTGTTCTCTCTCAGACATACTAAATGCACAAATCAAATTAAACTAATAGCAAATTATATAACTTTTGAATGAATTTGTAAAATTGACCAATGATCTTATATATTAAAATAGCTTCTTTATTTTTATATATAATAGCTTGATAATACTCTGAAATGCCCAAAGTTGCAGGAGAAAAATAGACCTGGGTTGTCAGTGATGACTATTAAATGTTCAATAAAATATATATATATTTTTTTTTTTGTCATTCAGTATCTATGGAGTGAATCATTCAGTGATTCATAACACACCAAAATAGAGAGCTGATTAATTTCAAATGTTTCTGGCATAAAACATCCCTACCACTATTTGCAATCATCTATCAAATTAGCTCAGTGCAAAGGATATACTGTATTTGGGTTTTGCAATTTGACTTTGGCAATTAACCTCATATGCACATTTCTATTATTCAGCACCGAGGTAACATTTTAATTTGCTCAGATAGAAGTTTTTTTGTGGCTTCCAGAAAGCTTTTAAAATTGTTTGTCATTCAGTGGCACAGAATAAGCCAAAAGGAATGGTTCCAATGCCATCTGCTCTTGAGTTGAGGAATATCAGGGCTGCTTCAGAGACTGAAAAATTAAATCTGCCAAGCGTAAGACTGACTCAAGCTGTTTACAACAAAAAACTCCATGGCTTTTGCCCTACATTTGACCCTCTGTGGAACAGCTTTCCAAAACGGTTTGCTGTACAGTACCTGTTATTTCAAAAGCCCATGTCCAATCTCAAAACACACTTTTGCTGCAGTTAAAATGACTCCTCTCAAAAGCATGATGCAATACCAAAAAAGAGTAAAATTCTACTTGGAATTTAATGCTACGTGTTCCCTACATAACATGGTTAAAAACAATAGTTATTACATTTTGTAACGGTAAAGAAAAGGCATCATGAAAACCATGACGAAAATTGTGGCAGAAAATTAAATAATAATATTAATAATAATTGTGTTCTCTCTCAGATGCATGAACAAATCAGTGTTATATATATATAAGTAAATAATTGGTATATAATCGTATTATTTAATGGAATTAATTATTCACTTCAATGCAGTGTATTTTGATGAATATATAATATATGAATGTATGATTTATAATGTGTTGACTGATGGCCATATTATACTTAAATATTATATAAAAATAATCAAAATTAAAAAGAAATGCATATATGAATAAAATAAAACAACACCTTACATGTTTAAAAAAATATGTAATTTAATTTAAAATAAATTAAATAAAAATACATACATACAATTAATTAATATTAATTTACTATTATTTGCTCTCATTGAACAAATGCACTTTTAATAAAAGGTATCACAACTCATTTTAGTCTAACTGATCTGTGGAGTGAATGATTCAGGGAATCTTGAAACACAAAAACAAATTGACGTCAGTCGGTACTTTACTAAATCTTTTTTTTTTTTTTTTTTTTAACCATACTGCACATAACATGATTAATATAATTACGACATTTTCTTGTTCTGTTTTGTTTAACGTGGTTCATGGTTTCCAAAATGGTTCTTCTATGGCATTACTACTAAAAAAAAATAAAAAAACTTAAGAGTGTATTTCAATGACAAGTTGAACCTCTCCCATTCAAGCTCATCCAAAACCAGCACTTCCAGGTTTTGCTTGAATAAACAAACTAACTGATATGAATTTTGCATACGCTGAGTACCGACTGCAGCATGGGAACCAGCACCATTTTGGTGAGCTATTAGTGTACAACAGACACATTTGGTCATCGCACCAAATTACTTTGTGCTTGTGTGGGTTTTGTGTCTGAGAGAACAAGCCCTAGTATCAGGAGCACAAAGACTTTGGAGAATCCCCAATCCACATAAAATATTCAGGCTAACAAAAAAGACTCCCTAGTTTTTGATGGCTGGTTCAAAGCCCATTACAACCCGTTTGAAAAGTTACCAGTGGGAGAAGTTCTTCAGAGAGTGTAAGAGGAGCAAGCAGTGATGATGTGGCAGCTATCTTCTCCTTTTTTCTCCAGAATGCCTGACAGAATACTCAACAAACAACATCAAGCCAGAGTCCTGATTTTCAGGGACTAAAGGGACCGAGGGATCAGTTGTACCTTTCCCTGCCTTACAAACCTTGAATTCAGCTTCCTCTGTAAAACCCAAAAGTCATGGGGCAAAAACAGCTGCTTCTATTTTCTGATTAAACAGCTAAATAAATAAATAAATAAATATATACATATGTGCATATGTGTGTGTGTAGGCATAAAAACAAGAAGTACTTTAAAGTGTTGTTGTTTGTCTCCGCCAAATTAAAAAAATATATATTTATGTTTAATTTCATTTTAAACATAATTAATTTCATTTTGCTTTAAAATAAATATCATGCATTTTCCTCTGATTTAGAGAAGAGACCCATTAAAATGTCGGTGTAACAACTTTGCTAGGCGTATTTACCACAAAAGTCTAATTTCACTCTTTTTTTTTTTTTTGACACTATATTTGTTTTACCCATTTGCCAGTAAGATTTTACTTTTTTTAAAATTCACTTGTGTAAATTTCCTAATGTCTTTGACCCATAGAATACGTTTTAAACAATTTAAAACAGGAGGAGGAAACATGAGTAATCTATCTATCTCTAAAAAGTCATATATTTTGCAATATTGAATTAAATGTGAAATGAGCAACAAGATTGTGTAAATATGTTTCTTCATTTACGGACATCATAATATTCCACACTACCTTATGAAAAATAAAAAAATTAAAAATACCACAGTCTTTAAGCAATTTACGAGAAAAATGAATAATTAACGAGGAAAATAAATAAAAAAAATCTCTTTGATTTTCTAATATAATACCCTCAAATCCCAGTTAATTCTTCCATAATTCCTCTTCAATAACTGATTATATGCCCAGATGCATTAATCAATCACTTAAGTGCTAATTATTGCCAGTAATTTCTTTCAGCAGTTAAATTCACGGCTACAAAGAGGGGGAAAAAAAGAGTACCTCCTGCCTTTTATCACTTTGTAAGATAATTATAAGCTTGTAATGCTCAATTAAATGAGACAGAACACTGATAGACATGCCAGCGGAAACTTTTTTTAACACCACGCCCACCTCACAAGAGCAATTAGCGCTATTGTTCTGCCGTGGGTGGGTGTATTTTGTGATCGGATGCTCTGAGCTTAAGAGTGGATGTATTATTTTTTTTTTAGATTAAATCACACGGGTTTCGCAGAGAAACCTGGTGCGGATCAGGCCCCATGCTCCCTCGCGCGACGTCTGTCTGCCAAGGGTGGCAATCTGGCACCGAGAAAGCATCAGGGAAGCGTATCTGAGCACACCTGTCAACACAGATGTGGATTAACAAACAGTTGTATTCTGGTTTCACGCGCTTTCATACTCTGGCAAGGCTGACTGCAATATTAAGGCTGATAAATAAAAGATCAAGGCGACATTTCTTATTTAGCAAACTACCGTAACGTCTTATTTCCTGAAGCATGTCAGCGAACCAAAAGCGTAATTACATTAATCTCAAATTCCCCGTGCTACAAGGATATCCACAGAAAGATAGAGATATTATATGAGGCATGTTAGAATTGATCGTAAAACAGTCCTCAATCAAAACGCCCTTGAGAAGGTGAGCAAGTCGGACATGACAGCACTGTCATGCACTTTTAATATTCCCCCGCGTCTTTCTTACTATCTGTCTGTCTATCTGCACACATGCTCGAGCAAACATGACATTCATCATGTCAACACCTCCTACATCACGTGTGTGTCTATGTGATTTATGCCTCTGTCATTTAAATGTCTCCTATCTTCTGGTGACTCAAATCTGTTTCAGTGGATATTACTGTTTAAATTCTTGTTTCCGCTAGCAAATACTAGCACTTGCAAAAGAGCAAAAAATAGTGCTAAAGGCTTTGATGACATGAGCTAGAAATTGAAAAAGAAAACCGGAAGAATATAATGCAGCCTTTTGATTCTGTAAATATAGAAATGTACACAAATGCAGAACTGAGTTAGATATATTATACGTTTTAAAATGATTACAATAACGCTTCTCCCAGAGTGCAGATTTAGCTCTATGATTATGCTAATATGGAAATAATAGCATGAATATCATGTGGAAGGAAGAAGAGCCTAATTTTATGTCTGCATAGGACATATGCGCATTGATTAAAACTTTATGAGAGAGATAAAAATGACATGCATGGTTGTGTAACATTCATAACTGAAAAAATGTTTTCATGAGTTCATAACAAATTTAATTTAGGGCTGCAAACAGGAGCTGGAATATACATTAAAATTCAATTTTAAGCATGCATTTAAGATCAGTTACATTTAAACTAATTTATATGTAGTAGTAATAAGCATAATAATAATAATAATCATAACAAGAACAAAAACAACAACAACAACAGAAAACTAATAAAATAAAAATGTAACAAAAAGTTTGTCAAATTTATTTATTTATTATTTGTTTGTGCATACATGTATTTATGCATGCATTTATTCTGTAACAAAGGGAGCTGAGATGTGCGGATCCATTTGCAAGCTTTTATTACAAATCATGGTCAGGCAGGCAGAGGTGATCATCGGCAGACAGAACAATGTAGACAGGCTGAATCAGAGTCGAATAAACGGGCAGAGATCGGGGCAGGCGGCAGACAAACAATAAACAGTCCAGAATCAAACACAGAAAACAAACATGGGAATAAACGGTCAGAAATGAAACACAAAGGGAATTCAAGACCTCGCAGTGAGTGAGTGAGTGTCTGACTGTGGCTTACATGCAGGTGAGAAGGGGTGTGGTCACAAGGAACAGCAGCTGGAGCATGAGTGCAAATGACAAACAGGTGTGAGTGAGTGATGCATGATGGGATATGAAGTCCAATGTATGTGGTGGAGATCTGGATGGAGTGCCCTCTGCAGGAGCAATGAGGAACTCCATCCTTACATATGCATTGAGGTATTTATTTATTAGTTTAGAAAGTATAGACTTTAGAGACATACATCAACTAAAATGACAATGTAAACTTAATTTTAAGTTCAATTTTACATTGAAAAAGCACAGATAAGTTTACATTTTAAAATAAGTTTAAAAGTTTATCAAATTTTGGGAGTTTGCTTGACATGTATTAATGTATTTGTTTGTTTATTTATTTATTTATTTACAATCATGACAACTGCAAAAATACAATAAAACAAAGCAGATTGCAGCAATATATTTTTAATCATAATTATATGAACCTTAAGAAAAGCAAGCAAGAAAGAAAGACAAACTAATCCAAACATTTTTTGTCTTTGAGTGTTTTCCTGTATCTTTTTTAGTCGTGGTCTGCCTCCCTCAGACCTACAGTACATGTTTAACATGTCGCATAATAACACTGAGACTCATTAACTGCAGAACTATACTCCATATATGCTAAAATTATGCCATGGGTTGACTGTACACTGGGAGCATAAGCAGTATGTATACTTGAGCACTGACTGATTATCATTTACATATGTAAATAACTAATTTCAGTAATTTTCATATGAAAATAACCGCATGTGCTCCCAGATCTCCGAGGTATATGTGCATCCAGGCTGGATAAACTGAGCTCCCTCTGTTTGACTTAATGACATAATTACTTAAATGCAACTGAAATCAGTGGCTTAGTTATGCTCAGTAAATGCCAATAAATTATATGCCTTATGAGTTTATACTGTTCAGCGAACCTTGAAGTGGTTTCCATTACCCTTTTTTATGCTTCTGCATGGGTGCCAAAACGTAAACTCATTTATTTATTTATTTATTTGTATTTCAGTGCAGCGAAATGAACCTATCTAGTTTATTTCTTGTTTTCTTGCTGCAGTCTACCTTAAAAATGTGGTTGTTTGTGGACAAAATAGAGAACTGGTGAAAGTGTTGAACGTATCTGTGCTGAAGAGCTAATCAGTCTATTAATCACTTCACCTGACAGCACCCTGATATTGCTCTCATTTTATGCACCGGTCATGCCCTGCAAATGTCTCTTAAATGTCTGAGATCATCTAAATAAATGGTTTAGCCAAAATCTTTCTTATATATGAAAATCACTCAAAAGATTATATGACAGCATGAAGCTTAGCAGTTATTCATTTGACTGGCATTTCATTACCCTATTTTGCTCATAACTGTAACAAATTTAAATGCTCAATAAGGGAAATATAGATATGTATATAAATAATTACTATTAATTATGATTAATTG
>JAUMHE010000042.1:15966609-15979296 GCA_032359235.1 Enteromius mattozi
TGGAAATCTCTGTCGTCTCCTCCGTTCTCTGCCGCGCTGAGAGGCGCGGCATTCTCTCGCACACCACACCAGCTGCATCGTGACACTTACAGAGCAAATAACCTTAAATATAAAAAAAAGTGAGTTTTATAGTACATTTAAATGTAACATTTTCAGAATAATTGATTAGAATGTTCCCCTAACATTCACCTACAGTACACTGAATGTTTTGAAAGTAAAAAAGAAAAAAATACTGGAATGTTAGCAAAACATTCATAGAACTGATTTTTGTTGTAGTATAATCTATACTTTTAAACTAGAATGATAGGCTCATGCAAAGCAGATTCCTCAACACTGATCTTGAAGTGCTTTAAAAAAAAAAAAAAAGCATGACATAGCTGGTAGTTAATCATACCAGTGCCAACCCAAGTAAATCCATTTACAAGGTTCTTCTTGTGATTTTTTTTTTTATATATACTAAAGACAACCTGAAGGGTAATTAGGGTCACTGTCTGAGGACAGAGTTAATTTCTGTGTTTATGCAGAAGCCTAAAATTACTGCAGTTCGTGTGAAGAGTCTGTGTTGGCTTGACCTGGTGGCTTTTCATTTATTTAAGCCCCTAAAGCAGAGGAAGTGATGTCCCCTGCCTTTAAATACTGAACCTATTCTTTTCACAGGCCTTCCCAATAGGTCTTAACAAAGTGAGGCAGGCAATCAAGGCCCCGGCTCATATAAAACAGTGCAAATTCATATTGACCTTTTTAGATTATCATTTAATGACATAATTAACCCATTAATCTATACAAGATTTTTATTGCAATGCTCAATTATGAGCTACTCCAATATTAATTTCCATTTCGGGATGTATGTTAGCTAAATATAGAATTAAACCATCCAAAAGAATGAGTTCAAATGAATGTGTAGTATAATTAAAAAAATTAACCACAATTCATAATTTCTTGTATTATATGTCTTTCTGTTGGTTTACTGACAGCAGCACTGAAGCTTCATGAACAGAACCTGATGTTCTCCATGATTATTTAAAATGTTCAGAGCGTTATGAACTTCAAGGGAAACAAGTACATCTGACCTTTTGAACTCATATGATTTGACATGGTCAGTCTCTCTAATTTAAACCAGAACTTTAAAGTTTAGAAACAATTTTCGCTTAGTTCATTTCCAATTAACAGTGGATTAAGCATGACATTTTAAAAGTACAAATTCTGAAAGTACTTTTTGTTTTACGTTGCAAAAATGACTTTTGATTTTTGAATCAGCAAAGCATTCAATCAACTACAAATGAGTCTTGATCATGTGAACTTGTCTTTCAGAAACCATCAGTAGAAGCTACATCAGTATCAGCTTGAGCTCAAAAAGAATCTTTACTGAGAAACGATTGTCAATCCTCTCCAGCTGTGAGCACTGTTGGGCCGTGATATCATGGAAACTGCATTTGCCTCATCACACATTACGGTAAGCCAATTTGCACACATTGCAAACCGTTAAGCGACACAATGCTGATATAATTTGCGTTACGGATGCATCGCATAGATCTCACCAACGAAACTGTTGTCGAGTTGAACCCCATTTACCTTTTAATTCCTGAGAAAAACAGAAACATTTACAAGAGACCGCTTAGAAAAAAGATTTGGGTGGGTTTGGGTGCAGTATCAAAAAGCAAAGACAAATTAACCGGTTAGTTTCACACATTTTGATTCATGTACACTGGAACGCAGTAAGAAACCCCCGCTGTTTTTTCCATTATAATATCAAAACTGGTTTTCGGATTGTTGACTTCCTTTGCACGCTGTAAGATACGCATGAAAATGAACACTGGGGTGTTTTCTGATCAAATGTCATGCTGAACAGCTCGCAAGCCCTAAAACGTATATTTGAGAGAGGCTTCAGCTAATAAATAAGCTCTTTAATGTAGTTTTTCAACATGCCTCCAAAGTGAAAGACATTACCTGAGCTGCTTTTATCGTGCACCACCAAATGTCACTCTGTTGCCATATTCGACTCCTATCTGTGGGTTTTATTAGTTTACCTTTAAGGCCAAACTTTCAAGGTTGAAATGAAATTTTTTTCATAATGCGCTAGCCGTCATGTCATACCAAAGCATAGGATTTTCTGTCTTCCCAGATAATAAAAATATGCTCTAAAAATGCTTTGCTGACATTCCCATTAAGTCATAAAAACATTATTTTCTTGAGTGTTCACTGAATGCTTAAATTGTCTTTTTTTTAATTGTTTCTTAATTTGTATTATTATTTTTGCAAACATGAAAATGTTACATTTGAACATTCTAAAACAAATGAATGTCCAACTAAAATGTCTCTTAAAAATGTTCCATAAACAATGTATAAATAATCTTTTGTTAAAGTGTAAATTATGATGCGATTTCAAGATTTACAACCATTTTAAGATTCCTAAAGTTTTAAAAAGTTATTTTTCATAAAAGTTATGACTTTTCCTCACCCCCTAAAGGACTTGTTTAAACAGGCCCCCACTTTTTTACACCACAGTATTAGTATTTGTTTTCATAACGCTAGTGTTGTTGTCGGTATCACGGTCTGGAAATGCTGTGTGTCTGTGAAAGTGAAAGAACTCGGTGCTTCCAAAAGAGGACACAACTAGAAATCAGGGGTTAAGTTGTATTCACAACACAGTTCCAGAACAGTTCAACCCAAATATTAGTGTGTTCAGTGCATTTATGGAGGACTGATTCCTGAAACCTGTAGAGAAGCCTATGCTGGCTGTGAACAGTGGCTATAAATGGAACAATTCCAACTCTGCAAGGACAGTCTGGAGATTCTGACTCACAACCTTTTAAGTAAGTTACATCTTCTTATTAAAATAACCTGCTACTTACTATTCAAATCAGAGTTTTGAGCATTGTAGAGGAATGCTTGTTGTTTTTGCGATCACAAATGCAGACATGGTGTTATGTTTACGAGGAATGATGCAACAAAACACATAAAAACAGCCCAGTGTCATGGCAATTTGTACATATTTTATAAGATGGCTAATTCGTACAAATTCGTACGACCTCACTCGTACAAATGATTATGATTTTTGCTAAATCGTTTGTATTTTATCGTATGAATTTGTACAAATGACCTACACCTAACCCCGCCCCTAAACCTACCTGTTTAGACAAGTCGTACAAATTGTACGAGTGAGGTCGTTCGAATTTGTATGAATTAGCACAAATTTTCCACCTCGCACAAATACATACGAATTGGTCGTAAGACTGTGTTTGTAAAAATACATTACTAAGTCATCAGTATAAGTAATTATGTCTCCACTGGATGCTACAAATGCCTCATTTGTAATGGCTTTTATTGTTTTTTTTTTATTGTTTTTATTGTAATAGCGCCGGGACATGGCATCACGTTATGGTAAGGGGCATAACATTTCCGTCACCCACTTGAGGTATTCGGCCAATCACAATGCACTGAACAGCTGGCCAATCAGAGCAATCACCCTGGTCCAGGAAGACAGGGTTTAGAGAAGGAACAAAAATGTACATTAAACCAAATAGACAATATAATGTTATTTTTAGCAAAATCAGATTACCCCTTTAATGCTACTTTTGTATGTTTTTTTTCTGCTCTTTCCAATATACCAGTGAAGAAAGATTTTTACTATTAGACACCAACCGTTACAATAGTAGTCTATTCTGCTTGTCTGCCTGTTTTTTGAAGCCACACACAAAGGCTTTGTGTGAGGAAAGTCTGAAAATTAAATTTATATAAGCATATTTTTCTAAATCTAACAACTATGTTCGTGTTTTGTGTCATTCAGACACATAATGTCCAGCGGCTTAGACAGAGTTAGCGATGCTTTGAGGGGCACAGATAAATGTTACTATAGCTTGCCGTTGCTTTATTATTTTTTGGCAAACATATGTCTGTGCTGTCAGTGGCAAACTGTGGCACCACACTATTCTATCCCTTTCTATCATGCATCAAAAGATATGGGCGTCAGCCTGTTGCCACAGTCACATCTGGATGCTTGTCGCTATTCACTCTGCCAGGTCATGCTGGCTGCATCGTTTGTCAGCTGCAAGAGCTCCTCTAGCTCACCACAGCAGAAGTACGGGATCCACAATTACTCTCAAAGACCCAGTTTGGCAAATGCTTTTCCTCCACCGGGGGTTTCCACTTACAGCAGGCATTGTGACGCTTTAGAGGACACAGTGGAAAAGCTTCTGTTAAACAAAAAGACCCCAATAAATCTTGGTTTTCCCATGGACTGATCCATCCATGTTGGGAAACCAGCCACATATTTGCTATATACGATTACTGTTCCTCATAAAATAAATGAATTAGTAAACAGATAAATCTTTAAATACTGCATGCATTTTAAAAATCTCACGCCTGTGTCAAGGCGATAACTTTTAGTTCAAGAATTCTTAGGACTGCATTTATTCACTGTTAAAGATTTATTGGAAATGTTACAAAATTATTCTGTAATAAAAATATTTATAAATATTTAGCTTCATGCCTGGGGAACCTCTTAGCAGTTCTCTCTTGAATTTTAGCAAATGGGTTTTTTTTTGTGACTTAAGGCTGAGCAAGACTTCGGATTTGTTCAGTGAATTGCCATTTTATGCTGATTTTGTACAAGATGCTGTTACTCGAATTTAAATCTTAACCATGCAATGCACACCATAAGGGCAGTTCTACATCTGCGTAAAAGAAAAATAGCCTGCCTAAAACCTCATTTTTCCACGGATGTGTGTGTCTCTTTGCATAAGTGCTGAGCAGTATACTTTATGTTGCCAGTGCAGCATAACATTTGTGATGTTTTTTTTTTTTTTTTCTTGACTGACAGAAAGTATGAAGTGCTGATGAATGGATAATGTTTTATCATTGCTGACAGGATTTTTTCACAAACAAAAATGATTATAGAAGAACAACAGGCATCTGAGTTTGGACACTACTTTCAGAAGGACTATTCTTATGCATATTTGAGCACTAAGGTGGAGATTAATGAGGTCATATGATCTCTTTGGAGTGTTAGAAGCTGTTATAGATAAGATCCCTAAAGTTGCAAAAACTAAAGTCTCAAAACCAAAGAGATATTCTTTATTACAGTTATGACTTGTACACACCCCCTCTAAAACGGCTTGCTTAAACACGCCCCCACTTTGCGTTACACGCCACATGCCGGATGCTGTGAATGAATTAGCATGTTTGGATCGTTGGCATTGATCAGAAATATCATCAATATTAAATTTAAAATATTTTTTGTGCACCAAATAAGCATACTGATTTCTAAAAAAAAAAAAATGTCACACTGAAGACTGGAGTAATGATGCTAAAACATACATATTTGCATCACAAAAATAAACTACAGTTTAAACGAAATAATAACAATAATACACCATTATATTAAATTGTAATAATATTTCACAATATGTATATTTTAAATTTAAATAAATGGAGCTTTGGTGGGTGTACTGTAAGAGACTTTATTCAGAAACATTTTTAAAAAATGGTTCAAACCCCAAAGTTTTAAATGGTGTCTTGGAGGAAATATACACAAATAAAAACTCTTCTCAATTTATGTAGTTTAACCTGAGGAATATGCTGCCCTCCACAGCATTGCACTCATGTCTTTCTGGATTAGCATATGACAGAGATATTTATATCTTAATGTGTTTTCAGGAGGGTGAAGTGCACACACATAATTGAGTAGTCCTCAGCTTTATCATCCATCTAATTGGACGTCTCAAGAGTTGACTTGAGCATCTGACATTTTCCCAGTTAACACTGTCATTATCTCTGTAAATATACATACAACTAGTTTCAGTTCAGTGAAAAAAATCTGTGAAACAATAACAACAACATCTGTAGATGGTTCATTATCAGTCCGGGCCAGTTGGTTGTTGGTCTGACCTGTTTTGTGAGAAACTCACTGATGTGTCTCTTGTAGATTATTCTCTAATCTCATCTCTGACAGGGAATGTGCTTTTAAACGTTGCATTGCACAGTAATATGGGGCTGAATAGAAATAGAATTTGGACATAATTAAAGTGTTGTTAAAAGTTGATAATGCATGAGAGCTTTAAATTTCTCCTTCTTTAAATGTCAGTGTGTTACAGTTATTTGCACAAAACTGTTATTTATACAATGTCACTAATTTGAATTAAAGAATTGAAGCTCACGAGAGGTTAAACGGCTTAACATTTTAGGTTCCCATTTGCCTGAGATGTTTTGGTAAGTTAATTATATTCAGATTTAATTACACTTATTAAAGGGATGCTTTTAATGAGTATTATTATCGTGTCAGATTATGTGATTTTATGCATTCTGTTTTTGAATCGGCTTCTCACAAAGACTATAAATAAAAATGGCACTTTATAATTATGTCAAAGCAATTCACCCATTGATATTTTTGTGCAAAGGTTAAAAAAAAAATAATAGTAATAATGCATAAATAACTTGAATGATTCCATAAAAAGCCATATGATATAGATGAGTTTATTTCTTCATCAAAACAGATTTGGAGAAATGCAGTATTATATAACTTGCTTTTTTTGGGTAAACAATGCCTTTGATAAACTAAAATTGCTTAATATTGTTACCCTTGTCATGAGAATAAATCAGATCAGTTTTAATGGCTTGTTTTGCATCACAGCGTGAGAAGCTGTTGCTACCTGAGCCAGATGTGTTGCTGACATGCAGAGTATCTGTTGACAATAAATGACTCTGAACACATGCTCTTATGTTTCAGCCTCAGCCTGTTCAATCTGCCACTGATGAAATGATCTGTTTTAATTACTGTAACATCCTCTGTGCAACAGTAGAGTACAGTACAATCTGATATACAATGATTAAAAATTAATTAATTAATTAATAATAATAGACTGCATCTTAGCTTAGCCAAATCAGACTTTTTTTTGTTTGTTTGTTTGTTTGTTTTTGTTACACAGTATCATATGAACTCTGTAGAACTCTGATTGAAGGTGGTGATGAAGTTCCCAAATGGAACACAGGTAAAACCGATGGAAACCTGGGGTCCTTGTAGCACCTGTGACAGTTTGGCTAGTGATTTCAAGGTAAGCACATACTGCTTAACGTTGACAGCCCTAATACATATATCTTCTTCATAATGCATTTTGTCCACAACTGTGATTAACACACACACACACACACACATATATATATATATAGTTTTCACTGTGCTATGTGAAGCATTGCAAAATTTGTTTCCCATAAAGGCTGGATAATTATTTCTGTTTGGTTTTTCTCTGTAATATGCCATGATTATCTCAATTGCTGTGTATAGGTCAACTGCTGTGTAATCTCATTTCCATATTTCATAGATCTAATTGTAACAGTTATAAAAGTAGTATATTGACATGAAACTAGGCTTTTGTTGAGTTCAGATCGTATTCATATTTTAATGATAGTAATTGTCTCAGTGACAACCTGTGTGGGGGGTAGCGTGGGGGTGATAGTAACACAGCAAAGTCATCAGGTACGGTGAAATGATATTGTGATCACATTAAAAATTAAACCCAGGCAGACCAAAAGAGTACATGCAACATTCACAGCCAAGTCTTTATATCAAATCTTGGAAGTTGTAAAACCACTTTGGTAAAGAAGCCTGGGTCACACTTTATATTAGGTGGCCTTTATACTGCCTGCATGTGCTTTCACCTGTGCTAAACATTTAAATGTATAAAATTAAATGTAGAATAACTTTATTCAGAAATAAACATAAAAAAACGGCATGCACACTCTATCAATCTATCTATTTTGTTCTAGTATCATTGATTTTGTTAATTTTTTGACATAGATTGTTAGATTTAAAGTTAGTATTTGTTTGTTTTTGTCATTTTTAAAACATGCCTGTATTTTTATTTTATTTTTTTCCTTATTTATTCATTAGTTATTTGTATTGTATTTAGATTTAAATTTGTTTATATGTGTATAAGTTCTGTAATAACTCTGAACAGGATATTGTGAGAGATTATATCATATTTTATTTTAATTTTGTCCAGCAAAAAAAATGCTATTGAAAATACTATTTCTTCATGTCAGCCAATTGTGGTTCACCAGGGCTTAACGGAACCGATCAATCTCTTCGGTCTTGCGACTTGCACTGTCATTGGTAATTGGGTTGTAATTGGAAGCTTTGCTAATCGCTTAATTGTGTGTAGAACCTTTCTTTTGATGTCAGACTGGAACATTTAAACTCAAAAAACAAAGTTATCTAGCCTATCATTGAGTATTGTGTCACATACAAAGCAAAACTGATGTAGTTTGCAGTTCCTTCAAGGAGAAGAGAGTCATTTTAGGCCTATACGTCTTCTAGTATACATGCATTTCAAGGTACACAAGTGTAATTAATGTTAGCCTACTTACCTTCACACAAATTTAAGACAAAGTGTCCTACCTTCCGGATATTACCCTCAAAATTAAAACACCTAATACCCATGAGAGTGTCTTATGAATTATCTTTGTTCAAAAAAGAAAGAAAATCATTTTTTTCCCTTTTTGTTTAAAACTGTAATTTCCGTTGAGTTTCCCTTTGTTTTCCCAGTGGGGTGTTTATAATAAACTAAAATCCCTTGTTGTGTAATGCTATTAAAATACGGTCAGAAGTTTGCGATCGTTTTAAGTCCTAGCAGGTTTTCATAGCGCTTAATATAACTTTAGAACAAGAAAAAGTAGTAAGAGGAAAAAAAAAGGAAGAAAAACTCCCGCTAAGCTTTATCACGATCACGTCAACTTGCGGCCAGACAATGAAGCTAGATTACAGAATTCTGTGAGCAAGGGAAATATGGAAAGCTCTCATTCCTGCCATGCATAATGTTTCTATTAATCTTTAAAAAGAGCTCTTTTATATTATTATCTGGCCAAGAGCCAGTCATATACTTTTTTTTTTCTGGACCCAGAAGGATTTTGTAATGCACTGGCAATACCTATAGTGGAGTTACATGTCATGTCTAGTTTTTCTTTAGCTGTAGGTATGTTAAACATGTATGATGCTTTCTGTTGTTCATTGCTTATCTGTAGTTGCAACACAGCAGCAGCCGTCTTTAAAGAACAATGATGGTTGTTGGATGCTGCAAAGGGCTTTGGAGCATTTTCTCTGCATTTGTTAGTGAGGGACATTAGTGAAAGATGTGAGGCTAACTGATTTATCGCAAATAGGTGGTGGGGGGGGTCAAGAAGAGCAGCTTATTATGGCATTTGAAAAGAAGAGTGAATTGGAAATGAGGTTATAAAGGTGTAAGGATTTACAGCGTTTAAATGTTGGCCCTGAAAGTGCTCCAGCAAATCACTAGGAGGTCTTTGAGAGGGAATTAAATGTGAATCTCTCATGCGTCTTGACATTTTTCAGTTTAATTTGTTTTAGACTAAATCTATTGTGCTTTGCATTCGCATGTATATATACTAGGGATTTAAAGATATCAAAATCTCACGATATGATATTATTGTGATCAGTGTTGGGAGTAACGCGGGTTACAGTACATAATAATATTACTTTTTTCAAGTAACTAGTAAAGTAACGCATTACTTTTTAATTTTAGAGTAATACAACTCAGTTACTTTTTCAAAAAAGTAAAGCCAGTTACTTTGTTTTCTTATTTATTGACTGACAAGTCTCCTGACTCCTGACATGTTGGGAGAAATCAGAAATACAAAGGGATTGTGCACGGTGTGTGAATACAGTGTAGTTCTAGACTAAATGTGAATGTGCATTAGTGTGCATCTCATGCTCAAAAGACAGATTTAGTATTCATCAAAATGAATTAAAATAAACTATGATGCAAACGTGCAATAATTAAATTACACAAATGTATCTAATCTCATTTTATTAACCAATGTCTTTGCTGCTGATGATCCAGTTCAACCATACTTTATTGCTTATTTTGTATTTATCTTTCTTGTTCTTTTTCAGAGAATTATGGGAAATGTAGTTTGGTTAGACAGACCCTTATCATCTATCAATAATCAGATGAATGCGTTATATACATTAAAAGCGTACAATTTTCATTAACAGTACATAACATATAAAGCGTACTATACCGGTTTGTTTTATTTACATTTTGTTTTCAAATATTTTATTCAATTATTTGACACATCCCTGAATGTAAAAGTTGGTACCAATGGCGAATTATTTCATTTGTTCATTTAAAACATGCTTTATCCAGAATGGGTAATGGGTAATTTCCAATCCAACGGTAGTCCTCTATTTAAAAAAACAAACAAATCAAAACAAACAAACAAACAAACAAAAAAACAATTACAAATATAAGAAGAAAACAAGCAAGCAAGAACAACAATGCATGCACCACAAACTTTAAAAAAAACACAGATTGCCTGGCAAAGAGAAAAACTTTATTGCATGCATGCAGTCAGTCAGTCAGGCCTGTAAAGATGTGTTTTTTTTTTCTACAATTGCACTGTCTGCTTTACTCGCATGCTCGTTGGCAAGAGCTCATCTTTAGAGAATAAGAGGATGTGTTTGCAGAATGGCTGTACAGGAGAGGTTGTGTGGAAAGCCCTTATATGGACAAGCTTTGGGCGTGTATTACAGTATGCTAATTGCGTATTGTAAATGTGTCTTGCTCATTTTTAATAATTCTCATTTTCTCATCTCAAGGAATGAAGGTGAAAACAAGTTGATGTACCTGTAGTAAATCCAGCAAACAGTTTGTGTGAGATCTTTTTCAGTGCACAAAATACAAACGTTTATGTGCAGTTATAAGACAATGAAACTGGATTCCTTTAAAAAGTGATGTAATCCAACTTCTAGTACGGAATTCATTGCTGACCTTGAATTTCATAAATGTTATATTCAACGCTGCAGGTTGCTGAAAATAAAGACACACACTTAGAAAGTCTTCAGTGAAACCTAAACTCTGCAAATCCGGTAACCTCGCAGGAGATAGTATTGCTTATGTGATTTGAGCGCTCTTTGTTATCGATTGTTTCACCGGTTTGCAAACGCTAAGCTTTGAAATGCTTTGTCCTGTACAGTATGTCCTTTCTCAAGATAACCGTGTTACCGTTTCAGTCTTTCACATTCGCACGTTCCCATTGAGCTGGCTGTTACCCTTAAAGGCTTTATAAAGTCGTCACGTTGCTCCAAGGACAAACGTTGAAATAAGAAACCCAATCCATAGAGTGAGGTGCCCCTTCAATCAATTTGTGCGATTTAAATAGACTTGTGCCGCAGCCTGAAGTTCTCCCGTACGAAGGTGCCCGGGGACTTTTTTGTCTCGAAACCCACAAGAACATTTTCTTGCACCAGTAGGACGCTACGCATTCAGTTTGAGGGGTGCTCAGAGCAAATGCCCCTTTATAGCTGAATACTTTCCATGAGGAAGTGGACTAATAACCTGCTGTACGTGTGTGCAATACATAATTTAGCAACAGGGTTTTCTTTCTGAACACTGGAGGAGTTGACCCAGTTTTTTGGCACTTCGTAAAAGTAAGTGAAGATTGTTCGTCCTTATCGCCATTCTTCTAACCAAGGACGAGTTCGTTTTGTGTATCATCCATGCTCATTAACACAAACATTAACAAGGTGTCAGTTCAGCTCTGTTATCTTCTGAACTAGATGATTTGTTCATTATTCTGTGCCTGTCATATTAAAGTACTTTATTACATTTTGTCACACTGACGTGGTTTACAAGCGGCACGTGTAAATTCGCACCGAGCAAAGTGCTCTTCTGCTCGTTTCCATAATGTCCAGGAGCTATAATCTATGAAAAATGGGTTTAAAATTACAAATGGTGAGCCGATAGCTATGCATTCGTCTTCTGGGAAAGGTGATTTCCATTCTCTTTAGTAATTTTCCATTTTAAGGCCTCAATGTTAGGTATCATTTACCATCATATTGATGCTCGGGCTTTATGGAGAATTGCTCTGTCCTGTTAAAGAAACACTAGTGTAATTGCACACTGAAATGAGAACTCTTACTTCTCCGATTGTCTTTTCACTGCTGTGCTATGGTAGATTAAGGCCTATAGAAAATGTTTGCATTTAATTATGAGTCTCTTAATGTGAAGGCCACCGGTTTATTGGCTCTTCATTACCAGTGAGACTCTAAGCAGGGAGCGTGAATCAGTTTCCTCTCGACCTCAATTTTCTAGCGACGCTCATTAACATCTGCATTTACTAATGTTATGAGTTACAGGGTGATGCACTTTTAAATATAAAATGGTGCCTCTGTGATAGAGAAAAAGCAATTCACACTCTAGGAAAGTGATTTTAAATGGCATCGGAGATAAACCTGCTTTTAGGTGAAATGAAAAAAAAAAAAATCTTAAAGAAATTAAAATTGTGTTAGAATTTCCACGTCATTTCAAACCTGTATTCATTTTTGTAATAACAAAACAAAATATAATTTCTGAGCGCTGATATAATGGTACCATATTTGTTGTCAATATGAATTGCATGTACATACTTTTATTTCTTTTGCTGTCATTATTGGAGCTTGTAAAATATACATGGTAATGGAAAAAAAAAACAACAACAACAAAATATAAAACAAATATATACAATACTGTGCAAAAGTCTATTTTCACCAACAAAAAATGGTTTTAAGTCAGTTATTTCTATCTTTTGCGGTAGCGTGTCATGCAGTGAGACTATTGTTTGCACAAGGAGTCAGTGCTGCACACAGAGATCTGATCTGATCATCATCCAGTCTGTCTGGAATGACATGAAGTAACA
>JAUMHE010000042.1:15985402-15999282 GCA_032359235.1 Enteromius mattozi
TTGAAGCAACTGCCATGTGATTGGTTGATTAGATAATTGCATTAATGAGAAATTGAACAGGTGTTCCTAATAATCCTGTATTTATTATTATTATTATTATTATTATTATTTTATTATCATTATTATTATTTTTTTTATTTTAGAGCTTGACAACCCCATCCTCATTAATAACTTTTATTAAAAAAACAAAGATTTTGTGGACCAGGAAAGTAAAAATGTCCAAATGCAGGTGTGAACTGACATGAAAGGAAGTAAATAGTGACTTTTTGTGAACTATTCTTTCAATATTCCTAAAATCATGGCGTAAAACTTAAGTTTCACTATATCTGCAACTTCATGAAACATTTGCGGGTTTCATCATCTCGCTTCTAGCATATTCCTGAGATTTGAGCACTGCCCAAGGTAACAGGTAATCTCGCCACACACACCGTCTCCTATATCAAGTGTTTTCTCAAGGTTTTTATAGCACCGGGGCATCGCTGGCCTCGGGATGGCACAAACATTCATTGATCTTTCACGGTTAGAATAGCATCAATTATTAAACCGCAGTTTACAATTCCCACTTCGTTACATTCTAACAGCCTACTGAAAGCTTTAAAACATGTCGCAGCATTTTCAGTGTGTGTTTCTTGTGCTGCAGCATCATCTCCACCAGCATTGCACTCAATGTCCTTTATACCACCAGACGAGTAGTTCTCACAATTAACTTGTCATTTGTAAATGCTATTGAAAGCGTTTATTTTAATCTCATTCCTTGGGGCTTCGGTGCCCCATTTCTTGAATTCCCAGATGGATCTAATTGTCAATCGCAGTCCATAAGGGACATTGCAGAGGAAATTATAATGTTTGCCCAGACTGATAAAGTTCTGTCTACATTTTGTTCAGCTGAAATTAAGTGAGATATTTGCGTGTGGTACTCCTCATGAAGCGTGAGGAAGCATAATCCTGTTTATTTATTTATTAGCTACTACATGGACGTATTAAAGGGCGATTTCAAATTTTCCTTTCTTTTGGAGTGTTACAAGTGCATGGAGCTGAAAAAATGAAAGTTTCAAAACCAAAGAGATATTCTTTATAAAAGTTATGACTTGTCCAAGCCACCATAAAATGGCTCGTTTAAACACGCCACCGCTTTTCTACGTCACAGAGTGGGTTTATTTTCAAACACTGCCAAAATGTTTACGCAAAGAAAGAAGACGGAACCAATAACGGTGCACTGAATAGCTGGCCAATCAGAGCACACCTTGCTTTGTTTAGAACGATGAGCTTTGTACAAATTGACCCATGTCAAGCTTAGAGGAGAAACAAAAATGTACAGTATGTGGAATGTTATGTGTTTTTTGCACCTTAAACCGCATAAACACATTACATTACACCAAATACACACAAAAAAAGTTTTTATGTTACACCACTGAGTAAGATCTATGCATCTATTTTTAATATCACACGAACATGTCTTACACCTTTACCATAAGTAGTTTCTTTCTTATTTAAGCAATCTTATTTATTTGTCAGATACACCAGGGGTCATCAAACTTGATCCTGGAGGGCCGGTGTCCTGCAGAGTTTAGCTCCAACTTGTCTCAACACACCTACCTGAAAATTTCAAGTATACCTAGTAAGACCTCGATTGACTTTTTCAGGTGTGCTTGATTAGGGTTGGAGCTAAACTCTAAAGAGACACCGGCCCTCCAGGACCCAACTTGGGTACCCCTGTCTTACACTATCAAATTTGAATATTACCACTATTATGAGTTAAGAACACTATTTTCTTTATTTAATCACATGAACATGCCTCCCACTTTTAAGTAAGTTTTTATTACTGTGCTACAAAAATATGACTAATCCACTTAACGTAAGACTTTAAAGAAAGTGGATTTAAAATTTTTGAGAAAAAATGTGAATGCTGATTTCTTACAGGTTCAAGCAAAATGACCTTGTGTCTTTGGAATGATTGCTTGTAAAAGTTATAGGACAGCTCTCAAGTTGGCTGAAAGGTATCGTTTATCAGCAAAGTTTAATACATAGGTTTGAGATTTACAACAAAGTGATGTTGCTTTAGCAATATTATCTCTGTCATTTGGCTCCAACCTAGAAGATTTTATTTTATCAGTACATGTTAAAATGGATATAGTGATAAATAAATAAATAAATGTAATTGGATTGTTGTTGAACAGTCCTGTTAAGTCTAGTTGTGGAGAAATTCCATTTCAGGGTTCACTGACCTTTCGAGAAGCGCTCACCCAAGAGGAAGTGTAATGCATGCCCACTCGTAAAACTTGTCAGTTGAATCAATTTCCCCATTTCAATTACTGTCCACAAAACTTGCTTGATCTCATTTTCACACAGTCACATGTTAGCATTCAAGCATGGCTGTTAATCTGTAAAATTGCACCATTTTCGCTTTGCAGCATATAGGGAAAACAACAAAACAATACCGTTAAAGTGTCACTGAATTACTACTAAACACTTGTAGCTCTGGAAACGCTACATCCATTCTCATCTGATTTACAAAACAGCACAGTAACCGCTGAAATATACCGTATTCAGCTTTCAAACCGGTAAATACAGAGATCAGTCGACGTTGAGAAGGACGAGTATCACCTCTGCTTGTAGGGTGTAATAGAGTGGAACCTATTTTTGTCAAAATTTTCCATTCTGTCAAATAAACATGTCTTTGATGAATCATGAAGTCTATCACAGCTGCATATTCCCTTAGATGTCAAATTCTCTCTCGCATTTCCAGGCATATTTCTACAAATCTCTCCTGTCAAGGTAGACAGGTATGGAACTGCAGGCTCACAGAAACATTTGAGTGATGAGTAATGCAAGACGAAACAATAAAACAAGTCATAGAGATTATTCAAATTCTTTTACCTTGAAACATTAAGGAGGATAGAGAGCCTCCATGTTTTTAATGTTTTATGGTGAAGTCATATCTGATTTATTTGATGTTAGGTGGTACATTTAATGTTACAGTGATTTTTTATTTTATAATTTTTTTTTTCCATATTTTCTGGTCTAGTGTAAATAAGTCAAAGACATTAGGATGTCCACATAAAAGAAAATTTACAAAAGTGATTTATGTCCAAAGAAAGCACATTAAATGTGAGCAAAGTGTGTAGTTTTAAGGTTTCAAATGAGTTTTTGGAGAATAAAATGTCAAAATTTGGTTGAAATAATGTTAGAATTGTGATTCAGTGTAACACAGTATTTATGTAACAGTTCATACAAGATGCTTGTGATTCTGACTTATATTTCAAAGAATAAGGGAGCATATTACATTTTATGATGTTTTAAATTAGTAAAAAAAAATATTGCTGACAAATGGGCAAAACCTAGTATAATGGCAAATTTTAAAAATGTAAAAATGTGACTAATTTGTTACGAACAGGACTGAGAGGTGCAATAATAATTTCATTCAGTACTACACTTTTTTTTTCTTTGTACTGAATTGTGTGTTCAGTGCCTTGGTCACCTCCCCCTCCTGTATGTTTTTGTTTTAATTTGAGGTAAAGTTGCTATGTTATTCTACTGTAGCTGACAGGTGATATATATAGTTTTTGGCGTAAGTACCTGTAAGTATCGCAGCATGCAGTACAGTGGAGGGTTCTTCTGTAAATTGTTGATAAAATAGCCTGTTATTGCATGGTGTGCAACCCCAATCCCACTTTGTTTGCCGTATTCCACATTGGTCTGAGTGTTACAATTCTGGCCAATTCAACACCAGTTATTCATTGTTATAAATCTTGTGCGTTATGATTATGTTTAGTTTAGTTGAATCCCAGCAGAGTTGCATGATATCAATCAAATAACCCTTTCCTGAAATAGGCCGATTTCATGATATGCCAAAAATGGCTTTAAAAGGGTCCTTGTTGCTATTTACAGTATAAAGTTATGTCAACACGTCACTCCTTGTAGAACACAATAAATTATTTATATTTGTTTGTAAGCGCATATTCACAAGGATTGCATCATATATTATGTTGCCAGATTTGTCTACATTTAACATTTATGAGCATGTGTACCATAGGCGTGTACAAAGATATGCATAATTTACATTATTTACAAATTCATATCATAACAGTTTATTGTCAACATATACTCCTTATAAAGTGCTAATAAATACTGTACCAAAGCATCTGTCCCTAATGGTTTGCTCAAAGAGCTATACTTTTCATCAAAAGCAGCACTCGTCGCAGTTAAATGTGCTTTTAGGCATATCAGGTTCTGCCATCTTTTCTCTTCTCCGGCGTTCTTCACAACACATATTCATTACATCTCTCTTGAGTCTCCCCGAGCCTCCATTTCAGAGCACATTCTACTGTCAATAACTACACAGGATGATATGTACTCCTCAACCGATTCAATTTCCTCGTGCCCTTAGAAGAGTGGTCCTTGCACAAGCAGTGGCGGTGGAAGATGTATGCCCCTGTCGACAGCAAATCTAATCAAGTGCTGTCCTGGGTATATCCTCACTGTGCTTGTTGGCTGTTTGCTAAAACAGCATATGGAGCGTGGTTAAAGAGACTACTGGTGAGGGTCAGATGTTGTGAGTGAGGCTTGTTTCTTGTGGATTATTCAGATAGCAGCCCTGAGGTCTAATGTAGTGTGAGACCAAAACAATCATAATTTGTGTTCACATGACTATTTTCCAGCCTCTCTCTGACTCCCAGGACATTTGTTTAGTGCTTTACTTTTCAAAACACCTATGTAGACTGCATTTGTTACGATCGGGTACACATTAAGTAGATTTTCTGCAAGCCTATTCATATCTTATTTTTATTATTCTTTTTATGCCACCATGGCTTGTAGCAGCGTTTTTATGGTGTTTAAGAATAATCGTATTTAATTCATATTGCTTGACTGCAACTTGGGTGGCCAAGTTAGTGAACCTCAAATTCATTCATATAGCTTTTTATGAGAATGTAATTATTTTATTTAAAGGTGGTGTTTAAAAATGTCATGGATCTTAATTAAAAAAAAAAAAGGAATAAAAAAAAAAACCTAAGGTATTTTACATTTACACTATGGTTTTTATTCTATTGATTGCTTTTTTTATTCAGTGAAGATGCATTTCAACTGATCAAAAGTTACATAAATATTACATTAGAAAATATTTATATTTTAAATGAATTCTCTTAAAAAAGACTCACCTGCTTTCAAGTCTTGTGTGTTAAAGTGCCTGAAGTGTCTTTTTGGACTTTTCCATATGTATACATTGCCCTTTTTTTGCATGTTTATTTCAGAAGATTATTTCCACAGAATTTCAGCATTTCCAAGAGTTAGAAGTAAGATAAGTCAGCTGTAGATATTTAGGGCTTACACCATTATGGACACGCCACACCAGCAAAATGAAGGTTATGTGTACGAAGATCATAGAGCTCTAGATTTGCCATCCCAACATTGATGTCTGCAGGTTCAAAGATTCTTTCTACCCCAAAGGCACAATTTCTTAAAGCACTTTCTCTGATGTTCTTTGGCGTAATTCATGTTTACGAACCTGAAAAGTTGCAACATCTAAAAACATCCTGCTTGGCAAGGAAAGGGAGCCTCACACTAAATACATAAATCAATCAACTTAGCGCCGAGGCACAAATGACTTAAACAGATCAGACCGAGTTGGCGTTCTTCCTGGACCCTGGTGTCCTGTGGCTAGAGCAGGTGCATTGTTTTTGACAGCTGGATCTTTGAAGTCGTGGCCAAATCAAAGCGTGCCATTTCCACAGCAGTTTCGAGAATTAGAGATCGGGGGAACGGACAGAAGCATGTGAATTTGTTACAAACGAATCTGAAGCCACTGAACATTATTTCTGAGAAAAATTCAAATTTTAAATCAGCAAATGACATTGAAATGGAATGTTGTCATTTCTTATGTGATCAGTGTTTCTGTGACATTTTTCTGTTGTTTTTTCACACATTTTCTGTTCTATTCAGTAATCCGTCAAGCCTTGGCGTATCATTGAATGTTGGGACTTGTTTGAATGACACTTGAAATTGAAATCTTGCATTTCAGTGACTTCAAAAAATGATTCAAAATGCTTCAAATGCAGTATGCAGAGATTTTTATTACACTTTGGTGCATTTATTGGTGATGATTTAGTCAGCCTGACGACAGGCATTATACAATTCTTTTTTTTTTTTTTTTGTTTTTAATTAAAGCATCGTTATGACTTTTTTTAAATTGTCTTATATTAGAGTATGTCTTAAATTCATAAAGGTCATGGCATTAAATGTTGCATGCATTGAGGGAGAAAATGAATTGAAAGGTAGTGGTGAGAAGGTTTATTTTCAAACTTTGAAGCATTGCTAATAAAGACCTTGCTGGTCTGTTGTGTAACATTCAGTTTATTCCTTTTATTTTATCCTTTACTTTGACTTAAAAGGTTTTTCGAATGCAGGAAAATATCTTGTAGTTTGTGACGTTTAACAGCTATTTTGTGCAATCATTGTTTGTATTCTGAAAGAGAAATCCAGATCCAACAAGAACTAATATCACCCTTTGAAACCCTGCTGACAGAAGATGCTCAATAAAACGCTTGTCATCTGCTTTTAATCCTGCTCCCTGAATGTTCACCTCGCATTGGTGCATTTAACTTAACACTTCTTCTTTTAACACAGCCATTGGCATTGACATTTTTACCATGAGCAGGTTTCTGACATGCTGTCTTCATGAATCGTGCGATCAATGACCAAGATTGGTACTTGGATCAATAGCAGTTCAGGCTCTGGTTGTGCGAGCAGATCACATGGAGAGCTTCATGCCCTAGTTGTCAAAAACATATATAGCAGAAAGATCCATATAGAATGTCTCTTCAAGGTTCACTATTTGTTTTATAAAGAAAGCTATTGCGCTATTTTCAAAATAAAGTACATTAGTAGTCACATAAGGTGAACTTTTCAGTCATATATGTAGGTTGCCGCTGTTTTATTCTACATAAAGTGAAAAAAAGAACTAAATAAATCGACTACAGTTCTTGAGTTTGTTCTAAGATTATTTCACTTTTGCATAAACATCTGTGTGTTTTCTGGTGTGTGTTTTCTGGTGTGTGTTGATTAATTATAGCTAAATTTGGCTTTTTAAATTTAAATTAAATTTATTATATATATATATATTTTTTTTTTTTTTCCCCCATTAAAACTACAGGACTATTATATATGCATTACATAGATGCTTTATGCATTTGATGTTAAATGTATTTAATGTTGACTGGAAGAAAAACAAAAAAAAAAAATTTCCCAAGCAAAAGCAATGCAAAAACGTTAAAAATTAAGTTAAATTATACAATGAGATTTATATTAATACATTATCTCTATTATTCAAAACACATCATTTGCATTCTCAGGCATTACTTCCTATTCAACCACTGAGTGTTTTACTAAGGTTACACATTTGTGCAATGACGATTTATGTTATATTGTAATATGAAAGCGGCTTAATGAAATTGATTGAGGTGGAGTCTTAAAAGGAAATAATCTAGGAGTGATCCATGACCATTGTGCCCAAGGGAACTGTCTGTACTAAAAGTGCTGCACAAGAAGAAGATTTAGGTAAGAAAGGGTGTAATGACAAATGAAACCATGCTCACACACCAGCTGATGCACAGTAATCCAGCCCATGTTAACCAGTGGATGAATTGCTTGAGCTGTGATGAAGTGTCAAAGTTTAAGGAAAAAGCAGCTGGGCCATCAGATATGTGTTTCAGTAGCCCTGTGGCCGCTGTGCGTTACTGTATATCAGTTGTAACTGCAGCAAAACATGTTATCATGCTAATTAGATATAATAATTCATAGACACCGTGCCTCGCTGTCACTGTGCAAAGTGCTCAAATTTATACATAATGAAGCTGATTGTAAATTATAAATTATTATTGACATTTTTTACCCTTGTGATTTTGATTTATTTTCTTATGATCTCAAAGGTTTACTCTCAGTAACAACTTGATAGTCAATTCCAGTATTAAGTCCATAATTCACAATATGTGTGTCACAGATCGCGCCTCTGTGGCCCTCTCCGAATGGCAGCAGCGGGAACTTTCACCCGAGTTTTAGTTCCTACCCGGACTGTTTTGACCCACGCACCTCGGTGAGTTCCGCTTCAGGTGTTAGCGATTATTCAGTGATTACTTGGCTTTTATAAGGACTAGACTTTGTTCCTCTCTTCGCGAAGTCTTACTTGCCGATGTCAGTAATTCCGAGCGTTTATTTCCTGGACTGCCTTTCCGTGTTTGACCCTGGACTGTTTATCTGGTATCTGATTCTAGCCGCCTGCCCGTTGAACTACTGCTTGTTGTGTGACCATTCTATTGGATTATCTGGATTGTACCTGTTTGCTGGTGTTTGTGATGTCTGCCTATCTGATTACGTTAATCAAGCCTTGCTCATGGATCCGACTGTTTCTGAGGAGTCATTACAGAAGACTTCGCCACTACAGGATCCAGCGGCTTTGTAGAGTGTGGTAACGGAAGTTTCCCGTCAGGCATCTATGCTTACTGCGCATCATCAGCAACTCAACAGCCTCACCACCATGACGCAGGATCTCGTACAATCTGTGCAGAATCTCACTACAGCCATGTCTCAACTGAGTGCCCAGATCACCCCTCCAGTGGCGGCCGCTTCACCACCTCCTCTTCCGGTGGCGTCTATGACTCAAAGCATCCCGGTTCGTTTGGCTCTGCCTGACAAATATGACGGTTCCCCGGGTTTGTGCAAATGCTTTCTTCTTCAATGTGCCATCTACATTAACCAGCAACCGCAAAGCTTTGAGACTGATGACAGCAAGGTCTCTTTTGTATGCTCTTTGCTCTCCGGAAAGGCTTTGAAATGGGCTACTGCACTATGGGAGGGTCATCGCATGTCATTCCTCTCATATCACCACTTTCAAGAGCAATTTAGGGAGGTTTTTGATCACGATGAGGATGGCAGAGACGCAGAGGAAGAGCTAATAAACTTACGGCAGGGCTTTTCATCCGCTGTGGATTATGCACTTCAATTCTGCACCCTGGGGGCTCAAGCAGGCTGAGAGGGCCGGCCATTAAAAGGGATGTTTCGCCGTGGTCTTCGAATGGAGCTACAATCAGAGCTGGCCTGTCGCGATGAAGATAAATCCATCGAGGAATACATGGAGATGGTGATCAAGGTGGATAAATTACTCCGATCCCATAGGGGGCGCCGGTCTACCAACATGACATCTCCATTTTCCAGCTTCTCTTCTGAGGAACCCTTGCAGATAGGATTTAAAAAACTCACCGCGGAGGAGTGAGAGAGACGTATAAGAAATCATCTCTGCCTCTACTGTGGTCAATCCGGGCATCTGCGTGCCAGCTGCCCATCACGACCTCCTCGCAACACTCACACTCGGGTAAGCTCCTTTCCAACGAACTCCTCGCTCTTACTTGGTGTTCGTCTTGTAGTAAAGAATGTCCCCCTAGAAACCCGAGCCTTTGTTGATTCTGGAGCGGCAGGAAACTTTATGGATCAGGAGTTTGCTAACCACCATTGTATTTCTCTGTTTCCATGTACACCCCCTATGGCTGTGGCAGGCCTTGACGGACGACCACTAGGCGTCGGGACCATTCATCACATCACAGAGAAACTCACCTTAGTCACCAGTTCACTACACTCTGAGACCATCCAGTTCCATGTCACGCAGTCACCTCATCACCCCATCATTCTCGGTCACCCGTGGCTCACCCTTCACGATCCCCGAATCTCCTGGAAAGAACAAGAGATATCACAGTGGTCAGATTCCTGTCAAAAGAACTGTTTAAAGTATCCTCATCGAGACCCGTCTTCCTCACTGAGCACGACCGAGGACTCCAACTCACAGGAAGTCCTACCCGAGCCTTACAGATATCTTCTCCAGGCCTTCAGTAAGGTTAAAGCCACCCGTTTACCCCCACATCGTGACATGGACTGTGCCATCGACCTTCTACCTGGAGCTTCACCTCCCCGGGGCCGGGTCTATCCACTGTCTCAACCCGAGACACAACGCATGCAACGCTACATCGAAGAGGAGCTTTCCAAAGGATTCATCCGGCCTTCCACCTCACCGGCTTTGGCCGGCTTCTTCTTCATAAAAAAGAAGGATGGATCGCTCAGACCATGCATCAACTACAGAGCCCTGAATGAGATCACAGTAAAATACAGATACCCCCTACCACTGGTTCCATCGGCCCTAGAACAACTCTGTGCCGCCCGGATCTTCACAAAACTGGACTTGAGATGTGCCTACAACCTGCTCCGCATCCGGGCCGGAGATGAGTGGAAAACTGCCTTCTCCACCACCACGGGGCACTACGAGTATCTAGTGATGCCCTTCGGATTATCTAACGGTCCATCAGTTTTTCAAGCCCTAGTTAATGACATCTTCCGAGACATGCTGAACAAATGTGTTATTGTTTACATTGATGACATCCTCATCTATTCAGAGAACCTACAGGATCACCTCAAACATGTAAGAGCTGTTCTTCAAAGGTTAATCAAGCATCAGTTGTACGCCAAGCTGTCTAAATGTGACTTCCACCTCTCCACTGTTTCCTTCCTGAGTTACATCATCAGCGCAGACGGTGGTATGATGTTGGACGATCAAAAGTTATCTGCAGTGCTGGAACAGCCACGCCCTCAAACGGTAAAGGAGATGCAGCGATTCTTGGGATTCGCCAATTTCTACAGACGGTTCATCCGTGGTTTCAGCCAGGTGGCAGCCCCTCTTACTTCACTCACTCGAGGGGGCGCTCACAAACTACCTTGGAGCCCATCATGTGAAAAGGCATTCACAGAACTCAAGAACCGTTTCACCTTGGCCCCCATTCTGCAGCACCCGGACCCAACACTTCAGTTCATTGTGGAGGTGGACGCCTCGAATTCAGGCATCGGAGCTATACTTTCCCAACGACATGGAAATCCCGCTAGAATGTATCCCTATGCTTTCTATTCCAGGAAACTCAACCAAGCAGAGCGAAATTACGACGTGGGTGACAAGGAACTATTAGCCATGAAAGCTGCACTTGAGGAGTGGAGACACTGGTTAGAGGGTTCAACTACACCATTCATTGTACTCACGGATCACCGTAACCTGGAGTACCTGAGAACCGCTAAACGTCTCAACGCTCGCCAGGCCCGTTGGTCTCTCTTTTTCTCCCGGTTCAGTTTCAAGATCACCTATAGGCCAGGTACCAAGAATTGTAAAGCCGATGCTCTATCTCGCCTTCATGACAACACACGGGAGGACACAGCCCTCTCCACGGTTATCTCACCCTCTATGATCGTTGCTCCTTTTCAGTGGGATATCCTACCTGAGATTACCGAAGCCCAGAAGGACGAACCTGCACCACCAGAATGCCCTCCAGGACTCACCTACGTACCTACCACTCTCCGATCCCGAGTGCTCTCTATGATTCACGAGAACCCCAGCGCGGGCCACCCTGGCATCCAGGCAACCAAAGAGTTAGTAAGCAATCGCTTCTGATGGCCCACCTTCAGTCAACAAGTTATTTCCTTCGTTAAGATTTGTGTTACCTGCAATCAAACCAAATCCTCGCACCAATGTCCAGCAGGGTTGCTACAACCACTACCTATACCCGAACATCCCTGGTCACACCTGGCAGTGGACTTTGTGACAGATTTACCACCATCACACCAGAACACAACCATCTTCACGATAATTGATCGTTTCTCCAAGGCCTGTCATTTCATCCCACTCCCTAAACTCCCCACTGCATGGGAGATGGCTCAGATACTACTAAACCAGGTGTTCCGGTTCTACGGATTACCCGAGGACATAGTATCAGATCGTGGACCCCAGTTTACTTCCCGAGTTTGGAGGGCCTTTTGTTCACAGCTGAACATTAATGTCAGTTTGACATCCGGGTATCATCCTCAGTCCAACGGACAGATTGAAAGACTCCCTCAAGAAACCCTCCACACAACTAACTCCCTTCCAGTGTGTACTGGGTTTCCAACTTCCACTGTTTCCTTGATCTGGGGAACCCACTAACCTTCCTGCAGTGGACACGTGGCTACAACGCAGCAAAGCTGCATGGTACGCCGCTCACACAAATCTCCGACGGGCCACCCAAAGAGTCACACGCCAAGCCAATCGCCTGAGGAGACCAGCACCACAATACCAGATCGATCAGTGGGTAGGTATGGCTGTCCACCCGGGACCTCAGACTCCGACTTCCCTGTAAAAAGCTCAATCCGAGGTATGTGGGTCCTTTTAAAATTGTTAAGCAAATAACACCTGTGTCTTTTCGACTTTAATTCCCTGCTAATTATCGTATCTCTCCTACATTCCATGTATCCCTGCTCAAACCTGCAGCTGCTCCGGGAGGAGAGGGGGACCAGGACGAGGCAACTACCGCTGAGACCCCTCCCCTGGCTCCAGAGGGAAGCGACATCTACCAGGTGAACCTGATCCTGGACTCTCGGCGCCGAGGGGGCATACTACAATATCTGGTTGACTGGGAGGGGTACGGGCCAGAGGAGAGATCATGGGTGAATGCCAGGGATGTACTAGATCTCCAACTAACCACAGCTTTCCATCAGAATCACCCCGAGAAACCGGGCCCTCGACCCCGTGGAAGACCCCGGCGCCGAGGAGCAGCTCGCTTCGGGAGCCACTCACAGGGGAGGGGCTCTGTCACAGATTGCGCATCTGTGGCCCTCTCCGAACGGCAGCAGCGGGAACTTTCACCCGAGTTTTAGTTCCTACCCGGACTGTTTTGACCCACGCACCTCGGCGAGTTCCGCTTCAGGTGTTAGCGATTATACAGTGATTACTTGGCCATTATAAGGACAAGACTTTGTTCCTCTCTTCGCGAAGTCTTACTTGCCGATGTCAGTAATTCCAAGCGTTTATTTCCTGGACTGCCTTTCCGTGTTTTACCCTGGACTGTTTATCTGGTATCTGATTCTAGCTGCCTGACCGTTGAACTACTGCTTGTTGTGTGACCATTCTATCGGATTATCTGGATTGTACCTGTTTGCTGGTGTTGTGATCTCTGCCTGTCTGACTACGTTAATAAAGCCTTGCTCATGGATCCAACTGTTTCTGAGGAGTCATTACAATGTGTATTTAAAACTGTAAATGCTTAACCAATTAATGACTCAATAAATATGTAGTAGTTTATTTAAAATAATAATAATAATAATAATAATAAATTAAAAAAATTAAAGCGAATATATGTGACATTTTTTTTTTATATACTTTTATTAGATAAATCATTATTTTGTGGTGCCCTACTGTACAGGTACATTACATTTATTTACTATAGTTATAAAAATAAATTATGCGTACTTCCAGCTGACCCTATACCAAACCCTCCTCCTAACCATATAGTAAGTACATGTAGTTAACTATTATTATTTAGTATCCATAACATAAAGTGTAATCTTTTTAAAGGTATAATTAGTTTTTATTTGAGGTCTGACTGTTCAGTTGCACCACAAAGAATACTACTACTACTACTACTACTACTACTACTACTGCTGCTGCTAATAATAATAATAAACTCAACATATTTTGTGATAACTTGCATTCAGACATGAATAAAATCCTTAAATAAAAGAAGTAATACTATAAATGTATTTATTTTCAATTGCATGTATGTCTGCATATGCATTTGGTCAATGATTTTTATCCAAATCAACTTGAATTGAGCTTGAATTGTTTGATCTAAAAATATCAGAGAATGTGGTCCCACTTTATATTGTGTTCCTAATACATGTGTACCTGCATAGCAACTAGATGTGTATGTAGTATGTAAATACTGTGTAAGTACACATTGGTACATAATATATACAGCTGCAGTGTTTGTTTAACTACAAATATGTAACAACACACTGAACAGTGTGTGTAAGTACAAATGTGTGACCGG
>JAUMHE010000042.1:15999382-16010700 GCA_032359235.1 Enteromius mattozi
CTTCTATTTATATATATATATATATATATATATATATATATATATATGGACACAAACCATATTATATTAGTATTTATATATTTACATAAAGTAGACAATTCCTATGGATTTGATTTACCATGTAATTACTCTGATGTTACACAGCAGCAGACAGTAAATCCCCCTGGATCCCGTATTCACCCCAAAACCTACCCATCTCCACCCCCTGGATCACCCCTTGTTCCAGTTACTCTTATACATACTGTTGTTACAAACATCTACATATGCTATGTACATACAAAGTGGTTACGTACACATCTAGTTACTATGTAAGTACACATGTATTAGGGACACAATATGTTCAGTAGGCAGGACAATCATGCAAAAAGAAACACAAATGTGATATAAGAAAGCGATAATTTGCACTATAGGCTGTTTTATTGTGTATGAAGACTTTGGAAACCTAAAAAGTGAATTACAAATATTAAGAATTGCATAACTGAATAAAAATGCCGTCGGAGGAGATATTTAGATGATGTAGTTTAATGGTCTCTCTCAGACACTTCAGATCCCTCTTAGTGTTACGGTTCAAGCGGTTATTATGATGGCTGTAATTACAGTTGCAATTAATTATATTCAGATTGTATAATTAAAGAAAATAACACAAGGTGTTATCGCCTTTCACTTCTACTGGGGACATACTCTCTGTTTTGATCGCACAGGCGCTCCGAGGTGCTGCTTTCCTCTCTAGACCTCATTGTGGATTCAGAACACACATCCACAGAGTCCACAACTACCACAATAGGGACAATTGAGAGGGCTGATGTTGCAGCTAGACACACTTAATGGAAACTGCAAGCTTTGTCATATCTAAAGATAACAACTGATCTGATGTCAGCTGAAGACAATGGCCACTCATTAATCTTCGTGACAGGAGGTGTAGACAATATGTTCGCGCCTGGGCGTCTCAAATCATGTAGTATGAGTCTTGGGCCGGTTACAGAATGTTGATTTAGCCTGGCAAGCTCTTCATTGTTGCTCACAAGGTCTGAAAATGCAAGCTTAAATTAGGAGGAATTACCCTCTTAACGGATATGCTGATAAAGGAGCGTTTTAGGGTAGATGTGCAACGCTTATCTCAGACTAGACTTATGTTTGATCCTATATTAATCGATGTTATCAGTGGTTTCGATTGCACCAATGTATGGAAAGGCAATGGATGAGGAATCAATTAAAAGATAATCCGCTTCCATCGCAGAAAGCAGAAGTTACAAAGCAATTTTGGTTTCAATAAATGCAATATCTGAAGCCGTTATTTATTATTGTCAATTAATTTTTTTCTGTAATGAGAGGTGGGATTAGTGGTGACATGCCTCAGGCTTTTTATTTATGCAATTAAAAAGGAGGTGAAAGGGAGAAAAAAAATTAGGGATTGGATTCTGGGTTATATTAAACTATTTTACAGCATGACATATTTGTGTATGCTATTATTATAAAAAAATATTATACTATTATAATGATATGTTATGCTATTACATTAGTATAAAATATTACACTATTTTTCATTGTTTTATGAGCAAACACAAAGTAACATTTTAATTCATTCAAAATTTGTCTTTTTTTTTTTTTTTATATGAAAACGTTTCCTCTCATCAAGGCTGCATTTATTTGATCAACATACAAAGAAACAGAAAGCAAAAATATTGTAAAACATTATTGCAATTAAAAAAATAGCTATTTTTATTTGAAAATATGAAATATATAACACAATGTATTGCTGTAATGCAACTATCTTCTGTTAAAACATGTCAGCCTTGTCCCTGTTCGAAAAGAAACATCCGTATATGGCACTTTGATGAAAGACATCTGCATATGTAATATTTATGACATTAAATTTCTCTTCTTTGCTCATAATAACAGCTCAAAAGCGTCTTTTTAGCTTGTAGAACAGCATTATAAGAATATAAGGTGCTGAATGCATATTAGGGACAGCATAATTTAGGCAAAACATGCATGATAATGAAACAAGTAGACATAAATGTCCATCAATATTCATCTGAATGTGCACACTTTTGACTAAAAGCTCTAATGGATTTAGCTTACGCATCAAACATACCAAATTAAGTATATATATATATATATATATACTTAATTATTCATTCAGGAAATAAAAAGACTAAATACACTTAAGGATAAGGAAAGGGATCATGTGTCCACCAGAAACATCTAAAAGAAGGTGTTTTAAGCTTTTATTATGTAAATATTGGCGTTATATCAGACAGTTGCTCAGATATCATCATCGACCATTGAAAAACCTGTATCAGTTGACCACTAATCCAGAAACACGGCGCCAGAAAGTCATTGGTGTAGCGCTGCTGAAAATGGCTTGCGCATGCACACGGCAAACACTTCCATGAAGAGGAGAGATGCAATGCTAAATTTAAAGCAGCAGTGACAAAGCACAATGCGTATCAGGTGTGGGTGAACGCTGCCAGCACTCCTATAATTTTGTATCCCTCTTCTTGGCCGCAATCTGCTATTGTGAGGCTGGATGTGGGCCAGCGACAGGACGGCCCGGAGAGGGAGAGATGTTTGGAGGGAGGCGGGCACTCTGTCACACTTACTAACTGTCTTGTAATTTTCCTTTGATCCCATAATCTTGATTGGAACAATCACATAAAAACACATGCCAGTGTGATGAGCACAAGCACACATTCAACTTCTGCACCAGTCTTTCGATGTACAGCATTTTCTTATTCCTATCCACACTTTACCATCTTATGTGCAGAGGTTCCTTTAGTGGTTGATAGGGTGTTTCGGATAGTTGCTAGTTCTAGGTTGTTGCTAAGATGTTGCTATGGGATTGACTGGGTGCTATGCTCTGGATGTTTGCTAAGATTGGTAGGGTGTTCTGAGTAGTTGCTATGTTGCTCTGGCTGGTTGCTAAGGCATTTCTATGAAGTGTTTTGAGTGGTGGCTAGGGTGCTTTGGGTGGTTGCTAAGACATTGCTAGAGGGTTGATAGGGTGTTGTGAGTAGTTGCTTGGATACTCTGAGTGGTTGCTAAGGTGCTGCTATGGGATTGACAGGGTGCTATGATGCTCTGGATGTTTGCTATGATTGGTAGGGTGTTCTGAGTAGTTGCTATGTTGCTCTGGCTGGTTGCTAAGGCATTTCTATGGAGTGTTCTGAGTGGTGGCTAGGGTGCTTTGGGTGGTTGCTAAGGTGCTGCTATGGGGTTGATAGAGTGCTATGATGCTCTGGATGTTTGCCAAGATTGGTAGGGTGTTCTGAGTAGTTGTTATGGTTCTCCGGCTGGTTGGTAAGGCGTTTCTATGGGGTGTTCTGAGTGGTGGCTAGGACACTTTGGGTGGTTGCTAAGGCATTGCTAGAGGGTTGATAGAATGTTGCAAGTAATTGCTAGAGTGCTTTAAATGGTTGCTACGGGGTTGATAGGTTGATCTGACTGTTTGCACTGGGTGGTTGCCATGAGATTAATAGGATGCTAGTATGCTCTGAGTGGTTGTTAAGGGGTTGGCAGGGTGTTCTGAGTAGATACTAAGGTGTTCTGACTGGTTGCAAAGGTGTTGCTATGGGGTGCTTTAAGTGGTTGCTAGGGTACTTTGGGTGGGTGCTAAGGCATTGTTATGGGGTTGATATGGTGTTGTGGGTAATTGCTTTTATGATGCTAGTTTTAATGAAACGGTAACCTCATGAAGTGCAGAGCAGTTCTGGAGATGTTGTTCATGTATTTATGTTCTTAGTGAGCCGCAGACGCTGAATCACCATCAGTGGCGCTCGCTGCAGTATGTGTGTAGTAAACAAAACTCTACGTCTCCGGCTCCGCCATTCATTCATTCATACAGAGATGATCGCGTAATTAGTTAATGATAAAATAAATAATAGTTTTTCTGCCACCACTGCAGAGTCATGTCCCTTTTTTCAGTGACAGGCTCTGAGAAATAGCACTCAAGCTCAGGTCAAATTTATGTTAACAATCATGACATTAAACACTTGGTTCAGACTTTTTGACACATTAGTTTAACTGCTTGAGGTACAGCTAATGTTAGCGTCCTCTCAGCTTTGTTGGCAAACATACTGCTGTTCTTTCTCCAATGCATTGTCTAGCCTCTTTAACTCTGTGGACCCGCCGGCGGGTCCAAATTTACATATTCAAATTGTGCCTATAATTTCTAAAGGTTTCTCTGGACCAATAACCCCATATGTCGTACCATTTGAAAGCTTAGAATCTCTATTTTATGCAGATATGCATCACTTCGATATTATCGATTATTTTACTGTAACAAAGTTATTTACACGTAAATTACACTATGTGTACCCCCCCCCCATTATGTAGATTGAGATTAAAAAAAAACTAAAAGCGCCTTGTGTTGACATGGTTCATCTTAGGACAGACAACATAATTTCAAAGGGTTTTCTTTCAAATGACACCAAGATATTGCATTTATTCCACTGTATGTTGGTATGGGAAGACTTAAAATTTGGGTAGGCGGAAATTGTATAAAAAAAAGGGTTTTCCATACAGTTGGAATAGAATAACTCTTGCATAGATTATGATAGAAACAAATGTGCTTGCTGACATGTGTTGGAAACAAATAAAATTGTTTGCAGGGAGCTGAGGCACTCAGGGCCTGAGTTATACACTTTCAAATTTCAGTTTACAAAAAAAAAAAGCGCCTCTTTTTTTTGTCTTTATTATAACACAGACAATATATACAATAATTTTAATCAATTTCAACAGTGTTTTATGTAATTTCAAAAGGTTTCCTTTAAAATGATACCAATCTTTTGTATATACACCTCTGCTTGTGGGTATGGGAAGCTTTTTAATTTGGGTAGGCCAAATGCAGGCGGAATTCCCCAAAATAGCCCCAGAGCATAAGAGGCTAGTCAACAAATTAATTACTTTATATTGACATGAAAACATGTACTGGAGTGTGCGGTATACATACATTTTCGTTGTCTGTGTTTTAAATGTGCATCTGAAATGTCAAAGTGCTGTCCACACTGTATTCTCTCAAGGACTGCGCACAGTATCACGTTTCTTTGTGCAGCGCGCAGTATCACATTTCAAAACAAACGCATGTGTTTTAAATAATTTACACCTCTAGAGGCCGCTCTCGCCATAGATATGTTGGCTCTCGCACTGTATAATGATAACGGACACTTCACAGCCACTCCAGCAGCGGATGCAACTCGGAAAAACTATCTGCGAAGATTTTTGCCGATAACCGATAGTTCCAGGAATCAACTATCGGTGCCGATTAATCTGCAAAACTGACACATCGGTCGACCTCTAGTTTTGAATAGTTGCTAGGGTGCTTTAGATGGTTGCTATGTGGTTTCTACAACATTTTGGGTGGTTACTTGGACATTGCTGTGCAGTGTCATTTTATAATTATTTGTAATAGATTTTACATTTAATATATGCGTCACGGTTACGCGAGTCCGATAATAATCTTTTTAATAATCCAAATGGCAGGGAAACAGACAGACCAGGTAAACCACACAAATAAAACCTTAATACTGGACATCGAGACAAAACTGAATTGAACTTAAATAGGGAAGGCAATTACAACAAACAAGCAAGACACACCTGAACACAAAGAACAATTAACATAAACTAGGGCATATGGAGACAGAGCACATGGGGAATGAAAACAACAACAAAACCGTTCAGGGCGTTACAATATAAATAAGCTTTTAATTTTATTTTCAGATTTCATTTAATTGTTGTATATAGTTAGTTAATTATAGTATAAGTCATGTGATTGTCATTTTTTAGTTCTTATTTATTTATACATTTATACATATTTTGTTAATTTATTTAGATTGTAATAACTTAATATTTTAAATTAAACTTTCAGTTTGCCAAGGCAACAAATGCATTATATTTAATCTTTTTACTTCTTTTTTTTTTGTTCTTCAATTAATAAAAGATATTTAATCGTTTTATGATCTATGCTGAAGTTAGTTGAGTACACAGCATTTACTATAATACATTCCTCTAGCTAGTCCAAGCAGGTTTAGCTGATTTGAGTCACCAGACTACCTTAGGTCAACAAAACCCAGCCGCCACGTTCTACAATACATCTTGACCTCCTTAATCTTATTGGGACTTTTTTCCAGCAGGATTTTCTCACTATCCATGTTGTAACCTTCATCCCACCCTTACTACTTATGTGCAGAAGTTCTATTATTGTCACATTTCTTCCGCTGCAAAACTTCTCCTGAAATCAATGAAGTGTTTGAGGGAACTTTTAATGAACAGACTGAAAGATTTGCACCCTCCATCCTCTGCTAATAATGTCACAGGAAGTTCTCTGAAAATCAAGACCTGCGTCAGTCTTGAAGTGTCAGTGGATGGAGTGGCTGTAATTAAGGATGGAAGAACAGCTCTCAGTCCTGAGGAGTGCTGAACAAGCGCTGTCGAGCAGCTCATATAGTACAAATCTTACAAATGATATTTAATGCCATTTGCAAACTCTTGAAAATAACTCTCTGTACAATGCTAGGGGGATATGAGTCGTTGCTAGGGCATTGCTGTGTTTTGTAGGGTGTGGTTATTTGTGGGTGTTCTCTGAATTTTCAAGGGTGCTGTGGGTGGTTGCTAGAGTGTTGCCAGGGTGTTGGTATGCATGTGAGATGTTCTGGGTAGTTGCAATGATACTCTCTGCATTTGCTGGGGTTCCTGTGTGGTTGGTAGGATTCTCTGAGTAGTTGCTAAGGTGCTCTTTTTGGTCATTATGCATGTTTTGTAAAATGCTTGTGATATGTGGTTGTTATGGTGTTCTAGATAGTTGCAAGGGTACTGCTATGTGTTTTGTGGAGTGTGTGTGGTGTTTGCCAGTAGAAAATGATCTGTACAATGCTAGTTGTGGGTGATTTGGGCATTCTGGGTATTTGGGCATTTTTAAAGGTGTTCTGGGTAGTAGTAAGGGTACTCTGTTTACTAGGGTGTTTTTATGCGGTTGATGGGATGTTCCGAGTAGTTGCTAAGGTGCTCTGTGTGGTAAAATGTTCTAGGTGGTTGATATTTGGTTGTTAGTGTCTTATGTGTAGTTGCACGATTGGTCTGTGTGCTTGGTATGTGTGTTGTAGTGGTGTTTGCCTATAGACGAATCTTTGTGTTGATAGGAGGTTCTGAGTAGTTGCTAACGAGCTCTGTGTGGTACAGTAGCTAGGGTGTTATGTTTTTTGGTGTTCTGGGTTGTTTGAGTGGTTGCTTATCTGAGTAGTTGCTAAGTGGTTGGCTAAGTTTTGGGTGGTTGCTAGATTTTTCAGGGTGGTTTATTGAACATTTCTTTTAGCTTTGTTTTAATACAACAATGTTTTAAATAGGTTTACTTTGTTAACAATAGCAACACTATTGCTATACGGTAGCTGAGGTGTTCTCCTGTGTTATCGCAAGCCAGGTTAAAATTGTGAAAATGGCACATTTCTCACACTCACACTTCTAAACACATAGCACAAATGGTGCTCATGTTTTGTTTTGTTTTCAACAGCTAATAAACAAGGTATTTTGTTGTTGGAATAAACATTGATATCAAGTTTGTTTGATTATAGGCTTTTGCTTTTTAACAGAATTGATTGAAGTCGGCAGCAGACATACACTTTACACACATGTTTGCAGACATGTAACAAACTCATGCTCAGGAACCCTTGAGCAAAACTGTCTGATATGTAGATTTTTGCCCTCAATGTGAAAAAATGTTTAAACTTGAGTATTTTCAGTATTAGCTATGAATGAACAAGCCTCAGATCAAAGCGTTTTTGCAAATATCTTATATATCAAAGCCAAATTTCTGTCGCTAATAGGAATCTATTGGAAAACATGATCATAATTCACGTGGCATGCCACTGGAGACACCATTTTCCCTTGTTTGTCTGGTTTCCAAAGTTTTAATGAGATGTTCTCAGAAAGCTGAAGATGACACAGCAAACGTCACCGCCGCTCCTCCAGGCCCGAGGCCTACGTGACACAGATACCAAAGACATTTGTTTCCCTCCTTTCTTCTCAGCCCATGTTGTCACATGAAATCTTCAATCTTTCATTTTATATCAGACGGCAAGTTTTTCCTCTAGCACAAGACTGGCTTAGTCACTCTCTGCTTTATTTAATTCTTTTTTTTTTGGTTCTATCTTTTCTGTTCCTCTAACTCGTCCTCTAATAAGACATGTTCCACTTTTAAAGGTCTCATTTCACTGATAAAGTCGCACTCCTAGAAGACATTGACATCATCTGTGCACAGATAGCTGACACATATCTCTCTTCTCTCCATCGTTTTCCTCTTTTTCGTTCTATCACCTTCTGTCTTTCTATAAAAACCCAGCTTAATCAGGTGAAGGTAATGTCCTGTTACTCGTCGTCTCTGGCTCTGAGTTCTTTACTTATATTTATAAAAATGTATTTATTTTTTGTGATAAACGCAGCATATTGGAATATCAGCAATGAAAAATGGATGACTAAAAATGACACATTCACTGAATTAGAGATCCATCGAAGGGTTAGTGAGCTTAACAGTGCTCCTCTTTCTTTTCTCCTTTCTTGGTTTCTTTCTTTTTTTTCCCTTCACTTCTATATCTTCCCCTTTCACTCATTTGTTTATTTCTTCCTTTCTCACATTTTTCATATTATATATATATATATATATATATATATATATATATGTGTGTGTGTGTGTGTGTGTGTGTGTGTTTGTCAATAAGGATTCTTTGCGTCATGCCTAACAATGCCCTTCAGCCATGATTTGCTCGCCATGCAGCAATACCTCTTGTATATTATGGCTTACTTAGGATATTTCACATATTTGGTATGCATGTGTACCGAACAAGTGTTTTCAGGAAATTCAGACAATACATGCTGCTATGACACTCCTTGATATGGCTCGATCACCCCTTTCTTTTTATTACTAATTTTAAACATAAATGAACATCTCAAAATCACATAATCACTCAGTTAGCATTTCAACCATGGAGATGTCATTAAAAAAGCTCGTAAACAAAATGTGAACAAAAATGTCATGCAGCATTTCATTTACCTCAGGCAAGTCATCACAGCTCGTTATTTGCTGGAGATATGTAGTCTAGAGAATAGAATTTTGTGAAATATTAGACTACACAATTCATCATATTTTACCGGTTGTGCTGTCTTGTATGTTTAATGTATGTTTAAAATCTTTTATGAAACAAGTTATGACATTCACTCTATATTATTAAGTATTATATTTCAACAACAAATAAAAATTGTGTAAGTAATCAGTAAACTGTATTTTTGTTTTTTTTCCCACTGAACCGGAAACATACCAAACCGTGATGTCAAAAAAATGGAATATGCATCGAGTATCATACATATCATGTTGTGTTCTCTTACACAACATATGATGTACAGTACATTACATATACAGTATATAATTCTCATTAAATCCCTATCACTGTAATAGTCATATTAGGTTATTAAATGAATACTGTAATGTATTCATTTTAAATTAAAATGAGCATAAATTAAAATAATTACTATAATGGCGTAAATACTTCTAAATGTATCGCAGTATCATATTTTTAAAGGTTTTTAGGGTGAAATTAATGTTTTTTTTTGTCTGCTTTTATTGAGATCATCCTCTTAAATAAAAGGTTTTTTACCTGTGTAATTAAAATCTGGATTACACTAATGTATTATACATTGTTTAGATTGACAGTCTGGGCCCTCTGGTCAAAGTCTGGGGAGAATAAGAGCACGGTTAAACTGCCTATATACACACACAGAGGAATTGTCCCGGTGGAGCAACATCCTATTAGATGACTGCTTTTGTGAAGTGGTGTAAAAGACAGAAATACCTCTGAGAATTAAACCAGATGATTCTGGAGAAGCGCGAGTGTGTGTGTGTGTGTGTGTGTAAGGCCTGTCCCAGATTATACGGCTACATCTCTATCTTTAGACTGATGATGTGCACCCATCGACTTCTGAACACTTCTGCTCTAAATCAAACCATCAGTTCTGAATTCTTCTTCTGCTGTGACAGCTCAAACTTCATTTCATAGTCCTGAGTTTAACTTTATTTTCAGAGGTGTTAACAAGATTTCATTTCCTGAATTTTTATATGGATTGTCACGAAGTGCTTAATACTGAACCATTTTAATGTAGATCAGTCCTAGTTCTGACATATATTGAAAGGATTTATACGCAAATGTGTTTCTTATTGGATGTATTGTATGATCTTAGCTTCACGCCAGTGTTTCATTTGCTTTAAAATCGAGGCAGCGTCACGGTTTTAGACATGTTTTGACATATATTACCAAGGGCATATATTGTCAGTCAACATGATATTTCTGTTTTTGGTGTATAAATGTCCCTTTTCTTTGCCCAACATCAGTGCAAACACAATTCACTTCATCCCGACAAATATTTGGCTACAAGATCTCCACAAATATTTGACCATTACTTTAGGGGATTATTCCCATTAATTCTTGTTTACCCATCATCTGAATCTCAACATGACAATGTTTCTTTGCACGATTCTCATCTCTCATACTCCCACTGGAATCATGACGCCTGTGCCTGCTTGCATGTCTAACTTTAGTAAGTTGACTAGAGAACTGGAACTGGTAATTTATAATGTTTACATTTGGACAACAATTTGACAACAAATGGACAACTTTTGCACTGAAGTGTCACATGCTCTATTCTCATAATTAATTTACTTAATAATTAAATAATAAATACACAATTTATTTTTGCACACCTCGTTTCAGTTTTGTCAAAATATGTATGACCAGGCTGGAACAATTTTGTTTAGTCTAAGCAATTAAGCACATCTCAATTTTTTATTACTGCTAGAAAAAACAGATATAAATGAATTGTAGGTGCAGTGCCAGCTATATTCCTTTCAGAGCACAGAAGTATGTAAGAAACGTATGAAGTTAATCCCCATTGTCCTACATGTAACTTTGATGGCATCTCAAATATTGACTAAATTTTGTGTAATGCCATTCTTTATTCAACAAGAAAATGAGCACTTTTCTTTTTTTTTTTTTTTTTTTTTCCCATGAAGAGACTTGGGAGGCTGACAGCACAAACAAACAAACAACAAAAAACAATAACAAAGAAATTAATATATATTGTCATGGGTGAAGAATCACACGACAAGGAGAGCTCAAAATAAATACCCTGGAGGGTGGATTTATTTACAAAGTGGGTGAACAAAAGTGTTGATGTGTGTGCTCCGGTGAGTGGTGTGCTCTCTTCCTCATGCTGCAGTGGGTCTGTGAAGTGCTCCTGTGGGGCTGATCGGTCCTCAGCTGCTTTCTGGGAAGGTAAGG